>JAWMRA010000079.1:1808111-1823960 GCA_035584735.1 Pseudotriccus pelzelni | reverse complement strand
GCCGCCCCCGCGGGGCTGTCGGTGCCCGGGGCCGGGGCGAGAGCGGGGCCTGCAGCGCTGCGGCCCCCGCGGCCCGGCCGGGCCGTCCCCGCGCTGACCTTGGCCCTGACCTCGGGCCGTCCCCGCCGCGCCGCGCCCGGGGCCGCTCCTGCTGCGGCTGCGGCTGCTCCCGGAGCGGGACCCGGGGCAGGGCGCGGGCACAGGGACGGGGACGGCTCGGCCGCGTGGGCCGCAGCGGGGACAGCGGCTCCCCACGCTCTTCCCAGGCTGCTCCCGGCTGTGCCGGCGCCTCTCTCCCACTCCCGGCTTCGTGTCTGCGTGTGCCGCCTCCCTGCCGTGCTCCGGGAGCTGGGAACGCATCCCCGCTCCCCGTGCCAGGACGGCTCCTCTGGAGCCCGGCCCTGCTGCCTCCCTGTGCAGGTGCAGCCTGTCCTGGGCACACCTGGGCGTGCTGAACCTGCCAGGAGCCGGGCTGTTCCCTTGGGATGGAGCTGGGATGCTCCCTCGGGATGGAGCCGGCTGCCCACTGCATCCCTGGGTCCTTCCCTGCCACTCTCCACCCCCCCATTCCTGATGACTGTTTTCCTGTGTCCTCCCTGTCCAGGTGTTCTACAACGGTGCCAACGTGAAGCAGGTGGACGTGCCCACGCTGACTGGCTCCTTTGGGATCCTGGCGTCCCACGTCCCCACGCTGCAGGTGCTCCGGCCAGGCGTTGTCACAGTCTACGCCGAGGATGGGACGGCCACCAAGTACTTTGGTGAGCGAGGCAGGAGGAGCTGGGGAGGAAAGGTGTGTGTGGGGATGGTGTTCTCGGTGCTTTCACGAGGGATGCTCTGCCCAGCCAGGTGTGCCCTGGTGCATTTCCAGGAATTTCAGCCAGGCACTGCTGCCCTGGGAGCTGGGGCTCTGTGTGAGGCCGTGGGCTGAGGTTGAGCCTTCGCTCTGCTCAGGCTCTCTGGGAGCATACCCTGCTCCCGCTTCCCTTGGGATGGGAACTGAGGCCCTGAATGCTGGGAGCGTGACAGGGGGATGCTAAGGACTTGTTTTGGGGAAGGGCTGGTGGAGGTGCCGGGGATGAGCCCCTCTGGCAGCCCTGGCTGACCCTCCCCTGCTGTGCCTCGCAGTGAGCAGCGGCTCCGTCACCGTCAACGCCGACTCCACGGTGCAGGTGCTGGCGGAGGAGGCGGTGACCATGGACATGCTGGACCTGGCTGTGAGTACCCCGAGCCTGTGGGGGCTCCTCGGGGGGCTTTGCCCCCCACTTCTCTACTCTGGTTGGTTCAGGAGCTTCCCCTGCCCAGACCAGGGGCTGTGCCTGCACCCCCATCAGCCGGATCAAAGGCTCAGGGCTCCAGGGAGTGGGAACTGTGCATTCACCTTCCCCAGGCTATTCTCACCCTTCAGACAGACACTGACCTTGTCCCCACCCCATCCTGGGCTCCAGAAAGAGTTTTTCCCTGCTGAGAAGGTGTCTGTGGCCAGCACAGCCGTGTTGGCTGTTCCACAGGGCCCCCAGGTCAGCAGTCTGTGGGGTCAACAACTGCAGGGGAAGGACGGGGAGGGAGGGGATGACTCGGGCTGTAGGATTGTCCCCTCCGCTATGGTGTCTCCCAGTGACACGTTCCTTGTGCCCCTGTGTTCAGACTGCGAAATCCAACCTGGAGAAGGCCGTGTCAGAAATGGCTGCAGCGTCCGATGAAGCTGCTAAAGCAGAAGCTCAGATTAAGGTAGAAGCTAACGAAGCCCTGGTGAAGGCTCTGGAGTGATTCAGGTGAGGGTCACCTGGGGGTCCCCAGACCTGCTTCTGGGGTCCTGTGGGGCTGCTGGGGTGGGCAAGGGGTGACGCCTGGCTCCTGGAGAGCAGTAACTCTGTCCCTTGCTGGGGTCAGGCCTCAGCTCTGGGGGGCCTTATGGGGGTCCTCGGCCCAGAGCTGACCCAGGGCCACCAGATGGTAACAGGGCCCATGTCTGGGCTGGGCTGTGCCCGGTTCAGCCCTAATGCCAGGACAGGCCAGGAGCTGCTGTCACTGCCAGGGCCTCGCTGGTGCCCCAGGTCCCCGCTGGGCCTGGCTGTGCTCACGGGCAGCCCGGGGGTGCCTGGGCAATCAGTGGCCTCTGCCCTGCGTGGCCTCTGTCACGCACACTCCCTCCCACTAAGACAGGCAGCTTCAGTCTCAGGGGAGGTGAAGCCAAGCTCTTACCTCACGGCCCCTTTTCCCTCTGCCCTGCTCAGACTGTGCCTTGTCCCTCCCATTCCCACGTGCTGGCAGCGGGGACTCTGCAGCAGCGTGTGCTGTGCCGGGGGGTGAGTCACTGGGAGCCTCCCTGAGCCCGGAGCACAGCAGGGCACCGGCTCCCACTATCTCCTGATCTCTGCTCTGGGTGCTCTTTGGTTGCAGGGAGACTCTGGCTCGTGTTTACTCTCAGCAGTTGAGCAGCTGGAGCAGGGCCAAGCCCCAGGGTCGGGATCCACGGCCCGGCCAAGCCCACCCCTCGCTAACCCAACCCCACTTTGTGTGTTGCAGGAATCCCACCGTGGGTGCAGAACTCCCAGCCTGGCCCTGTCCTGCTCCCCAGCTGCACAGATGGAGTGGGACGAATGGAGGTGGAGAAAACGTTCTCGTCAATTAAAAGGAAATGTAACCCCCTCTCGTGGCACGTTGCCTTCTTCCCGCGCAGCGACTTCAGCCGGAGCTGGGATCAGCTCCTGCCCCATGCCGGGGGCTGTGGGGCAGATGCACCCCTGGAAGGGGTCACCAGCGCTGCCCTGGGGACCAGCCGGGCATTCCCCGGGGCAGATTCCCCCTGCGAGGCTCGTCGGGCAGGTTTATAACCCCCTCCCAGTGCTCCAGCCACCTCCACCTCCGATAATCACCTGGACAGCAGGATTATGGCAGCACAGGAGGAGTACAGGTCTGTTCCAGAGCTGTCCTGTCCTGACTCCCTGCCCCACCACTGGCTCTGCCTCGGCCCCCTGGCTCCGGCACCTCAGGGATCCCCGTTGGCCGGACTGTTCCAGCACGGTGCTGCTCAGGGCTGGACAGCAGCGGCCGGGCTCTGCCCCATCCCCTCCTGCTGCTGCTGCTGCTGTCACGTGGAGCAGGGAGAGCTCCCCCTGCCCCCAGGGACCGGCTTGGTGCAGAGGGAAGCCGATGCCTTGCGTGGTGGGAACCTTTCCTGCCGGGGGCGGCTGTGATGCTCTGCTGCAGTCATGGCTCGCCCGGGGCTCGCTGGACACAGCCCTGTCCGAGGAGGCAGAAGAGGCTCCTGGAAGCAGGAGGGGCTCTCTGGGCCCCAGAGCCGCTGGGAAAGGGGTGTGTTTGAGTGAGGGGACAGCTCTGGCTGTGCCAGGCACTGGGGATGCATGTCCTGCCCATGGCACCAGATGCTGCCGGGCCCCTCACTCAGTGCCACCCTCCCCACGCCTTCCCAGAGGGATTTCGGGTTCCCTCTGCTGTGCAGAGCTGCCACGCTCTAATCCCCTTTTCCCCACCGTGTTCCAGCCCGGGAAGGCGTGTTGGCTGCCTGTGTGGGCAGCACCTCCAGGGAGGTCACTGCTCCGGCCTCCCGTGGGCCCGCACGGCTCCCGCCGCTCCCTCCCAGAGTGGGGCACGGCTATTTTCGGTGCTGCCACCCAGGATGTAATCTTGGCTGCCTCCTCTTCTCACCGCCACCTCCTCCCCCTCCTCTCGCTTGCTCTGTCTTTCTCTCCCCCCCTTCACAAGTGATCAAAAATAGAGCCTGTGGTGTTAAATTTCTCACTCTGTGGCTTATTAAAAGCCTCCGAGTGCCTGACGCGGAGCCTATTTGAAGCTCAGCCGACTTCCAGCTCCTGAGCTGCTCCAGTGCCTTTTCCCCTTCCCCTCTCATTCCCTTTCTTCTTTTTCTTCAAAGGTCAGACGTTGTACCGAGCATGAGCAAATCCTCCGAGTCGGGGCTGCGCTAATTAAAACGTCTGGGGAATAACTGGGGCCGGCCGGCTCCGCTCCCTCTCCCGCTGCCCCTCTCTGTCCCCGGCTGCTATTTCGGCTGCGTGAGCCTCCCCCGGCACACGCAGCCGTGCTGACGGAAGGTGGCTGCCTTGGGTTTTTCATCTAATGGAAGAGCGTTGGCGAGGCCGGGAAGCTGGGGAAACGGCCAGCTGCTATTTTTAGGATGGGAAAAAAGTGTCTCCGTCAGCGTCCTCTCACCAGCTCTTCCCACTGCCTTCCGCCAGCGCCGGAGGGGGGGGCTGAAGAATCTGGCCCTGCCCCTCACAGGGTGCCCTTGGCTGGAAGCTCCATGGCCTGATGGCTGCTGGGACTTGTAGGCTGCTTTTGGGGGGGAACAGTGAGGGCACCTCCAGTTCTTCCATGTCCGCAGACCCTGGGGACAGTGCCCCTGCTCTGTCCTGAGATGGGGCCTCTCCTGCCCTCGTGGGGGCAGGGAAAGGGCTTTGTCCTGAGCCAGGACCAGAGCAGCCATGGGCGACTTTGTCACAGCTCTGCTTCCTGTGAGCTGCACTTTGGGGGTGCAGGGCCATGTGTGGGTGATTCACTGAGCTCCTCCACACTCCCAGCCCACTCCCTGCAGGGCCCTCCTGCTGCAGCTTCAGTTCCGAGCCCCTCACCTCTGCCTCCGGCCTTTCCCCTCCCTGCTCGTTGTCCGGCTCTGCAGAGCCACCTTCTCCTCCCCCGGCTCCCGCTGCCCACGCCGGAGCCGCCATCAGTCGAGTCCCGCTGGATGCCACGAAAATGGGCTGGCTGGGTGCAGGAGACGTGCAGCTGTGGCTGCTCCGGAGGCAAAGCCCTGCCCTGCTCCCGGCTCGCTGTGCCGGCGCTGCAGGGATGAACCCTGCCAGGGGGCAGGGAAGTGGGAGGCAGCTCCACGGTGTGGACCACGATGTGATTCAGTGGGTGAATCTCCCTCCTCTCTCACCGAAACCAGTCTAGACTGGGGACGTGGTGGCACTGGCCTGGCACTTGGCGGTCCCTGGAGTGCTGGCACCTGCCCTTGGGCACCACAGCCTCCGTTCACAGCTGGGCAAAAGGCCTTTCTCCACCTCTTTTTGGGGTGGTGGGTGCTGGGGTAACAATGCCCTTGGGTCCTTGTCTCTGCTGGGGGCACGCAGGGCGGGGAGGATCTGCACAATGCAGTGGAGTCATTTCCAGGAGCCTGAGCTCTGTCTGTCTCCGGCTCTGGGCTGGGCAGTGGGTGTGGGGAGGGAAGAGCTCCCCTGAGCGTGCGGGAGCGGGCAGGGGGCCGGCATTGCCCCCCTCCTCCTCGCCTTCCACCCAGGGCTCTCGCCCATGACTCGCATCCTCTGCTGCCAGATGGAGGGTGGGGAGCGGGGCCGGGAGCGCTCGGAAAGTGAAGCATCACGGATTCTGCCGGCGGCGTCGCTTCTCCGGGGGATGATTTCCGACACGGGCCGGGCTCTGCCGGGCCAAATCTCCCAGTGCTGACGGCCCTCCCTGCGCTCGGCCGCGTGGCATTTCCCCGTCCCACCCAGTCCCGAATGCAGGCGAAAGGTTCCAGCTCTCCTCTCTCTGCAGGAAAAACAACCCCAAACCCCACCGCAGCCCCAGGATGCCCCGCTCCCGCCGGGCTGACTCATCCTGCAGAGCCGCCCCTTTCCCTGCCCAAACCTCGGCACTTGGGATCCTGCCTGGCCCCGCTTGGGATCCTGCCTGGCCCCACTTGGGATCCTGCCTGGCCCTGCTGCTGCCTCGCGCCCGCTCTGCAACATCAGGGTGGGGGTACGGGGGCTGCCCCACACCCCTCACGCTGCCGGGGGGCCGAGGGAGGTGGCAGCAGCTCCCACACTGCCCTCCAGGAGTGTGGGGACCCCCAGGGTGCTGGGCAGTTCCTTGCAGCGCCCAGGTGCAGGCCCAGCACCCTCCCTCCCCCGTGCCTGTGGGTGCTGCCCACGGCCCCGGCATGGGAAGGTCAGCGGAGGCTCCACACGCTGCCAGCACAGCCCAGCGTGTCCTTGGGCCACGCTGCCCTTGGGCGGCTCGAAGGCCAAATCCTCGCAGCTTCCTTCGGGTGGGGGGGGGTGGGGGTTGCTGTAATGATTAACCCGCCCGTGTTAATCGTTCCGGCCGGCAGCCTTTTTCCTCTGGGTTTCCAGCTCTGGAAAATGCTCTTTTTCCGCCGCCCTCCCACGCACGTGGCCCCGAGGAGGGAGCATGGCACAGCTCAGGGAAAATCCCCGTGGGCAGGAGCAGAACCCGGCTGGGGCCCAGCACCAGGATCTGTCCCAGTGGGGCCCCTCGGTCCCGGTCCCAGGAGTGCTTTGCTTTGTTTCCAGGTAGTGGAGCCATGGGGAGCATCGCCCCGCCGGCCTCACCCCTGAAATGCAGGCGCAGGAGCGGGTGCCGCGGGCGCTGAGCAGGGCGGGTGTTGCAGCGCGCACGACGGAGCTTGTCACGCTGCTCCCGGGCCGGCAGCCTCGCGGCAAACCTTGGCCCAGGGCAGGTTCTCCTGGCAAACTGAGGCACGGATGGGGAAAGCCGCTTGCAGGCTGGGGAGAGCAGGGACGGCACGTGGGAGTTCCAGACCCTGCTGCTGAGTTCGGGGATGGCACCGCTCTGGGGGAGCCCCCCGGGAGCTGCCGGGGACAGGCGAGGGGCGGCGGGGGCGGCGCGTTGCCCTGGGGTCCCAGGTGCCCCGGCAGGGGCTCGGTGGTCCCGGGGGCTGCGGGCACGGCCCTCGCTCGGGGCAGCCTTGGCGGCCGCTGACACTGGAGCCGGCCCAAAGCCGCGGGGGCCAGAGGGGGTGCACGGCCCCATGCTGGGGGTTCCCGCAAAGCCCCCTCCTGCTGCCCCAGGCCAGGGCCACGACCAGCGCGGGCCAGGGGGAGGCTGGGGAGGAAGCGGCTGCCAGCTGGGCTGGAGGCCGGCTACAAAGGCGGCCCAGAGAGCCCAGCGGAATGAGGTGGCACCCGTCCAGGTTCCCACGGCGGCCCCGGTGCAGAAAATACACCCGGAGCTGGTGGCGGTTGCCACAGCGATGGGCCGGGTGCCACACCGCGGGGGGCACGACCCCGGACCCAGGTGTACCGGCACGGGACCCCAACTCAGGGCGGCGGGAGCAACGTGGGGCGGCAGAGCCGGGCGCTGGCAGGGACCAAAGGCTCCTGCCCTGGCTCCCGCTGCCCCCGCCCGCCTTTGATGTGCCGGGACTTCGCCCTTGGTAAAGCTGGGAGGTTCCCAAGGAGTTCCCAGCTGGAACCCGGCACCCAGCACCCGGTCGCCCAGTGTGAGCCCCGCGGGCCCTGGGGCTCCGTCCGTTGCTCGGTTCCCTTTGCCTCCACCGCAGCCGGGGCTCGGAGCCCCCGTGGGCTCCCCGGTTCCTGGCGGGGCTGGGCCAGGAGGAAGCGGCTGCGGCTGCTCCCGGAGCTGGGGCTCTTCCTGGCGGGGCTGGCGCCGGGCTGGGGCGCAGGGTGGGGAGGGGAAGCTGGGGGGGCTGGGGCCACTGCCCTTTGGGATGCCCCAGCACGCGGTGGGGAGGAGGAGGCGGCAGCGCTTCCATGCCCGCTCCCTCAAAGGCTGCCCCTCCAGCGGGTATAAATAGCAGGATTGAGGCCTGGCGTGACATTGGAGTCACTTCTGCCACTGCCACCTTGGGTGTCTCGCCCCCCCGCCGCACAGGACCTCAATGGGATCATTGTGCGCCGCGGCCCCGCAGGGCACGTCCCGAGCAGCTGCTGGGCCTGACCCGGCTGCCTCCCCCACGTGTCGAGGGCACCGGTGGGGCCCGGGTGCCCCCGCGGGGTCCCACGCAGAGAGGGGTGCACACGGGTGGGCGATGGCTTCGCACCCTCCCCACCCTCCCACCTAGCCTTGCTGGCCGGCTGCATCCTGGCCCCGGCCGTCCCCTCCCTGCCCGGGCAGCGCCGGCAGCTGCTGTGGGGTAATGATGGGGTGTGCCCGCGCGCCCCGGGGTGCGAGCGGCGCGGGAGGCTCCTGCCACCCAGCAGGACGGGGCCAGCCGGGCGCGGAGCTTTGCTGCCGCAGCCACACCTGTGTGGGCTGAGCAGACCCCGCTCCCACCCGACACCCGCCCAGCCCAACCAGCTCCTTCGCGTCCCGGCCGCCCGCGGACAGGCCGCTGCAGGCAGGGCCCCCCCGGGCCAGGCAGGTGCAGGAGGTGGGAGCACCCGGAGTGCCAGGGGCGCACGGGGGGCCAGGAGGAGCTGGAGCTCCGGGTGCCCGGGAGCGCTGGGGTCTAGGGGGGCTGTGACCCTGCCTGTGCCCGTGAGATGTCCCTGTCCCTGCTGTCCCCTCCTCACTTCCCCACATTGTGTCCCCCATCCGGCCCCACATCCTGCCTTGGCGGACGGGCTGCAGCCCCGACCCCACTGACTGCAGCCCCTGCGCCTCCTGTCCCGGCCAGGGCACCCCAAAGGTGCAGGGTCTCGCTGAGGGGCTGCAAAACAACCCGTGGGCAGGGACCCTCTGACGGGGATGGGTGTGAGGTGCTCTGGCCCCATCTGGACGTGAGTGGGTGGGTTCAGGGCAGGGCTGAGTCCTGTGGGCCAGTACCGGCCCGAGTGGCCACAGGCTCCGATGGAGCTGAAGGCTCTTTGGGGAGACCAAGGTTTAATGAGGGGCTGTCGGGCTCCCTCTGATCCTTCCGCTCATTATCTAATCGGAGCAGCACATTTAAAGGCCACAGTGCAGGTGAGTCACTTCCCCAGCCGGTGCCTCAGTTTCCCCACAGGTCGGGCGCCGGGCTGAGCTGAGCCCAGCTCCCCACGGCGTGGCTCGGCCCTGGGGAATGCGGCACAGTGGGTCCGGCCCAGGGCTGGATTCCTCCCTCGGCTCCTCGTGACTCGCCTGGACCCCGGACACGGCACCTCCCTCGAGCCCCCGACCTGGGCACGGGGCCACACCCCAGCCAGATGGTCCAGGTGTGCTCGGCGCTGCAGGGAAGGGGCACCTGCGCCTCCACACGCGGCAGCTTTGCCTCGCCGGGCCTGCGCCATGTGGGGCGCAGCTCTCCTCCCATCAGGATTTCCTGCTGCTGTTCCCAGAACGGGCTGTGGCTCCGTGGGGAGCGGGTGATCCCGCACAGCCGGGAACCAGCCCCACCGGCACCGGGGTCAGGCGCAGGCGAGGAGGCCGCACCGGGGGCCGTGCGTGCCCCGGCAGCCGCCCCCGGTGCCGGGAGGGCCGGGCAGGCGGTTCCATCACCGTAAACAGGAACCGCGGCCGCAGGGGAGCGCGGGGGGCCGGGAAGTGAGGGGGTGCCGCTGGGCCTGGCAGGGGGGGTGTGGGAACGGCGCGAGGAGGCAGCGGGAGGGAGCGTGGGTGGGCATGCGGCACCCACCAGGGCGAGTGTGTGCACACACGTGGGAGGCGCGCGCCGCCGTCTGCGTGCAGGGAGCACGTGTGTTTGTGCACACGCGTGTGCCTGTTCAGGGCGGGGGGTGGCACGCGAATGCGCAGGGACAAGACCAGGAGGAAGTGCCTCCTCCCGTCCCCATCCCGCCCAACTCAGGGTTTCCTGGGGCACATCCTGCCCGCACGAATCCTGTTCCTTCTCCCTGGCTGCCGGAGCCTGGGGGTGCCAGCCTGGCAGAGGGCCAGGGACAGAACTGGGCCCAAGGGCTGCTGGCCCCCCCCCCGCCAGCCCCCGGCCCCCCAGGGCGATGGAGGGTGGAGGGGTGCCCGAGGCCCTGGGCTTGCACTGCACTCCCCACCTGGGTGAGGTTCCCACATTCCTAAGGCAGCTCCAAGGGGAGCCAGGGCAGGCGCGGGGCAGGAATGCCACCGCCCTGAGTGTGCGTCCGTGTGTCAGTGCTTGGGGCAGCCTGGCAGGACACGCGCCCCACGCCCCCCTGCCCCCCTGCTGGACGCAGGGATCCCCCACTGGCATCACCCCAGCCCTGGACAGAGGCCTGAGATCCACGGAATCCATCCCACGTGGCTCTGCCACTCGGTGTGCAGGCAGGACTGGGACGATGCCCCACAGGGTGAGCCCACAGCCTGATCAGAGGGCTGGGATGGGATGGGATGATGGGATAGGGTGGGGTGGGGTGCGGTGTGATGGGATAGGGTGGGGTGGGATGGAGTGGGATGGGATATGGCAGGATAGGGGGTTACTTTCCCATGGATTTACAAGCCTGGGTTACCCCAGGATCAAGGCTCAGTGTGTATCCAAGGAGGCTCCCAAAATCCTGAGTCCTTCCCCTCCCCAAGGCTGGCAACTCGCTCAAGCATTTATAATAATAATGATAATAACAATAATAATAACAACAACACCAACAACAGCTGAGCTGTCGGCTGACTCCTGGAGCCAGGATTTAAAACAAACCAAGAAATGTGGCAGCGTCTGGGAAACAGCCACTGACGCTGAGGGAGGAGGTGCAGGGGGTCAGGGGGCACAGGGGGTTTCGGGGATCAGGGTTCTGGTGTCTGTTGGATGTAGTGACTGGGGTCTGTGCCCTGGGAGCCCCTTCCCACCCTGGCAGTTTCCCACCTGTGTTTCCAGGGCAGGAGCTGAGTCTTTCCCCATTGGGGGGTCTCAGCCCCCGGCCCATGCCCAGGGGAGCATCCTGTTGGTGGGCACGAGCTGGCAGCATTGGCCCAGGGCGCTGATGTAACCGCCAGGACCTCTCCTGACCTGGGGATTCCTGTGATTGCCAATTGCCACACCAGCACTGGCACATGGCACAGGCTGGGGCACAGGACGGGGCCTGGGGGGCACTGGGGCAGCGGGACAGCGGCAGAGCTGGGGCATGGGGCAGGACAGGAGGTGCCCAGGGATGGGGAGCAGTTCCCCTGCCCCTCCCAGCAGGAATCCAGGCTGAAGCAGGGCTGGGGCCCAAATCTCTGCTCACCCCCGGCTGGGGGAGGGCCCTGGGGGCCGGGAGCCACTGCCTGGTGTCAGCAGGGATGGGAGCTCAGCGCCCTGAAGGGGCCCATGAGCTCAGGTTGCTCAGAATAGCCTTGGCCTCACCGTGGCAGCAGGGCCACGGCCCAGCACAGCCAAGTATGGCCCCACACCTGGGCGCTGCTAAATCCAGAGGGATTCGCCATCCTTCCCAGGGCCGGGGCCAGGCGGGTGGGAACCTCTGAGGTGACTCCACCGTCCCCATCCCCGTGCAGGAGCCGACTCACCCCGGGGTCCAGCCAGAGCCATCCAGCCCTGTGCTGGGGTCCCCCTGCCCACGGTGTGCCCAGCCCCACTCAAGCCCAGAGAGGCCGCCTGAATCACTCCAGGGGGGACTTCGTCTGTGGGGCTCGCCAGGCGCAAGGCCAGGGGATGGGCAGAGCTCCCAGGAGTGTGGGGTGCCCCAGAGCCAGGGCATGGCAGGCGAGGCCAGGCTGGGCCACCGGCTCTGGCTGTATCGGGCTGGCAGCTGGAGTGTCCCCAGGCTGTGACGCCTGGACACGCTGCCAAAGGCCACCAGGACACGTCCCCGAGAGCTGGGAACACACGGAGCCAGTTGTGTGTTTCTAAGGACACGCCTGGGTGTTTACAGCCCCGCCAGCGTCACGGGCACAGGCACTGCCGTCCTGCCCAAGGACACCCGCGCCCGCAACGAGGCCACGCTGAGCCTTGGCGGGATGGGGGGCACCAGTGGGGGCTCCAGGGGGGTCCGTGCCCGGCAGAGTGCCAGGAGGGTGGGATCAGCGGCTCCTTACTCACGGCAGCAGCGATGGCTCACCTGAGCGCGCCGGGCACTGAGTCACCGCTCGCCACCATGACTAAGGCTGAGCCGCTCGGCCCCGAGGGGCTTAGGGGGACGGGGAGGGGGTGCTGGGACCCCCGGCCCCGCACCACTCCCACCACGGCGGTGCCGGTGGTGGGCCGGGCCGGGCCGGGCGGGTGGAGGTGCAGCGGTTCGGCTGCGCCCTCCTGCCGGGGTGTGCCCCGCATGATCCCGGCCGCTGGCCCCGCGCCCGTGGGAACGCTCCCACTCACTGCGGCAGCTCCGCATGAGGCCCCAGCCGGGCACTGCACGGCCCAGGAGCCCCTTTTGCAGCCATAGGATCGCTCCCCTTCACAGGCTGGAGGCCGAGAGAAGAAAAGTGTCCCTGTCCCACCTGGGTCCCCCCCAGGCTGCAGCCCGGCATCTTCTGCAGCCACAGGAGGGAGAAACACCCGTCTCCCCGCCTCCCCCCTCCTTTCCCTGCTCCGGAGCCAGCGTCAGCTCTGCCCTAATCCCATGACCCCACGCCTGCGAGGGGAATGCAGAGACTTGCGATAAAATCCCCGTTTGCCAAAGCTGCGGAATCAGCCAGGAATTCAGTCCAAAAGGAAAAAAAAAACAAAAAACAAAATGCAAAAAAAAGAGAGAAAAGAGAAAAGCTGCTGCCCTGGGGCTTGTGGGGGATTTCCCCAAAAGAGGGCTGGGAATTCCCTTCCTTCGAGACAGAGGACTTCCAAGAACTGGCCCCCAAAAGATTTGGGGCTCTCAGCCCGAGCTCGGGCCTGCAGGATGGGACAGCACCGTGGGACACAGAGGAGCTGACACTGTGGTCCTGTCCCGGCTCTGCCCGGACACCGGGACGTGCCCAGCGGCCAGGCCCCGTGGGAAGTGTCCCGGTGGGACCCGGGTAAGCCCCTGTGCTCCGGGCCAGCCCGCGCCGCCGGCGGGTGCGTGAGCCGCCGCGGGGGCTAATCCAGGGCCCAGGTTAGCTAAGCGGATTGCGGGAGCTGCGTGTGGCCTGCAGCGGGATTTGTGTAGGTATTTGCTCGTCGGATCGTCTCTCCCCGAGCTGCTCAGCCGTGCGGGGTTTGGAGAACGCTCCCTCTGGAGACGCAGGAGCCTCGGATGCCGAGCAGCAATTATGCCCAAGTCTGCCTGTAATCTTTAACGATTTATTCCCAGGGCAACACAATAAACTAAACACACAAAATCTGGGCTGCTGGGAATCCTGGGATCTCCCAGCTTGTGTCTCTGGAGGCTCCGGATACCTTCAGCCACACTGAAATCTGCACACACTTCCTGAAGCACCGTCTCCTGGAGTCGTGGGATTGCCAGAGGAGATGAGTTTCCTCCCAGGAAGGAGATGGAGCCATGTGAGGAGGGTGGCGACTGGGAAAGGGGCTCCTCAGAGCTGCCAGGACACAGGGAGATGCCCTGCCCCTGAGGCATGGCCACTCTGCCAATGGTCACGAGCAGGCCATGCTCACAGCCCCTGTCCCCTTGTCCCTCCCCACAGAACCGGGCTGAGAGCCAGGACCTGGCGGCCGGACCCTGCTCCCAGTGGGGGTGGCTCTGGATTGACACCTTGTCCCCACCACGGCCCCCCTCCTGGTGCACAAGCCCGAACTGCGGCAGGGCCAAACCTGCGGCCCCGGTTGCCCCCTCTCCTTGCTGGGGATGTGGCCCCTTGAGGGGCAGCTTTGCAGGCCCGGGGCTCCACAGCTCCCGGGGAGAACAATGGCGCATCCCTGCCCCGGCCCCTCTCCCAGGGACAACAATGGCAGGAGCTGGAGCTGGAGCTGCCTGAGCTCATCTCCCCCCTGAGAGCCCAGAGGGGGCCAGGGTGGGCGGGGGGCCGCAGGCTGAGCCACAAAGGGTCCCTCCCAGCCCAGCTCTGCGCCTCGTGCACAAGGGGCCTCAATCCCACCCAGCCATCTGCACCCACCCCAGGGGAGGCTGTGCGGGAGGGGCGCAGTGGCAGCATTTTGAGGCTGCAGTGAGCCCCCTCCCCGGCTCCCACTGGGCCCCTGCACCGCTGCCTCGTGGGTCGGGGTGTGCGGCCCCCTCCCCGCTGCAGACTGGCCGCCAGATTCCCCCTCCAGTTGCTTTGTGTCTCGGTGTGCCAGGGCATTGTCTGTGAGAGAGAGAGACCCGGAGAGGCAGCCCGAGGTCACGAGTACCTCCCTGTGCACGTGGGGCAGCCACCGGCCCCACACACCGCGGCCCGGGGGGCACTGGGTTCCACCCTCTGACCCCGGGGCATTGCCCCCCAGCACTGGTGCCCACCAGCCCACTTCTCTGCTCCAAAAAAACCCTGTGGGGCTCAATCTGTGTCCTGGCTGGACAGTGGGTGGTTGGGCAGAGGGAATCCCTGGGGGAGGGAGGGCCGGCCCAACCTTGTTATTAGACATCAGAGAGTCTCGATATTAGACATCGAGTCTCCACAAAGCAGCAGCTTTGACATTCAGCTCCCAAGGAGAGCTCAGCCCATCCATTCCCTGCCCGCGGATGCCTTTGACCCTAATCAGGGGGCGCCCAGACCGGGAGAGGTGTCTGCTCTGTCCCCTCCCCACGGGGAGCTGTTCCCCCCTGCCCTGCCTGCAGCGGCCCCGCGAGGAGCAGGGGCAGCGCCAGAACTGGGACCCCCGGTGGGGCAGAAGCGAGACCCCGGGAGGGGCCAAGACATCCCTGGTGGGCTGAGACCGGGATCAGGGATACGGCGAGCCGGCATATCCGAAGCAGGATCCGAAACGGGGGGCAGAGGCTGGGACCCCTAGGGCACGACTGGGACTGGGACCCGGGGGCAAGGGCCGGAACCCCCCGCGGGAGCAGGTGCGGGTACCGCCGGGGCCGCTGCCGGGGCCAGCCCGGTCCCTGCCCGGTCCCTGCCCCCGCCAGGCTCCACCCCGGGCGGTGCGGGATAAAACTTGGGGCACCTCCCCGACAGCTCCGCGTCAGGGCTGCGCTCGGACCGGCTGCAGTGCTCGGCAGGGGACATCGCACCGACCGCCACCTCCCCCCGGGACGTTTCTGGGGTCTCTCTCCCTTCTTCCTGCCGCCGGAGGCAGCTGAGCTCCCGCCGCGCCGGGATCCGCGGGGCCGCGCTCGGTGAGTGGGGCCGCGCCGGGCCGGGGGGAGCTGCGAGGGGGGATCCGCGGACCGGGACCGCGCTCACTCGGTTGCTTTCCCTGGAGAGGGCGGGGTGGCCCCGCTTCCCCGCGACTGCCGGGGACTCACGGCAGAGCCGCGCTCGGGGTGTCCGGGAGCGCTGCCCACCCGCCGGGACCCAGCGCGTCCCTGGTCCGTCGGGGCTTTGTCTGCCCTCGGGGAACGGGAGCTGGGTCTGTTTCCCTCGCTCCGGCTTCCGGCACCTCGGTGCGCCCCTCTCGACCCCCGCCGCGTCCCGGGGAGCGGCGTCCCGGGGGAGGCTGCCCCGGCCGGTTCGCTCCGTCGCGGCGGTCGGGCAGCGATCCCGGGGCGCACCCGCGGCAGGGCCTGCCGGTCTCTCGGTAAGGGCCACCCGGCTGCTCGGTAAGTGCTCCCCGGCCGCCGGTGTGGCCCCCGCGGCCCCCCCGGGCGCAGCAGACGCGGCGGGGCCGGCAGGGGGCGCCCGCGCTTTGCTGACTCATAGCCCCCCCCGGACCCCCCGGTGCGGGTGCCGGCCCGGGGCCCCGGGGCGTCCGTTCCGCCCCCCGGGGTGGGGGGGACAGCCGGGGCTGGGGCCGCTGGGGTGGAGATCCCCGCTGCGGGACTGGGGATGGTGGAGGTAGAGTCGTGCTAGGGGACGCGAGGGGCCTCAGCCCCGTATCGGGACGGTTCCCCGTGGCTGTAACGGCGTCAATCGGGAAGGTGACCGGGTGGGTGCGTGTGACCGGGGGGGTGTGACCGGCCGCGGGTGACTGTGCGGGTCCCCCCCCCCGCCCTTTCCGCCTCTGTGTCCCCGCGTCACTCGGCTCCGGAGGCTCCGGCTCCCGCCCGGCCCCGCGGGCAGTCACCTCCCGCCGCGGCCTCCTCCGGTGCGGGGGCCGCTCACCGCCCCCGCCGCGGCGCTCCGGGGCCGCCGCCTGCCCGTGTCCCGCGTTCACCCCCTCCGCGGCGCCCGGGGCCCCGCACGGCAAGCCCGTTGGCCCCCGCGGAGAGCGGCCTGACCGGCCGGACCCCCCCGCTCCCGCACCCGGCCCCGCCCCCCGTTGGTGTGCGCCGG
>JAWMRA010000079.1:1792351-1804692 GCA_035584735.1 Pseudotriccus pelzelni | reverse complement strand
CCCCCCCCCCCCCCCCCCCCCCCCCCCCCTCAGCCATGGGGTGGAAGCGTTCCCAGGGTGGGAGAGCCGTGGGTGAGCCGTGGGTGCGCGCGCAGCCGCCGGCTCCTGCCGCGAAGGTGGAATTTACCCCCAGCCGCGCAGGCCCCGCTCCTTTGTTTTCCGTCTCTGTTACTGCTGTGAAACTCTTTCCTTCCTTTTTCTGGCTGATGCTGCAGATTCGGTTTTTTAAGGGTTGGGTTTTTCGGGTTTTCTATAACCTGCCTTACAGAATCTGGGGAAGGAGCTGAGCCCCGTGTGGTGCCAGGGCTCAGCCAGGGGGTTGGTGGGGGCACGGCTGTGCCCCCTCCGCCGTGGGGATGTGGAAAGGGCCAAGCTGCCCTGATCGCAGGGACTGACCTGCAGTGCCTTTGGCTGCCCGCGGTGACCTTGTCTTTTGGGGGCTGGTTTAACCCCATGTGGGCCGGGGGCGGGAGCTTGGACCGGAGCCCTGTGCCAGAGGCTGTCAGGGTCCCCAGGGTGCTCATGGGGTGCTGCCCATCCCAGCTGGGGTGCAGAGCTGTGGGAAGGGGCTGGTGCTGGCAGCCCAGCCCGGGAGTCCCAGCGCATGTCCCATTCTCAGGGCTGCAGGTATTTCTCATGAGGCTGTGCAGCTCCACACCAGTGTGGGCTGCAAAGCGGGATGGACTGGGGAGCCAAGGAGCCCGTGGAGCTCGGGGTACCCCTTGCACTGGGCTGTGGCCCCCTCGGCCAGGCACAGCAGGGCAGAGGAGGGTGGGTGGGTGGTCTACGGTCTGGCACCGGCTGTGGGAAGCGGCTCCACAGCTCCCTGCCCACCGCAGGTTCCTCCGGTCGGTGATTCAGGAAGCCGGGGCTGAGCAGGAGGAACCGCCAGCACCTGGGGGGCGGCGGAGGGGGGGGCAGGAAACCACTCCTCCCATTCATGCTTTGCTGGGCTCTGCCTGCGTCACGCAGCCTCCGGAGCGCAGGGAGAGCTGAGCCGCTTCCTCTGGGGGTGGGGGGGGGGGGGCCAGAGCGCTGCCACCCCCTCCTCAGCCTTTGGGGAAGTGGCTGCTGGGCACGGGGGCTTCCTGGAAATGCTCCCGCGCTTCCTTCCGCCCTGCACGGCTGCCCCCGCTTTCCAGGGAGCCCACAAACCGTTCGGTCCCTTTGCCTCGGCTCTGCCTTCCCCCAGTCCCTCTGCCCAGGAATGCTGGTGAGGGAGGGACACATCCTGCTCTTCGAGGGCTGGGAGCTGCAGCCAGAGGAATGTGGCGGGGGGACTCTGTCCCTCTGCCCCCCTTGGCACAGAAAAACCCCTGGGCACTGACACAAGGGGCTAGATGGGGGTCCCAGCTGGGCCCAACTGGAGACCCCGCAGGGGATGTGGGGCCATTTCCTGCTTCCCCTTCTCATATTTGCCCCGACCTTGCCTTTCCCGTCTGGATCTGCCAGGACGGTTTCCTTGTGCCTGTTTAGGGCTGCTGCCTTCCCCATGTGGGGCAGGAGCTCACCGGGGGCAGCTCCCACTCTCTGCCAGCTGAGAGTGGGGGGCTGGAAGTGTCTGGGGCTGGGGGCCGGGGTGACGCGGGGCCAGGCGTCGGAGCGAGGCGGGAATGCGGCGTTCTCTGAGTCATCTGCGTTTCTGAGAAGCAGCCGGGAGACACTTGCCCCATCCCTGTGGGCCCCGAGCCCGGCACGGTGCAGCTGAGCCCCCCCAGGGCCTGGCAGGGTCCCTGGGTGTGGGGGCTCTGGGGGACCCGACGGTCCCAGCCCCCCCGGCGGGGCCGTGCTGGCCCCCGCAGCAGAGCCGGCTGGGAGGGACGGGGTCCTCCCGGCGTGGGCGGCCGAGCGGGCGGCTGGGTGGGACGTGTTTGCATTGGAGCGGGCTGGTTTCGCCGGGGGGGTTGGCAGCGGCGTGGGGGCGGGTGCTGGGAGCCCCAGAGCTGGGGCGCCGCGGGGACCCGGCCGGCTCAGGGCCGCAGCCCAGCCCCAGGGGTGCTGCAGGGGGCCCTGGGACCCCCACGGCTGGGGCCAAGGGTGGGCGGTTCTTGGTGCCGCTGGGAAGCGCCGGCAGCGCGGGCCCGGCTGGGTTGGGGTGCTCTGGTTTCTCCCGACGCTGGCGAGGGGTCAGGCAGGGCAGGCCGGGTGAGTCACAGGGAGCGGGAGGCCACTGACGTCAAAGGGCCCCGGGGACCTGCGTGGGGCTCCCCCGGGAACACCGGGGTGAGGAGCCAGGCCTGGTGCGGGGTGGAGGGGCTGGGGCGGGGGTCCTGCCCTGCTGCCTCCCCCTGCGTGTGAGAGATCCCACTCCCCGCTCCGGAGCAGGGTGGGAACAGGACGGGGGCTGGAGGGGACTGGTCCCCTTCCCCAAGCACGGGCAAGTGGTGCGTGGACCTGGTGTGGGGGTCCCTGTGTGCAGTGTCCCCCCTACACTGAGTCTGAGAGCAGCAGCAGGGATGGGGTGGCCCAGCGGGCATGTGGGGCTCCTTGCAGGGGCGGGAGGTGGCTGGAGCTCCGGACAGCTCAGCGGCGAGGACGAGGCTGCCAGCCTGGCGTGAGGCCATCCAGGCTGCTGTGGGCAGGGGAACTGAGGCAGGACGGAGGCGGGGGTGACGCTTTCCTGCGCCCAGGTGCTCTGTGCACGCACACGCGTGTGCACACGCGTGCCCATGTGCATGCTCGCCGTCCTCTCCCGCCCCCTCGCCCCGTAACCTCCCTGTCCAGAGCTGCAGTGTCTCCTTCCCGCCCACCCCTTCCTCTGCAGCCTCCGCCTGACACGCTCGGGGCTTTGCTGCTGGTATTTTTAAAGCTGCTTTTCCCACGGCTTCTCAGAACCGGCCTCCGCGGCAGCGGGGGAGCGAGGCCGGGGCCTGGGGGGGGGGGCCCGCTCTGCAGCGCTGGGGGCAGGGGGTGGTGGGGCTGCCAGGGATCCTTCGCCTCGTCCCGCCGCGGGTGACGGCTGCGCCCCGAAGGTGCCGTGGGGTGTGGGTGGGTGACGTCGGGAGCCGAGCGCGGCATCGCACGTGACGGGCTGGGAAAGCCGGGCCCTGCTGTGCCCTGGAACGGTGCGGCTGGGGGGGCTGGGGGGTGGCGTCATCCCCATCAGCCCTGACCCGGGTCCTGCCACAGCCCCCCACCGAGCGCCGGGCCGGCAGGGGCGAGAGGCACGGACCCCTGAAGCGCAGGAGGGGGCTCGAGGGGCTCACGGCTGCCCCAGCCAGGATGACGGGGGCTCCCCAGTTCCCTGGCACAGCTGCCAAGTGATTTATGTGTCGTGGGGGCTGAGCGGTGTGTGCTGGGGGGGTGGCAGGTGTTGGGGGGCCCCCCACAGCTGCGGCCTGGGCAGGGTCAGGCCCCAGCTCTTGTCTCTGCGCTGCAGCTGCTCCATCACCTGCCGGAGCTGGAGCCTCCAGGCTGGGCAGGGCCTTCCCCCCCTCCATCTGCCCCTGGTGGGGGGTGAAGGGGGCAGGTGGGCTGCACTTCCCTGCCTGGCAGCCCTGAGTCACGGTGGTGGGCATGCAATGACCCAGCATGTCCTCACCTGCCCCCTCCCGCTCTCCCCGCGCACTGGGCTGGCCAGAACAGCAGTGCTGGCCCCGGGGCCGGGTGTGGGGCTGTGGGTGGCCCCGGTTGCAGCCCCTGCCCGTCCCTGCCTACTGGGAGCTGCTGGGATCTGTGCTGGGGAGGGTGGCTGGACGGGGAGGGCATCTTGCTGCTGTGGAATAAAGGGCAGGAAGGGCAGAAGGAAGAAAAATACCCCCCCTGGCACCGTCAGCTGACAGAGCTGGCACTGGAACAGGGTCGTACGGGGACAGCAGCCAAGCTTTCCTGCCAGCCTGGCACGGCTGAGGGGCTGGAGGGGTCACCCCTTCCCTGCTCCAATGACCCATCCCTATGGCTGCAGGAGACCTGTGGGGGCAACTGCCATCCCCCTGCCTGGCACCGGGGTGGGGGGGTCTGTGCACGGTCTCGCTGGGTGCCACGGCTGAACGAGGTCCCTTCTCTCTGCAGGTCAATGACTTCTTGTCGGGCCGGTCCCCGCTGACCCTGGCCCTGCGCGTGGGGGACCACATGATGTTCGTGCAGCTGCAGTTGGCGGCTCAGCAGAGCACGGGGCAGCTCCAGCACCGGCACCTCATCGCCAGCCGCGGCGAGGCGGGGCCCAGCGCCAGCCCCCACTGCCGGACGCTGCACGGCGCCGCCGGCTCCGGCTTCGCCCGCATCCCCGTGGTGCCCACGTGCCAGCAGAGCCCGGCCCCCAGCCCCACGCCCTCCACGCCGGCCCCCCCCGTGTACTGTAACGCCCCCCACCCCGCGCCCATCACCGCCGGGATGTTCCGGTCGCACGGGGCCAGCGCGCAGACGGTGAACAGCAGCGTGGTCTCCTCCTGCTCAGAGGTGAGTCTGGGGGGGGTCTCGGGGTCTTCGGGGCGGGGGAGTGAAGCTGTGAACTTCCCAGCCCCGCTGTGGCAATGCCTGTCCCTGCCTCAGTTTCCCCATGTGTGAAAGAGGGTTGTCCCCAGTTTGGCCTCCAGAATATGCCCAGGTCCCGAGGAGGGACTCAGGGACAGGGTGTTACCCAGGCTCTTACTCTGCCTGTCCCACACCCTGCCTGTCCCCAAGAGTGGGCAGGAGCTGCTGCCGCTTCCCTTTTCCCCTCACACGGCACAGCAGGGCGGGGCAGGCTGTTGGGACCCCCAGGGCAGGGGACACTGGGGCACAGAGGGGTGGGACAGCCGTACTTCCTTGTGTCCCAGTAAAACTGGGCTGGGGGTGCCTCCTGCTCCCTGCCTGGGAGCCCCTGACCTGGCTGTTTGGGAGGAGGCGGAAGGGCAGGAGCTCCTCATAGTCCCCTTCCCAGAGGCTGATCCCGCTTTTCTCCCCTCCCAGGTGGACTGTGGCTCCCGCAGCAGCAGCTCCCCAGGCAGCAGCGCGGCCCCCTCGGCCCGATCCCGCAAGCCCGGGGCGGTCATCGAGAGCTTCGTCAACCACGCGCCCGGGGTCTTCTCAGGGACCTTCTCCGGTACGTGGTGCTGAGCCTCCCCGGGGGCTGGGGGGCTGTGGATCTGGGGGGACCTGCTCGTCTCACACCCATCTCTGCCCCTCTCCAGGCACTTTGCACCCCAACTGCCAGGACAGCAGCGGGCGGCCGCGGCGGGACATCGGCACCATCCTGCAGATCCTGAACGACCTCCTCAGCGCCACGCGACACTACCAGGGCATGCCCCAGTCCCTGACGCAGCTCCGCTGCCAGACGCAGTTCTCCTCCTCCTCTTCGTCCTCCTCCTCGCCGCCTGCCTCCCCGGACCTCGCCACCAAAACTACCTCAGAGTCGCTGCCAGCGGCCGCCGCCCCCGCCCTGCACCCCGTCGTCCAGTGCCAAAGCCAGATCCGGATGTGCAAGCCCAGCGGTGAGTCTGGCTGCCCCCGAGCGCGGAGGGGTCAGGGGTTAGGGTCGACAGCTCCTGGGGGTCCCTGGTCCATCACATCGCCCTGGTGGCTGTGGCCGGGATGGGCAGGGAGGGGCTGGGTAGCTGGATGATTGGCAGGTGTCAGTCAGGATGGCGGCTTGCAGGGTCCCTGGAGACTTGTGGAGGTCCCCACACCTTGCTCTGCCCTCTCTGCCAAACGCCACAGGGACAAAGGGTCTCCGTGTGGGAGGGGGTGGCAGGTACCTACGGTGTCCCCGCTCCCCTCAGGGCCTGTCCCCGCCACACGGGCAGAGGTTTTGGGCTCACCCAGACTCTGGCTCCCCCTCACCTCCCCCTTTCCAAACCCACTTTCCCAGACTGGCTGGGAGGGCTGGCCCCCGGCGGGGTGTGGCAGGGACTCCCACGGTCCCCCCCGGCGTTGTGGGGACACAGCTGTGCCCCCGGGGCCGGAAGGTGCCGGAGGTGCCTGCCCCGAACCCCCCCGATTTGCTTAGAGGAAAGAAGTGAAACCCGTGGTGCCAGCCGGGGGGGAGCTCATCCCCCTCAGGGTTTGCTCTTCCTTCTCTCGCAGCTGGGGGGGTCCAGGCCCACATTGGGGGCAGCTCCGGGCCGGCTCCAGCCCCCGGTGACGTGGCCAGGGCTTCCCAGGCTCACACCCAGCTCTGCTCTCTGCCAGGACTCCAACCCTGTCCATCGGGGGGGAACTTGTTTGGATATAAAGGAAGTGTTGTTGTGAGGACCCTGCGCCCCAAAAAGGGGCTGCACCCCGCCGTAGGCAGGGGCTGTGCGTCCCCCTGGATGTGGGTCAGGGCAGGCCCCCATGGACCCCCTTTCCCCCCGCTGTGGGGGGCGTCCACACGAGCCAGCTGCTGGGCGCCTGCGTGCCCCCCACCCCCAGCGGTCCACGGCAGCCCTCCATGAGCCCCCTCTCCCCTTTCCCCCTGCAGGGGACCGCCTGAGGCAGACGGAGAACCGGGCGACGCGCTGCAAGGTGGAGCGGCTGCAGCTGCTGCTGCAGCAGAAGCGGCTGCGGCGGAAGGCGCGGCGGGACGCGCGGGCGCCGTACCACTGGGTGCCCAACCGCAAGGCCGGGCGCACCAACAGCAACAGCAGCGTCTCCAGCGAGGGCAGCCTGGACCTGGACTTCGAGGACTCGGTCTGGAAGCCGGAGGTCAAGGCCGAGATGAAATCCGAGTTTGTCGTAGCGTAGAGAGCCCGTGCCCGGCGGGGGACTGTGCCGGGGGGGGGGTCCCGCTCGCCGCCCCTGCTTGGGGGGTCAGTGCGGGTGTCACCGGCCGGGGCTCCTCGAGATTTGCCGTCTCCTGCGACCGGACGCCTCGGGCCGACCCGCGTGTCCCGGGGAGAGCCCCCCACCCCCCGCTCGCTTGGGTCGGGGGCGACGGGGGAGCAGCTGGAGCCGCCCCCTCCCCGCAGCCTCCCCGGCTGGGAACGGGGGGTCCCGACACCCTGGGGGGGTCCTGGGACATATCGAAGCTGCTGCTTTGCTGTGAAGAGGGGCTGGGGGGGCTGCTCCGATGCCCCCCCACGTCGCCCTCGGTGCAGGCAGGAGGAGGTGAAGTCTCTCTCGGAGGTGCTGGAGCCCCCCCGATTTGGGGGCCGTTTGTTTTCCTTCCCTTCTATATGTAGCATTGCTCGGCTGCGGGGCTGGGCCCCCCCCGGGCGCTCGGGGGGGACACGTGTGTGCCTGGGCCCCGCCGCCGCAGCCCGGGGAGGGGGGACGGGGTGGGGGGGGCTTTGTTTTTGGGGGGGGGGGTGTTAATTTTGTTTGGGGAGGGAGAAGCCAAGGCGCCTTCCCTCCGCGGCCGAGCCCAACTTCCGAGTCGCTGGACTCCTTCCCACCCGCCACTTGGGTGGTTGGATTTTCTTTTTTAACTTAAAAAAAAAAAAAAAAAAAAGGAGAAGAAAAAAAAAAAAGAGAAAAAACCGGAATAAATAACCCCAAACTCGGTCCTGGCCACGGGGCCGGTATTTATAGACATTAATGACCCGACTGAGCCAATACTGACATAGTCTTCATAGGCCGTAGAATCCTTTTTCTTGTCCGACTTGGATTTTTTCCGTCAGGATCTGTGCAAATAGAGCCCCCACGTGACGTGTTTTTTGTCTGTAAAAGTCTTTTTTTTTGTGTGTGTGTGTTTCGGGGATGGGGGGGCGGGGGGAGAGCGAGGCTTTTTCGGTCTTTAATATTTTATTTTTTATTTTTGAAATAAATTTGGGCAGTCTGGATGCAACCGTGCCTGGTGTTGTTATGGGGGGGGAGAAGGGGACACATTTGGGCACCCCGTTGGTGTTTGGGGGGAGCACACAAGACATCTGGGCACCCCCTCATCCTGCTGCAGCACCTTGAGGTCATTGTGACACACAGCCGTGTGCCTGTGCACACGCGTGACGTGTGTCCTCAGCTCCACGCGTGCTCTGCACGCCTGTCCACGTATGCGTGCCCAGCACCGCACACGCGTGCACACAGCCACGTGCAGGTGCCCACGCGTGTGCTCAGCACTCACATACGTGTGTGTACCCACAGGAGGAAGAGGGAGGTGATGGAGCTGCCCCATCCTCCAGGGAAGGGCTGTTTCCACCTCCTCCAGGTGCCGGACCCAGGCCCGTGGCTCTGCGGGGGCTCATCCGACCGGGTGCTCCCGGTCCTGTCCCACCTCGAGGAGCCGGGCCGGTTCCACCAGCTGGGCTGGCCGTGTGTGCCGGCTCCTTCTCTCCCTCTCTCCCTCCCTTCCTGGTCTGCTGTGTCACCGAGGGGTGGCTGCGGGCCAGGGTGGGGGGTTGATGGCCACAAACCCGGCCGTGCCTCAGTTTCCTCACCTGCAGTTGCAGGTCAGTGTCCCTGTGGCTTTCCCCCGCCCCAGGAAAGGTGGCCCTCGGGATGTGAGTCAGTGCCATCCCACCCGTGGGACCCCCTTCCCATGGCCCCAGGTTCCCTGGGAGGGAACCAGGGGGGGCCTTGGGGTGTCGGTGGTTGTGCGGTGCCAGGGCACGGGGACATTGTGGGCAGGGACACCCCTGGAGCTGCGCTGTGCCACTGACATGGTGGCATGTTACCACTGCCACCCCCAGGCCCTGGGCACACCTGGGGGTGGATGAATCCTCACGAGGGGCTGTTATTTGGGGAGGGGGCCAGAGGTGGCTCTTTGTCCCCTGTGTGTGTCCCGTGCCATGTCCCCCATCCCTGTCCCTGCACCCTGGGGACTGGGGAGGGGGAAGAATCCAGAGCTCCACGGGGCACTCAGCACCCCGTGGGCAGGATGGGGGGCTCGGCGGTTCTTCCCATGGGGAGCTGGCCGGACCCCAGACCCCCGGGAGCAGCCGAGCGCCGGAGGAAGCCGGGCGGGAGCGGAAGCAGCTCCGGTTCCTGCGGTGGCAGGAGCTGCACCGGGCACCCCGCGCCCTGCTTTGACGTCATTTCGGGTAGAGCAGACCTCGGCAGCCCCCGGCCCCCCCCCCCGACACCCCCGGCCCATGCCAAATTTGGCAACGGGAAGAGCCGCCGACCGCGGCAGGAGCAACACGGAGACCTTGTAAGGCAATCGCTGCCGGGAGGGCACGCGGGGGACACGCACACGCGTGTGCGCAAAGGGACACGGGGGGACACGCAAACCATCGTGCTGTGGCTGCTCCCCCAGGGACCCTAAACCCCAGCCCGTCCTGGGGGGTCCCAACAGCCGCTCCTATCCCATGAGCTCAGCTCAGGGTTTGGGGTCCCGGAGGAGCCGTGGGTGCTGCAGGGTGTGAGCTGGGACAGGCCCCAGAGCGTGGCACGGCACAGGATGGACCAGGCACCCACAGGAGCTGTCTGGGGTACAGCAGGAGACAGGCCAGGACTTGGGGCACCACCTTGCACCACAACACTTCTCCTCGCTGCCCCCAGCCCGGCCAGCACCCGGCAGTGCTGCCAGGCTGTGCTTATCCCAGTGCTCCCAGTATGGAGCAATCCACAGCACCAGCGTCATGCCCGCGGTGCGGCGCCTGCCAGGGGGGCAGCGTGGGTGTCACCTGGCAGGTGTGTGCGGACACACACGGGGGGGTGTGTGTATGTAGGAGTGTCCCCACGCACACGGGTGTGTGTCCGTGCACCCACGGCCGCTGGGCGTGGGCAGCTGGCGCGGGTGCCCCCCCTTGTCCCTCCACCCAGCCCTCGCTGCAGAGGGTGCGCCAGGAAACACCCACAGCTCCCACAGCTCCCAGTGCTCCCGGCACGCCCGTGGGCTCCTGGCACACCCGTGGGCCCTGTGCACGCCCACGGCGCCGGCCACGCTGCGGCCCCGCGGTGCCGGACACACCCGGGCACAGGCAGGCGTGGGGCAGCGCGTCGGTCCTTGCACGCCCAGCCCTTGCATCGCACACCCACCCACTGCACCCCACAAACACCCCCAGCCTGCCGACACGCGTGGGCACCCCGTGTGCGTGCGGTGGTCGTGCCTGGTGTGCCCACCCCGTGCCCCCTCGGCCCTGGGACCCCTCCAGCCGCCTCCTGCTGCCCCCCGGCACAGGGCACGTCACGGAGCCCCAGCCCCGCAGCCCCCCGGGATCTCCCCCGCTGTGCCCGGCGCTGGCTGCGGGCGAGAGACGGGGCTGGCACGGTGGTGCCAGACGCCGGGTGGGCGACGCTGCCGCGTGTCCCTGGCACAAGTCGGGAACGCGGTGTCTGCCGCAGAGGGGTCCCAGGTGGGGGCGAGCCCCGGCCCCCATGCGGGGCTGCAAACAGTCCCCCCTACCCAGCTCTGGGGCACCCACCAAGGCTGGGGCACCCATGGGTATCCCTGGGCATTCCTGAGGGTGCAGAGACCCCCGAGGGGCTGAGGCCCCTGCACCAGGCCCCAGTGCTGCCGTGGGGCCGGGCTGTGGGCTGGCAGCCCAGGCGTGGGGTGCAGAGGCAGCCGGGGGGGGGCCCGGGAGCTGCCGGCACAGGGACGGATCCTGGAATTAAAAACATTCCAGGAACTGACTTTGAACCAGATAAAATAACAAGCGCCGCGAGGAATGTCTCACCCCGCCCGCCAGCCACGGCCCCAGGGCGCTCCCCACAGCCTCCCACTGCCCCACACATGTCCACAGGCCCTTGCACACGCATGTGCACATGGTGAGTGTGCACGTGTGGGCACACGCGTGCACCACAGCCCGGCTGCGGGTGCAGCCCCAGCGTGCCCAGGCTGCAGGGGGGGGTCTGGGGCTCTCCAGGGGTCCCCAGAGCGCCCCATCTGCAGTGAGAGTCTGCAGCACCCCTGGACTGCTCTGTGAGGCTGCACACACACGGCCTGTGGGTATTGCATGTGCACACGTGTGTGAACATGGCTGTGCACGCGTGCCTGGTGTGGGTGTGGGCTCAGCTTTCTCCTCCCTCCCCCCTGGTATCCCCGGCCTGCTTCCAGCCCGGCGGGGGGGGCAGAGGGTCTCCCCATGTCCTGCCCAACCCGTGGGCCTCCTCAGCCCCCCCGGCCTGGCCGGCAGAGCCCGTCGTGCCTGGGCAGTGACATCACGGGGGCAGTGGGGGTGCGGCGCCAGCCCATCCCTGGGGACCCCCCTCCCGCTGGGGCTGGGGTCGCAGAGGGGACAGAGCAGCAGCAAGAGCTTCACTGGGAACCGGCACTGGTCAAACTGGGTGTCCCAGCCTGGCTGCCTGCCCGTGCCAGCAGCAAAGACCCCAAATCCCCTTCCCCAACTCCATGAAGACCCCCCCAAGAGCATCTCCCAGCTGACGTGCTGTGAGAGAGGACATGGGCCAGTTGGGCTCCACAGGCCAGTGGGGATGCCATCCACAGGGCATGACACTTAAATGGCCCTGGTGACACCGGTGTGGCCAAAGGTTGACTCCCTGTGTCACCCCAACCCTGCAGCCTGTGCCGTGGGGGTCCTGTCCCCACAGCGTGGTCCGAGGGGACACGGGGCCAGAGGGCAGCGCCGGTGCGTCACCGTGTTTACGAGGACCTCGAGGAGCTCTGGTGACGTCCAGGCTGGCCCTGCCAGCCCAGGCCCTGCCAGGTGGCACAGTGCCACTGCCACCTCCGGGCACCGCTCAGATTTTCAGGGCTGGCGTGGGGCCATCTGGCCCCTGGGCCCGGTGGTGCAGGGGGCACGGAGCAGGGTGTCCCCCCCCCCAAGGAGCCGCAGATGGGGCTTGCACGGAGCTATTTATAGCGGCGGGACCCACAGGTAGTGACAGTGCATCAGTGGTGACGCAGCCCCGGGGACGCTCGGCCACACGCCCCCACAGCCACATCCCCGACCTCCCGGCCTCCATCTCCCACGAGTGGGGTGCTGGGGGGTCCCTGGGTGTGCTGATCACACTTGCAGGATGCTCAGCCCTCGGCTCTGCTGCGTGGCGAGGATTTGCTGAGGGCCATGTGCCTGCACCCCCCCCACAGATCCACATGTGTGTACATGTATGTGCACATGGTCCCTGGGAGCGGATGTTGTGTCTCTGCATGGCCAAGGCTGCATGCGTTGCTGTGTGTGCCCACGTATGTGTCGCTGTGCGTGCCCACGTATGTGTCGCTGTGCGTGCCCACGCGTGCCCCAAGTACACGGCTGCAGCTGAGCTATGTGGATCTCCACACTCATGTTGCTGCGTGTGCCTGTGCATGGCCACACGCGTGTGTTGTGCTGCGTGCACACGCTGTGTGTGTGGCCGTGGCGTGTCTCTGCATGTTCGCGTGGCCGCGGTGGCCGGGGGTGACTCAGCCCCAAGGCAGCCCAGGAATGCCCCCTCCCCATCCCCTCCCCGCCCCTGGCCTGTGCTGGGAACGGGCCGTCCTGCGGACGGTGACACCCAGGGTGACCCAGACCCTGCTGGGAAGATGAGGCGGTGCCCTCCTCCCCACTCCCCCCATCCTTCCCCCCCCCCCCCCCGCCATCCTGCCCCCCCGCCCCTCCGGCCGT
>JAWMRA010000079.1:1756170-1778827 GCA_035584735.1 Pseudotriccus pelzelni | reverse complement strand
ACAGCCATCTGTGAACGTGCTGTGATGGTGGTGGTGCAAAGCCATCCCCCTCGGGGAAGCTGCTGCCCCTCCTGCCCGCCCCCCCCCCCGCGCCCCAGAGCCCGGATCCCCCCCACCCCGCCCAGCGCCCATCCGGGGGTCCCGCGGGGGCGGCGCTCGGCCCGGCCGGCCTGCAGAGACCCCCCCCCTTCACCCGCCGCGGAAATCGCGGCCTCGGGGGCATCGTTGTTGTCGTAGGTGGCGTTAGAGCGGTTTAGTCTTTCGGACCTCGTTGGGGACGCGTATTCTGAGTCGCTGACTCGGTTCTGCTGGTTTGGCAGGTCAGGATGGCATCAGACGAGGGAAAGCTCTTTGTCGGCGGGCTCAGTTTCGACACCAACGAGCAGTCGTTGGAGCAAGTCTTCTCTAAATACGGACAGATTTCAGAAGGTGAGACTGCACAGCCAAGCTGGGCTGGTTTCCATTGGCTTGTTACATTCCCCCGATGGTGCTGATGGTTGGTTTTTTTTCCACCTCTCCTTCCAACAGTCGTGGTGGTTAAAGACAGAGAGACTCAGAGATCCAGAGGTTTTGGGTTTGTTACTTTTGAAAACATCGATGATGCGAAAGACGCGATGATGGCCATGAACGGGAAGGTGAGGAGGCCCTGGGGCTGATTCTTTATTTTCAAAAACTTAGGAAGAGGTTCAGGGGAGATGTGCTGTTGCTCAGTCTGTGTGGAAAAACAAATAAATGCCAGTGTTTTAAAGGCATGAAATTATACAAATGTAAATAAGGTGGCTGCATGAAGTTACGAATGTGTGTTCAGTGACTTATGCCTGATACAAAAAGTGCATGATTTTACCTGCAGAACGGTGAAATAGTAGAATTTTATAGGAATTGCTATATAATAGGAATTATATCAAGTTTAAATACCAATTTATTTGTGTGTTTGGCTTAGTTGTGACAGGAAATAGAGTGCTGATTCCATGAGAATCAGTAAATTCTGGCAGTGCTCAGCTGATGTGACGCTGTGTAACTCACCGCGTGTGCTTCGCTGTTCAGGTACTCGAATTTCGCCTGGGCTAATTGTGGTTGTGTTCTAGTCCGTAGATGGGCGCCAGATCCGAGTGGACCAGGCTGGGAAATCCTCCGAGAACAGATCCCGTGGCTACAGAGGGGGGTCCTCGGGGGGCCGGGGCTTCTTCCGCGGGGGCCGAGGCCGGGGCCGCGGCTTCTCCAGAGGTGAGAGCGTGTGGGTGACCCGCAGGGCCTGGAGGGGGGGGTGTCACTTGGCAGACTGCCCGATAAAACCACGTTTCCCTGGTTTTCCAAGGAGGTGGAGACAGAGGCTATGGCGGCAGCAGATTCGACTCCAGAAGCGGAGGCTATAACGGCTCCAGAGATTACTATAATAGCAGGTAAGGCCTGTGCAGCGCGGGGGGAGGTGTCACGGGGAGGGCCGAGCAGGTGTGAAGCAGGTGCCGTTTGTCCCGCAGGAGTCAAGGTGGCTATGGCGACAGAAACTCGGGAGGCTCCTACAGAGACAGCTACGACAGTTACGGTAAGTGCCGCTCCGAGCGGGAGCGCTGAGTCCGTGTGCTGTAGGAGCTCTGAACCTGCTGAGCCTGAGCCTGGAGTTGGGGCAGGCTCAGGCCGTGGACGTGGTGGTGCCGGGAGATTCTAATTTAATGCATGTGCAGGAGTTGCTCGGATCTAAGGCAAAGCAAGTGTTAAAAAAAGGTCGTTCCTGGAGCCCAAACTCGGCTGCCCTTACGCTCTGACCCGCGGGTGGGGGATCTCACAGTAGCCAAGTAGCAGTAGCCTCGGAATAATGCAAGGGAGTAAAATGCTGGAACTTGTCTTTGCTTCAGTGCCTTTACAATTGTGCCTGCTTCTTGTCCTCAGCTACACACAACGAGTAAAAATCCTTCCTGACTCAAGATCGTCCTTCCAATGGCTGTATTTATAAAGATTTTTGGAGCTTCGCTGAAATGGTTATTGTGTAGTACATCTACTTGTATTTTCACTTTTGTAGTATTATCAGTTCTGATCTTGTCAAACACAGCCTGGCAGCTTCTGAGACGAGATGGTCTGATTAGACTGTCTTGGAGAAAGCTCTGCTTTCAAGTGGTTTTAATCTTTTTTGAAAGCACTTCAGATTTTATTTTATCCTCCATGATGAGCCAAGGTGTTCTTTTTTTTTTTTTTTTTTAAAGTTGGGGCCCCAATTCAGTTTCTTTTGAGCTAGAAAGGACCTTGAACCGATGTTCACTGGAAGCTGAACAAGCTGTGGACTATTTTTTTTTTTTTCAAGTGCATTACCTTCGTCTTTTGTAACATTCCTTTAGTGTAGCAAGGTAGGAATGCGGCCTGGGTTCCGTTGGAAGGCAAACCACCTTGATATATCTAAAGAGAAACGTGCTTGTATGTTCAACCCGCATAACGGTATTTTTACTGTTGTAACGATGTAAATGACCCAGAACTAGACTTGCAAACTTACCATAAAGAGGTTCTTGAAAATGTTTATTTATATTGTCCTTTTTTACTGGAAGAAATATGCATATTCCATTGCTGTTGTATTTGAAGTGGTAAAGGATTCCTGTATACAGTTTTCTTTGGCTTTACGAAGCCTATTAAAAGACCGTCTGAAATGAACTCTGCTCCTGACATTTACATTTCATTGCACAACACAACCCTTGGAGACGAAGAACAGTCTGGGAGCAAGAGAAGATTAGGGATAGTGGCAGAGCCAGCCAGACGATTGGCCAGGTGCTGGAATTCAATCCTAAAATCGGTCTTGACATGTGAATTGGCCAACAAATTTCACATAAAACAGTCAAACTTGTCTAGAGGCTGGAAGTACAATCCTGAGGGTGTGTTAGGAGCGAAGCGCAGTTGGAACGTTAGGAAGGCTGATGGATGTTCGCTCCAAACCTGCTGTAGCCTACACTGGGAAGCTGTAGAGAAGAGCCAGTGCTGTAGTCCCTGGGCTGTTCCCTGCGTGCCGAGCGCGTGTGCGATGTAGGGGAATGCCGGGCTTAGGTAGCTGTGTCATTGCTTACAAGTTCTAAGAATTCTTTGCTAGCAAATGGAAACTGCAGTGTCCTTGGAGAAAAGAAGTGTTGTGCCTCCAACAGAAACCTCTGAGACGAGAGCTGCTCTCTTGGCTAGTTCATATGTGGAAATAGTCCTGTAATTCGAGGTAACTCCTTTTGCTCATGTCCGCATCCTTCCTCTTGTTGAGAGCTCATTTGAAAGTCTAATGTACCTGTGAAATATTCCTTTTGACAATTTTGGTCAGCTGCTGGAAAAAACGTTTAACCCATGCCGTACGCAACCTTTGGCTTGTGGCACACCTTGGGTTCCACAGATCAGAGTTGGGCATGCAGCCGTGTCTTGCTGTAGGTACGGAAGCAAGATGGGAACGAACTCCCTGACTCGATATGTGTTCATCTATTGAGACTCTTCCTAGACTTCATTAAGTTGCTCACTTTAATTGTAGCTTTCTTTGCCATCCTACTTGTTGCCATTAACTTTTTCCCATGGCCCACACTTCCTAAGCAGCCATGTCCAAGTGTTAACTCTCTGCTTAGGGATGCAATCCATGGGCTGGCTGAGCACGGGCAGCAGCCGGCCCGGAACAGTTTTCCCAGACTGTGCTTTGTGGTGTGATGGGTTCAGCGATGGCTTGTGAGACCCTCGTACGCTGTGAGCTGTGTGGGGGGAGGTGGGGGACGTGCAGCCTCTGCCCGGCGTTCCTGTTAATGCCTCTGTGCTTTGGCAGGCTGAAGGGACCAGGGGCACGGCCCGGAGCCTGAGCGGATCCTGAGGGAGCAGAGCTGCGTTCCAGGGACGCCAGACTGAGTTTGCCACCCAGGTAACGTCCCTTCTGTCCGCCCCTCGCCCCCCGAGCTTTTCCTGACCCAAAAGCTTTGGTGTGTCCCTGTTTTACAGCCTTGTGCTCTGAGTGGTCCGGTTAACCCTCTTTCGTGGGTACCCGTATCTTTATCCACCTTCTAATTCTCTTTTCTTTCATTTCAGCACCGAAAGGCATCTGAGAAGACCGAGAAGGACAGACCCTGAGTGCGGTGGGGAGATGAAGAGCCCAGACCTGTGGTGGTGCTGATTTTGACATGGGTCAATTGAACAAGTCAATTAAGCCAGAATAAAATACTGCAATGTGGACCCCCCCTCCCCCAAATCTCTGTGGTACTTTTGTGGGAAATACAGGAATGTTTTTGACAGGAAGTTTATCTGGTGCACAGCCCAGTTGAGAGCACAGAACGCACCGATGGTTGGGGCTCCAAGCAGATGGATGCCCGATCTTCATGGAAAACGAGGTCTTGTTTCTGGTTAAATTCCAAAAATGGGACAGCTCAATAATTAGCAGGATTTACTTTGGGAGAGGCTGACACTGTTTTGGGCAGGGTATGGCAGTGCGAGGGGTGAGGGCAGTGAGTTTTCTGATGGTCTCAGCTGCTCCTGCCCAATTTTCTTGTGTTAACGGTTGCTTTATCCTGCCTTTTTCTCCCTGTTTTTTAACGGGTAAACTCAGAATTTGGTGAGGTGGCAAGTGAGGTGCTCGCTCGTGAGCCCTGAGGGTGCCTTGCACATCATTTTCCGGTAATAAGAGCCCCAGAAGGATATTAAATATAATGAAAGCTCAGGAGTATGTGGAGCCTTGACGGATAAAAATGCAGTCAGGTGAGGTTTAAACGAATTCAAGTTGAAAATACTTAGAAATAATGCTTTGTAAGGCCTCCCTAAATAGGATGCTTTGATGCAGGTAGGAATAATGAATAGATACAAAAATAGAGCCTGGGTGGAGGTGCTGTTATTTTTGGCATTGCTAATTACAGCGCTGCATTAATGACGTGTTGCATGGATGGATGAGGAGGGAATTGCTGGATCCAGGAGCTGGATGTAGAACCAAGTGGCATCCTTGGGAATTCGTTTGGGTGCCACGGGGCTGATGTGGCATCTGGTGTGAGCTTGGGTGACCCATTTTTAACCAAAATGCCCTTTTTGAAGTCCTGCGTGTCCGGGCAGCTTGAGCCCTTCCCTGAGGGAAATCTGGGAGCAGAGTGTTGCTGCAGGGCAGTGACAGAGCCTTGGTCAGCCTGGAGTGTCTGGGGAGGAACAAGGCGGTGGTTAGAAATGCTCGAAATGCTCAAAACGCTCCTGTTTTCCAGCAGCGTTCACCCCGCGGTGGGAATGGCCCTTCGTGGGCAGTGGTGGCGATGAGGGGGGGAAATGCGGTTCTGAGGGAGAGGGTCTTGCTATGATAGAGAACCGGTGACGCTGAGGGAGAAATGACAACAATTTCCAGGGGGAAATGATGTCCCTGGAGGGGCAGTGACGCCCCTGAGGGAGGAAGGACAACCCTGAGGGGGAAATGGCTGCCTTGAGGGTCTCGCTGTGAGGGGGAAATGGCGGCCCCGAGGGAGACATGACGACCCTGAGGGGAAAATGGCGGCTCTGAGGGACGGGGTCTTGCAGCGAGGGGGAAATGGCGGCCCCGCGGAGGTGGCGGCGGCCGCGAGGGGACAGCGACGGTCCTGAGGGCAAAATGTCGGCCCCGTGAGCGGGTCACGGGCGGCCCGGAACGGCGGAGCCCCGGAACCCGAGAGCGGCTCCGCCGGGGCCCGGGCGGTGCCTGCGCCGAGAGCACCGTCCCGGCGCCTTCCTGCGGCCGCCGCTCCCGCCCCGCTCCCGGCCCGGCCCGGCCCGGCCATGCGGCCGCTCCTCATCCTCCTCATCCTCCTCCTGCCCCTCGGCCGCGCCGCCGCCCCCGGCCCGGCCAACAGCACGGAGGCGCCGCGGGCGGCCGCGGCGAACGGGACGCGGCCGTCGCCGGGGACGCGGCGCCCGGCCGGGCCGGGGCTGCTGGCGGGGCCGGGGCTGCCGGTGCTGAGGCGGGCCGTGTATGTGCTGAGCGCGCTGTCGGCGCTGGCCGCGCTCTACTTCGTGCTGCGGGCGTTCCGGTGAGTGCGGGAGGGGCGGGGGCCCCCCCGGTGGGGCTGTGGCCGTGTTCCCTGCGGGCCCGGTGTCTCCTGCCCCGGGGTTCTGCCCTGCTCGCCCCAGTCCTGGTTCCCCCCTGGCCTGGGATGTGACCCTGCTCGTCCTGGCCCCGGTTGTCCCGGTGCCTGCCCGCCGTGGCCGTGCCCTGCCAGTCCCAGTCCTGATCTGGGTCCCCCTGCAGCCGATCACGGTGTCCCCTGTCCCCTTGCCTGCCTCGGACCTCTCCTAATCGCAGGGTTTGTGCCCATTTTCCCTGGATCCCCCTTCCTTCCCTCCCTCCCTCCCTCTGCCAGCCAGGGCTCTGCTCCCCTGTGCATCCCTTTGGCAGCGCGTCCAAAGCGCTGCTGTAAATCCACGCCGCTGTTAATTACCCGGGGTAATTAGCGATGACAGACGGCCTCCCGGCTGTCCCGGTGGTTCTGCCCTTTGGCTTGGATCGGCCCCGTGTCCCTGCGGTGGGACAGCGGCTCCCTGTGCCCTCCCTGCCCCTCAGCCGCAGGCCCGAGGGCCCCAGGAACGAGCCCCCAAACCCGTTCCAGGTTGAAGAAGCCCCAGAAGAAGTACGGGCTGCTCTCGAGCCACGACGAGAACATCGAGCTGGGCTCCCTCGACAGCGACGAGGACACCGTGTTCGAGACGCGGAACCTGCGGCGGTGAGGGAGGGTTTGGTGTGTTTTGCGTGCGTCGTGCGTTTCTCTCCTCCTCGCAAGGGGCCGAGGCTCCTTCCCTAAAGCCGTGGGAGCTTTGGCACGGCTCCTACAAACAGATCTGCATAAATTAAACGCCTGCGTGTGGTCTCTGTGTTGGCACACGGATTTAGCTCGCTTTTCCTCATTTTCTCACCCAGAAAGGTCTCGCTGACGGGGACGTCCCCGGGTGATTTGGGCGCTGCTGTGGGGTCGCAAGGGCTGTTGGGGGGAGAGGCAGCCCTGGTGTCCAGCCTAAGCCTCCCTATGTTAGACCAGAAAACAAAAATTCCTGTTTTTTTCCAGCTTAGGAGCTGCTTCCAAGTCATATCCCAGTTCAAATTCCCAGTCCCATCGGGACATCCATTCCTGCTTTCGTAGAACCACGCTTCCCACAAGTTTGATTTTTGGAGGGGCTTTTAAGCTGGGGAGGAATGTCAGCTCTGGGAGTGTCAGCTCTGGGAATGTCACCTCAGCAGCTGCCCAGCCCTCAGCTCCCCCCTGACACACTGTCCACGCTCCCCCTGATTTTTGGCTGTCTCCTTTTTTCCCTGTTTTTACAGATGACTCGGGACCAGCGGCACTGCCTGCCCAGACTGACAGAGGGTCCAAGCCCAGTGGAATCTCCAGTGCTCAAGTTTCGTATCTGCTTACAGTGACTATTAATTAACAGTTCAAACCCTTCCATAGCTGGGGCAGGGGAAAGGGGACCAAACCTGTTTTCTTCACGTGCATTTTTGGGGACATTTCTGGGGAAAGGCGGAGCTGAGGTGCTTTGGGAGCTGCTCACTGCACGGGGAGATGCTGAGGTGATGCTCCTGGAGGATGCTCAGCACGTGAAATCCGAGCCCTGGGCTGTACCCAAGGTGTTGGTGTTTCAGGGTGCTCATATCTCCCTGTCTCAGCCCTGGGGGTCAGCTGGAAAGCATCAGATGAGGGGATTCCTTTTCCAGGCTGATCCTCTTTCCTTCACGCAATAGCAGGTTACTTCTTTGGGAAGTGTCTCTGTGATGAGCTCCAGCCCAGGAGGAGCTGGGAGAGCTCTGGGTTACAAAACAGGGAGGGGGGGTGACAGTTCGGACAGAACAGCTTTGGGAATGAGTTAAAACGGGTTCAGTTTTGCAGGATTAGCAGTTACACGGATAATCCGGGTCATTCTTGGCTTTACAGACGTGTTTACAAACGGGAGGGGCCACAACCCAAAGGGAGATTTCTCCAGAAGAGCCACATCCGTGTGGTCTGCGGGGCTGGGAGTGCCTGGACCGCTCTGCCCAGTGGTGTGTTCACCAGGGACACGCGTGTGACGCCAGGGACACGCGTGTGACATGAGGGACACGCGTGTGACATCTGCCAGGGTCTGGACACTGAGACACCTGGGGTGAGGTGGACCACCTGAACTGCAGGTGTGAGGAGTGTCCTGGAGCAGCTGGTGACTGGAAAAAGGGGACCCCAACCCCTGTGACTGTGATTCGGGGCAGCCCTGAACTGTGAGTTATCCCCTCTCAAGGGTACTGGAGTTTCACTGCATTGCTGGTACTCAACTGGGATCTTTCCTGCAGCCCGTTGTGTGGATAATTTGGGATCTGATTGTGTAGGACCAAAGGTGAATGTGTCAGGAGGTCGTTGTCGGGTGGATCTGCTGCTAGAACAGTGAAAACTGTTTGCCAGGTGCTCCTGTCCACGGCCCTTCCTTGGAAACTGTGGCAGTGCATCCTTAAACCCCATTTCCACCCCAGCTGGCAGCGCCTTTGGAGCACCCAGGGGAGTCGCCCTGCGGGCAGGGAGGTCCCTGAGACACCTTTAAGGTGAACACTGAGAATGTCTTTGGCTCCTTTCCTTTGGTTTCCAGTCTCCTGCGGCTCAGGGGGCACAGCTGACACTGCAGGAGGGGACAGAGGGCAGTGCTGGGGTCTGGCTGGTGCTCCGGGCTCCCCTGAGGCAGAGGAGGGAATGCTGGGATCCTGGTGGGATCCCGGTGGGATCCTGTTCGAGGGGCCATGTTTTTCTGGGCAGGGCAGGGGAGGTTTCCTGGAGAAATCCCACCCCCCACGGCAGCTCCGTCTCGCACGTGCACAGATTTTAAAATGCACAGATAACGTGTTTTTAATGCCGCTGCCGTGTGCTCCCAGCGCTTGGATGGGCCCTGCTCTCCTGTCACTGGGATCCAGGTGCTCCCTGCTCGTGTTGCCGCTGCAGATGGAAACAGGCAGAGGTTCCCTGTGGGAATTGCCGGGATGGCTCAGTCCGGCCGCCGCTTCCCTGTGATCCATGGTCAGGGATCCCTTGATCCTGCAGGGCTGCACGTGCTGGTGACTTCCCTGGCTCTTCAGTTCCTCTGGAACGTTGTTGCTTGTGCTGTTGGACCCAGATGAGCCCGACTGTCCCGGTCCACTGCAACCAACATTCCTTGGCCTCCCTGCACCTGAAGTGATTAAACCTGAGCATTCCTTGGGCTCCTCTCTTGTTGGACAGGTGGGGTCTGCAATTCTCAAGTTTTCTCATCTCGCAGGAGCAGAGAATTTGTTTCATGTTAAATGGTTTGGGTCAGAGGGAATCTCCGGCAGGGCCTCCAAGCAGTCGCTGTTGTTTAAGCCAAAGTTGAATTTCTGATGTTTACACGATCCCTCTCTGCTCTGGGAGGCTCTGTGGGTGCTCTGCTGTGGGTGTCGACCTGCCCGGCCCACCTGGGCCCTCTGGGGGCTGATGGGATGGACGGGGAGCGGAGTGAGATGGGCTCTGTCGCTCACCACGTGCTCCTGTTGCGTTTCCGTGCCTGGAATGGGATCTGCGGCACCGGGAGGTGCTGGGAGAGGGGCCTGTGGTGGGACTGGGGGCCGTGGAGTCAATAAACAGCCCTTGAGCGCGTTGTTGTCTGAGCTCCACGAGGAGCAGCTCATGTTTCACCCTCCTGTGGAATCACTGATTTATCTTTAAATGCCACCTGTCATTGCAGCATCCCCTCCCTTGTACCTGGAACAAGTGGAATAAAGCATTCCAGCCACCCTTCCCTCAGTGGGGCACGTGCCTGTGGGATGGGGCTGCTGTGGTGGGTTCGTGGATTTATGGAGTTGTTGGGTTTTCCCCCTGCCCTGCTCCCTCTCACAGGACAGTGACACTGTCCCCCCATGTGCTCTCAGGGCTACTGCTCACCTTGTCCCACCCTGTTCCCGAAAGCGTCCAAACCCTCCTGGAGCTCTGGCAGCCTTGGGGCTGTGCCCACTGCCCTGGGGAGCCTGGGCAGTGCCAACCACCCTCTGGGGGAAGAACCTTTCCCTGATACCCAACCTGACCCTGCCCTGACACAGCTCCAGCCCTTCCCTCGGGTCCTGTCCCTGGTCCCAGAGCAGAGGTTGGAGCTGCCCGTCCTGAGGAAGCTGCAGATCCCCGTGAATGTCCCCCCAGACTTGTCCAGGCTGAAATGGGAATGTCCTGACTCCTCCCTGCAGGGAATTAGACCCAGAACAAAACCAAGGGCGTTCCCTGACTCTCACATCTGCTTCCCATCGCTCTCATTCCGGCTGTGTGGATCAGTGGCACTGAGAAGTGAGAATTCATGTTGCCCGTGTCCCACTCTGCCACCCTGCCCTGGGCTGTGTCCCCGGGTCCTGCCTGCTCTGGTGCGGGAGCACCAAGGGGGGAAGAGGGTTTCATTTGCTCCGAGTGACCCTCGGTGCTGGTGGGGGTTCTGTGGGGCTGGGGGCAGCACGAGGGGCTGGGGGCAGCACGAGGGGCTGGGGCACAGGGCATCCCTGTAGATGGCACTCACAGACCAGACATGCGGCTGCCAGGGCACTGCCAGCACCTGGGGAAGCTGGAAACAAATCCTGGTGCTCTGGAAGGAAAATCTTCCCCCGAGGAGTTGCCTGGGATGAGCTGGAAGTGCTCTTTGGGGAAGTGCCCTTCAGGGACTGTGTCTCGGCCTCTGGTGGGGGAGCAGCAGGTTTTGGGGTGGCTCCTGGGGCGCTGTGGGCCTGGGGAGGGTCTCTCCCAGTGGCACGGGGGGCACTTGCCCTGGGTTTCACCTGGCCCTGTCAGCACTTGTTTGGGAAGGATTTTTATTACTCTGGGACTGACAAGGTTTCGAGATGCCCTGATGTGATGGAGTGGAGCCGCCAGCTCCAGCACAGACATGAACACCCAGCCCTGCCCAGCAGCACCCCCGGGGCACCCCGGCTGGGCCAAATTAGCTGCAGTGCTAATGAACTAACAGGGCAGGACAGCATCCCCCTGTCAGGTTAGACTGGGTGTTATGGGAAATTCCTTCCCCAAAAGGAAGGGATCCAGACTGGCACAGTCTGCCCAGGGCAGTGCTGGAGTCACCGGCCCTGGAAGTGTTCAAAACCCACGGGGATGTGGCTCCTGGGGACATGGTCTAGTGGCGGCCTCGGCAGTGGTGGGGGAACGGTTGGATTTCGTCATTCCGGAGGTCTTTTCCAACCTAAACAATTCCACGGTTCTGGTGCTTCCAAGCATTTTATGTGTGGGAGCTGCGACAGTGCTCGTTCCTTTCCAGGCTCAGGGGGCTGATACCCCAATTAGCACTAATTGCTGTGGCCTCTGGTGCTGGACCAGCTGCAGCTGTGCTGTCCTCCCCCATCTTCCCATCCCTGTTCCTGCTCCGTGCCATCCCCCCTTCCCGAGCTCTCGCTGGGGAGCGGCTCCGGCTGGCGCTGGCTGGGATTCCAGTCACAAACACAAGCTGGCGGCATGGATCTGCTCAGAATTCGCTTTAAACTCGAGGTAAAGTGCTCTCGATGCTTTGGATGCAAATTTCCTTCCCCGGAATGGGAGCTGCGGGCCGGTGGAGTGCTGGGGAGCTCTTTTGATTCCAGCAGCCTGTTTGCAGCTCCCGCAGTGGATGCAAAATCACCGCTGTGGCACAGCCCGGGGGGCGAGGCGGGCACAGGCAGCTCCTGTCCCGCTCTCTGCCCCCTGCTTTTCATGAGGGCTCGTGTATCGAGTTGTTTTCTGGGTGTTTTGGGGTTTTTTTTGGTGTTATTGTGTGTGACAACAGCCTGTGTGTGATTTTTCTGGTCACTCCACGGGAGAAGAGACACAGTCCAAGCCCTTCCAGTCACCCAAGGAGGGAAAAGAAAGAAATGTAGAATATTTGTAGAAAATATCTGCAAAAAGACAGAATGGATAAAGGATCCATTCGTGGATTTCAAGGTTCTTTGCCATGGAGGTGGATCCCTGCAGTACCAAACCTTGGGTTTTGTAGGTGGCATTGAGCTAGGCCAGGTTGGACGGGGCTTGTAGCACCCTGGGCTAGTGGAGGGCAGGGGGTTGGACTGGATGGTCCTTCCAACCCAGACTCTCCCAGGATTATCTCCGTGGGCAGCTCTCTGAGGAGGGGATTGACACCTTGAACGTGTCGGGCTCTTGGTCCTGTTGGGGCCAAGCCCTCAGTGGGTGAGGAGATGAGGGTGCTTGAGGGAAGATGTCCAGAGTTGTGTCCCGTTTATTGCTCATGCACTCCCTGGGTGGCTTTGGGGACTTTGGGGTGACCGTGGGTGTCTCTTAGAAGCAGAACTTCTCTGTGCATGTTTTCAGCTGCACTCACAATTCTGCCCCCGTGTCCCTCTGGCCAGGGCTCGTCGTGGGCAGGGACTGAGTGATCTTCCTCACCTTCCTTCCATGGGCACTGGCACTCCAAAATGCGCCTCTGGGTTGGTGTGGAATTGGGTGGCGTGTTGGAAAAGAAGCTGGGAGTGTTTGAAAACCTGCTGCAGGGTCTCTGATGTCTGGTCTGTTCCACTCAACAAAGCACAACGAGCAGATTCTTCTGTATTAGAAATTACCTTTACTTAGTTGGCTTTTTGTCTAAATCCTCCTTCTGATCTTTATGTTTTTTTCCCTTCCGTCATGGAAAGGTGAATGGAAGTGGCACTTCAGCCACCAAAGCCTTTCCTTTAGAATCACTGGTTGTTTTTTTGTTTTAAAAATTTTCCAAGGGGCTTTGCAGGGGAGGAGGAAGGAGCGTTCTCTTTTCAAGTGACTCCGGGGAATAAAAGTATAAAGGACAGGAATGATCAGAACTGTGCTGGCAACGGAACAATATTTTATTTTTGAGTACCAGAGCTAATTGGAGAAGGAATTCACACAACAATTTTTGCAATCTAAGGATGAGTAAACATGAAAGGGGCTCTGTGCTCCTGAACATGCTAATTTGGGGCTGCGTGTGCAGGGGGGAAACGGCCTGAAGATTAAATTGGAGACAATGCCTGGGATGTTACACTCCAGGCTTTGCTTCTTACGTTGCTGGATCAAAGCCAGGAGCCAAAATCTGTGTCCAGGGATACCTGTTGGGGGGGGAGGGGGTGGAACTTCAATGCACCTGCAGGATGGAATCGCCAGAAAAGGGGAATGTTGGGTCTGAATTTGGTGGAAGTGCTTCCGTGGGCACCTGGGGACCCTTGAAATACTCCTGTCCACCGGCTAATGGGAGCCTGGAAATGGGGGGTCTCGAGGTCTGCAGCCAGCAGAGCCCGTTCTGGGGTCGTGCTCAGCCCCCACAGAGCACTGGGAGGTTTGTGCTGCTCCCCGTGGGGTGGAGGCAGAAGGTTTTCCCTGGAGAGGCTCCAGCCCTGCCATGGAACATTCCCACCACCCTGATACGCTGCTAATACGTTCCGGTGGTTAATTACTCTCGGTCTTTTAAAGAATAAAACCTCACGTACTTAAAATAATCCCAATTATTTCATTGTTCAGCCTGAGCTGAGCCCAGCCGCCCCCGCTCCCGCAGAACTGCTGCAAAGGCTGTTCATGACGGGGAAAAAACCTGATGGGCATTTCATGCCTGAGCAGCAGCTGGGGGGAATGAGGCTTTGGGGGGGTCACGGTGCTGCTCTGCCTGGTGTTTGTCCCAGGACATCCCGGGGATCACCGAGGCCAATTCCAGGTGATGTTGCAGGGCCTGTTGTGATAGGACATGGGGCGATGGATTCAAACTAAAAGTGGCTGGATTTAGGCTGGATATAAAGAGGAAGTTCCTGGCTGTGAGGGTGGGCAGGCCCTGGCACAGGTTGCCCAGAGCAGCTCTGGCTGTCCCGTCCCTGGAAGTGTCCAAGGCCAGGTTGGACGGGCCTGGAGCAGCCTGGGATAGTTGAAGGTGTCCCTGCCTGTGGAATTTGAGATCTTTAAGGTCCCTTCCAACCCAAACCATCCGAGGATTCCATGATCCTACTGAAGTCCAGACTGGCAGTGCAGTCTGGCTCTGTCTGCCAGGGACACCCTGGGGAGCAGCTCCCTATGGATGTTCCCCTGGAGGGATGAAGGGGTGACTGGGGAGGCTCCTCACATAATGGGGACCCCCCAGGCAGGACAGTGGGGCACCGGGGGCTCAGCGGGGCTGGGGACGAGCAGCTCAGACTCGCTGGTACCAGGATGTGTTGGCGTATTCTCATCCTTTTATTTCGCCGGTGTTATTTTAATCCGCTTTTCTCTCACATCAAACTCCTCTTTCTGCAGAACACAGAGAGGTATCAGGTTTGTGCCCTTTGTGATCGGTACCAAAGGGCTGCGATAGCGCGTTTTTCCCTTAGAACTGGAGGTTTTATCCCTGTGATAAGTTTAGCTTCGCCACAGTCATCGCTTGGGCTGCTTGACTGGCTCAGATGAGTGAAGGGAAAACATTTCCACATTTAATCGAGGAAGGGGAGGGCTGGGTGTCCTCAGGAAGGTCCCCATTCCTGTCAGCCGGGCACGTGCGGGTGTTCCCTGGTGGCTCAGGCTGGTTTGGAAAGCAGCTGACTTCAACTCAGAATCACTTTTTCCTTCCACCTGAAGTGGGCAGGGATGTCCCCGTGGCTTTGTCAGACTTCAGGTCAAGGCGTTCTTTGGCACAGCTTCCAGGACAGGGGGTTTCCAGGGGCAGAAGTCCCTGGGAGCAGCCTGGTTTTCCTGGGAGCTGCACGGTCGGAGCGAGCTCCTTCCTTCCAAAGCCTGTGTTTCCCACATAGAAAATAACGTGTAGAGAACCTTCTTTTCAAATGAAGGAAAGATTAAGGCACAGCAAGAGCTGATTTGCCAAAGGGCACCCAGGGAAGCAGCGGTGGATCAGAGATGGAAGCAGAATCCTCAGCTCAGCCTGCGCCTGCCCCGCCACCTTTTTCCTTCCCTGCTCCCTGGCTGCCCAGGTCTTAAGGGATAACCAGGACTTGGATTCCCATCCTCTTAAAAGAGGCAATTTAAGGAGCTTTCCATGGGAGCAGAGCTGCAGGTCACCTCCTCCTCGCCGCTGAAGATGTTTTTCTCCCCCTTTCTCCATCCTCGTGCTCCTTTAGAGCCTCTTTGCTCTCCTCCTTTCCCACCGCTCGCAGCCATTCTCCCAGCTTCAAAAGGTTTCCTAATTACCCTAATGAGGTCAGGAGAGACCAAACGCTTCCGTGACTTAAAACAAGGGTGGGAAGGGGTTGGGAGGGGGGGAAATATCCCGACTGGTGCCTGTACGAGGTGTCGCGGGAAGGCGGCGTCTCCCCCTCCTCACGTTCCCCCCGCCCTCCCGTCTCCAGCAGAAAAAAAGGGAAATGTGGACAGAAGGTCTCAAATGTATCAAACAGCTTTTAAAAAGAAATTCCTTTTGCCTGTCAAAAGAACAAACAGATACACCAAAAACTGTCAGAATTAGTGTTGGAGTAATTGCAGCAGCTCTCCAAGGTTAATGCTCCATTAACGAGCAGCTCTCACGCAGCTAAAAGCCAGGACGAGACAGGTTGTCAAAGGCTTCCAGGAGATTAAAGCGCCGCGTTCCCAGCCAAACTCTCCCGTGGTTGTTGTTTGGGAGGGAGGGAAGGGGGGTGTTTGTGGGGTGGGAGCATCACCAGCCCTGGTGTTGGTGGGGAATCACGACCCGCAGCCCAGGGAAGGTTTCCAGGCCGTGAGGAGGTCGCTGCCCCTGGGCCATGCTCACCTTTAAACGTTCTAGGAATTCTTTAGCACCTTTAGGCTGAGTTTAAAGTGTGTCCTGAGGGCAGCCCCAGCCCCGGGTCTGGGGGGGAGCCATCCTGGTCCCAGGGAGGAGTGGGGTGCTGGGGGCTCTGGCACCTTAGGAATTGGTCCTGCCCAGGTTTCAGCCAGCCCAGGGGGTTTCAGCATCATTTGGAACAGAACTGGGGCCTGATTTCATTTCCAGGCCAGTGCAAGGCTCGTTTAAATTGCAAGGCTCAACCTTGATTTTTCTCTAGTGGAAGAAGGAAAAACAATTCCAAACTGCCAGCGAGGCAGCACTGGAGGCATCATCCAGGGGTGTGTGATGGAGCAGCTTTGGGATCACGTTCCCATGTGAGTCTGGGTGTTCAGCACCTCCCAGCACAGCAGGGTGGCCCTGAGCTCAGGGTTTTATAAAGCAGAGCTTGGCCCAGGAGTGGCACATCCCGGCAAAGGTGGGATTTTGGGGCTGTTCGGTGCAGGACTGGGGGTGGATCCCTTTTGGCTGAGGTTATTCCACGGTTCTGTGACCCTAAGGTGCGCTTAGAGTGGGACGAGGCTCCGTGTGGTTCCAGCAGCACAGACACGGTGTCCCCTTGGACCCACGGGAGCAGCTGCAGCCCCATAACACGGGACCGGACCCTGAGCCCGGGATGCAGCCCTGGCACGGCAGGATCTGCGTGAGGATGGGCCGGTTTTGGGTGCTGAACGGCTGGGAGTTGACTCGGGGAAGGTGAGCTGTGAGCTATAGTGTGAGAGGCCTCTTGGAAGGAGCAGCCGTGAGCAGGGGAGATGAACAATGCCATAATTAGGGAATTAAACCTTCCCTGTGCTTCTCTTTCCTCACCCTGATACAATTTGTAATGATCAGACCTGGGGTGCAGCACAACCAGACAGGGTGAGTCGTCTGTACAAGAGCAAAACAAGCTCCTGCCCAGCCCCTGCCTCTTCATTAAGTCGATTTGCATTCCTAATCTCCATTTGCCGTTATTATTTTCCCCCTTGTGCTGAGTGCCGGAGATTTGCATAAAGTTCCTTTTTTCTTGTTTTTATTCACGCTCAAGGTCAGAGACTCGGTGAGACACTGACGAAAACAATCCCCTCCTCACCCTCCTTTAATTCTGTGCAGAAACATGTCCTGGGGATTTTAACATAACAATTGCTGGGGAAGGAGGGGGGGCCCTGAATGGAGCCCTTGGAGGGGAGACCCAAACAGAACCCTTGGAGGGAGGAGACCACAACAGAGCCCCTTCTGTGCCGAAAGGCTGCCCAAAGGAAAAATGCAAATCCAGGGTGAGAAGGGAAGGGGGAAACTAATCCAGGAGCGACACCAGTCCTTCCTCGTTCCATTGAAATGGGAGAGCTGGTCCAGCTTTCCCAGAGCCGGGGCTGGAGCAGACCCTGCAGCGAAACCTCCCCGAGCTGGGAGCACCAACCAGCACACCCAGGTCGGGTCCTCGGCCAGGGCACGAGCCACGTCCCTGCGTGGGCTCTGTGGTGGCACTGGGGGCTCCCGGGCTGATTCCTGAGCTTGGGAAGGGATGGGGGTCTCAGAGGAAGCCCCAGATCCTCTTGTTCCTGCTCTGCCGTTTCGCTCCATGAAGCCAACCCGCCCTCTGTTTCTCACCCTTCCCACTGGGAGCAGGGCTGGGTGGTGGGGCACAGGAGTGGCTCCCACCTCCAGGCGCTGGGACAAGGAGAGCAGCCCCTCCCCACCCGAAGAGTCTGGTTTCCTCGTGGCTGGGAGGATAAAAGAGGGTAAAATTCTCAGCTGGCTGCTGAGGGGCTGGTGTGGAGCAGCCCTCCCGGCCAAGGAGCAGCAAGGCACCGCTCTGGGGCCGATTTCCAGATTTTTCCTGTTTTTCCCAGGAGTGGCACTGCATTTGGAGCCCAGGGGACTCCAATTTGGATGGGGCACAGGGGACACTCGAGCTCTGCCAGCGCCTGCCGAGTTTTGAACCTTCTATAAGGGGGAAAATCCCCTTTAGCTTTGGCGTGTTGTCAGGTTTCTGCTGGATTTAGGAAGGAAGGAAGGAGTGAGGAATTGGCATTCCTGGGGGCTGGTGGGGGGCTGGGTGGTGGCAGATGGTGGCTACTGGGGTGGTGGCCCAAATGCTCCCGAGTTACCCAGCCAGGAACGGGGAGGGATCGATTTTTGGGGCTGTGGAATGTTGGATGGCCGGGCTGGAAATGGAGCTGGGGAGAGCCGGGAGATGGGTTTTGTCTGGCACTGTGAGCACAGAAATATGTCTTATTTCCCAGAATTAGGAGGTGCTTTTTTCCCGAGGATGCTCCAGGGCTCTCAGCTCCCGTGATGTGAGTGTTTTCCTGCCCCTTTAATGCTTCACTAAACAGTTTGAGCAGCCGCCTCTTAATGCCCCAGCAAAGCACAGAATGCTCCGGAGCGGAAAGAGCAGCGAGGAAGGAGAGGGATGGAAAAGGGAAGAGAAGAGGCTGAGACGAGAGACAAAACCAGGGAAAAGTCACCTTTTCCCTTTCACATTCCCAGTCCTCGCCGGTGTGGAGGCACTGGATGCTGAGGGTCTCCCCAGCTTCTGTTGCTCCGCTCTCCCAGCCCTTCCTGGGCTCTGTCCTACAGTGGCACGGGGGGAAGGAGTTCCCTGGAGCAGGGCATAGGCCTTGGAAAGGACCCTGGGGGTTGGATATTTGGGGTTGGGCAGGATCTTCCTGACCTCTGTCTAATTCCCTGTTGAGCATGATGGGGCCAAAATCTGTTGGATTGGTGCCCTGCAGCCCATGCCAGGGATCCTGGCTTGGTCCTCGCTGCGTGTGTGCTTCCCAAACCTTGGGAGCGGCCAAGGACAGGGGGGAAAAAAGGAGAGATTTCATGGAGTTTTAACCCATCCAGGAGAAGTTTGGCCTCCTCCTGCCCCGCGCTGAGGGAGCTGCCGGCTCTCCCGTTTTAATCCAAGTCATTAAATTCCCTGCACTCCGTGTCCCCTCCCCGGCTCCGCTTGCCCTGCCCGTTTGATCCGTGAGTACCAAAGGTACCGCCTCGGGCTGCCACATCGGCATCCTCGGTCGCCATAGGAACGGGAGCTGGGGGTCCCCCCGCGCCCCCTCCCCCGGGGCTGAGCTCCAACGAGCCTCTGAAGTTGGGCTGCTCAAGACCCCCCCACGCCGGGGGGGGCACGGCTGTGCCAGCCTGGGAAGGGGGCGGGAGCAGCCGGAGCTGGGAGCACAAAGGCAGAGGTTATTGGTGTCAAAGAACTCGCAGCTCCAGAGGCTGAACCGCGGCTACGTCTTCCCTTAGCAGAGGGGAGTGAAAACCGGGAGGAGGGAAGGGGAGAGGTGGGAGCAGGAGCCAATTATTGCTGGGCAGGGTGGGAGGAAGAGAAGGAAGGCGGTGGAGATGTCAGCGACGGGGTGGGCGGGGGGAGCACAGGAGGGGTGAGGCTCAGGGCGCAGTTCATCGCTGATCACACAATCATTGAATATCCTGGGTGGGAAGGGATCCACAAGGATCATGGAGCCCCTGGGGATGCGTTGTAGGACATGTTGCAGTAGGACAAGGGTCGTGGTTTTAAGCTAAAACATGGTGAATTTAGACGGTGTTTAAGGAAGAAATTCTCCCTGTGAGGGTGGGGAGGTCCTGGCACAGGTTGCCCAGAGAAGCTGTGGCTGCCCCATCCCTGGAAGTGGCCAAGGACAGGTTGGACGGGGCCTGGAGCAACCTGGGCTAGTGGAAGGTGTCCCTGCCTGTGGTAGCGGGTGGAATGAGATTGCAACCCAAAGCACCTGGGGATTCTGTGAATGAATCATAGAATCATTTAGGTGGGAAAAGGCCTTTCAGATCTGTGTCCCTGCCTGTGCAGCCGCTATCCTGATGTTTGGGGATTTGAGCAGCCCTGGGGTGTTTGAGCCTTGGCTGTGGGTGAGCCAGGGGCAAAGTCAGCTCTGCCCTGAGGGGACACAGCCCCGGGGCCTCTGCTGGTGGCCACCACTCCCCACAGCCTGTCACTGACCCCCCTCACCCCCTCCACTGCCTAATTGCTGACAGTTATTTACTGTAAAGGCAGGAGCACACGCACCGCCGGCTCTGACAACCCGTGTCAAAGCCCCGCCAGAAACCATCTCTTTACAGCTTTATTTACTGCCCCTTCCTTCCCAAACAGATCTATCCCCTCTCCCCTCCGGGTGCCACGCTCCTGCCGGAGCCGCGGGGCTCCCTGCCCAGACCCCATCCCGGGAGCCCCCCTTGCCGGTCCACGCCTGGCTGGGCGCTGACGGACGGGTGCGAACGGAGCCCCCGCGTTTATTTGCTGCCTCTCAGCCCCTCGATGTTCAAACATAATTGGTTCTGCTCGGCGCAGTAAACACCGATGTCGTCGCACCAGCGAGCGGAAAGGGCACCTACGCGCAATTAAAATAATTGGGCGCTACCTGGCTCTGATCCCCCTCCCCGCCGCTCTTCTCCATCTCCCGCCCTCCACCCTTTGTTCCAGCCCGTCCTGCTCCTCCCTGCCCGGCTCCTCTTGGTGCCTGTTCTCTGGCCAGTCCAGAGCAAGGGGGTGCCCCGTGGAGGGGGGAGTCCAGCACCGCTGGCCTTGGCCTTGGCAAAGTGCAGGATGAGTTCTGCGATGAGGGAGAGGATATTGCAGCCCAGACCTATGAAATATAATGAAGGCCCGAGGGACTGTACCAGCTCCTCGGTTAAAAATGATGCTGTTATATTTAGACAAGGTAACTGGAGGCCCCTCCGGACAGCGCCGAGTACAATTTTTTGTTTAATGATTCCATAATCTGATATAATATCGGGCCTGTAAGACATAATGAAGACCTGGGGGAGTTTCCATCTTCGCAGCATTAAAGGGTCCCTGCTCGGGGACGCGGCCAGGTGGAGGTTTGAACTTTGATGCAGTCAAACGTGTTTTTCTCTGGGTTTGTCTGACACGACTGAGGGAATCCAGCAGCCGCAGGGAGAGGGAATGGAGCAGGAACAGCCGTGTTCACACCGACCCCACAGCTGGTGCTTGTGCTGAGGGGGGGCACCGGGAGGCTTTGGGGGCCCAGCCGGGCCCTGCAGGGTTGCTCCATGCTGGGTTCCGCACAGATGTGGCCAGTGCCGGTGTCTTCAGCAGGTCGTGGTGGTCACTGGGAAGTCGTGGTCATTTTTGGGAGGTTGTGGTGGCCGTGGTGGTCTTCGTGAGGCTTGTGGTGGTTTTCAGGAAGTCGTGGTGATCTTTGGGGTTCAGCTGCCCCCACCTCTTCCCAGGTGGATCCCAGGCCAGCCCTCACACCTTCCTCGTGCCAGGATCTGCATCAGGGCTGCTGGCACCAAAGCTGGGGGAAACAGGGGTGGGCAGAGCCTGCTTTGCTGAGGGGGTGATCACGGGATGAGGGTCCTTTGGTGTCACCCAAACAGTGGAGTGACTTCTCCCCCAAAACACACAGTGACACCAAACATCCCCAGGATCAGCTCCACCAGAAAATCTCTTCTCCGTGTCCATTTGGGAGCATCTCCTCAGTGGATCCTGATCCGGAGAGACTGGTGGCGATGCCTTTGCAGGTGCCTGGTGTCTGAGCGAGGCAGAACCCTGCGGTGAGTCCCACCAGTGGCGAGATGGGTGAGCCAGGAACCTCCAGTGAGACCCACTGGTGCTGTGCAGGATGCGCTGGAGCGCTTGGGTGAGTCCCGCCGGTACCCGGCTGGATGCTGCGGACGATTCCCGGTTCCCGGTGTGCTCCTGTCTGGGTATCTGTGCCAGGAGATAACCTAATCCCATTTAGCCTTGGAGAGAGCCGGCGGATCCTTCCCCTGGGAGCCGGCGCGCGGCGGGGGGTGGTCTGTAATGAATTCCCATCATTCCAGCACAAAGGGAGCTTACAGGAGCGCTCGCTGCAGAAAATATGAGGGTCGCTGCCCTATCATCCCTCTGAGACATCCGTCGTAGTTCAGTGATTCCCGGCTGCTGACAGGCAGCGGCCCTGGGAGGCAGAGCTGGCCTTGCCTTCCCGGCTCTTTCCTGCCTGCAAAATGACTTTTTCTGCCGAGCGAAAGGATTTAACACCCTGGCTGGGGCTGTGCTCGCCCGTCACCCACCTGAGCGGATGTGTGGCCTCGGGGGCATCGCTCTTCACGCCCATTCCTCTTCACCCCAGTTGCTTTTCGATCTGTATTCCAGCGGCTACTCGGGGGTCCCGGAGGGAATACACAGCTCCAAGTCCTGTCGGAGCTGAGGGACCCCTCAGCCCCTGGATGGGAGCCAAGGGACGATGCTGTGGTGGTCTCAGGGGCGTTGTGTCAACACCGGGGAGCCCTGCAGATGCAGGGGCAGGTTTGGGAGTGCCTGGGGAGTCACCCGGGGGGTCCCTGTGACAGGTGGGCTCCCAGGACCCATTCCTTGGCCGAGGCCCATTCCAGCTCCCCGCTCTCCCTCCCCTTTTACTTTTGTTTATTTAAGTCATTTTTTCCCCCGTTTTTTTTCTCTTGGAAAACCGCATGGTGGAACTTGCCCCCTCCAAGCCGGCTTTTCCTGCGGCTCCGTGGCTCGGCCGGGATGTCTCACCTCGGGAGCTGCCAATCCGTCTCTGTCAAGCTGTCAGCCCGGAGCGCGGGCTGGAGCCGCTGCAATTCAAAGTGGATTAACTCCTCGGGCTGCCCTCCCTCCCCCGCCCCTCCCCATTCCACTTGGGTGGGTTTTGGCCGAACAGAAAACGCTTTTCCCCTGCGTTTTCCATATTCAAAAGCTCCCGGAGCGCAGCCGGATGGCAGCGGGGGCCGCGGGGCCGGGGGGCTTCGGGCTGGGATGTGGGGTCGGTGGCCGTGGGAGAGGGACATGGTGCCCGTGGCACCGCGCCGTGCCCCCGTAACGCTGTTAGGGGGGTCTGGGAAAGGTCTGGGCAGGGATGGGGGTCCCCTGCTACCCTAAGGGGTGAGGCCCCTAAAGCTGTTTGGCTGAGCTGCTGCTGCTGCTGCTTGTCCCCCCAGGGCTGTGGGTCTGGGGGCTGCAGGACTGGGGGGGTCCGGGTTTAGGGGGCTGAGGCCTGTGAGACAGGGGGCTACAGGGCTGGGGGCT
>JAWMRA010000079.1:1733851-1751096 GCA_035584735.1 Pseudotriccus pelzelni | reverse complement strand
CTCCGCGCCCAACTTCGGGGAAGTTCAAGTTCCTCCCCCCGCCACCCCCGTCCCTCTCCCAGGATGAAGCTTCTGCGAAAAAAACCCCGAAATCTACCCAAAGCGGCGGGTGCGGCCGCGGGGGGTTCGGAAAAAAACGATTTGGGGGGGAAACGGCAAAACTGGCTTGGGGGGAGGCCTGGGGGGCTCGAGGGGGGCTGAGGGTGCGGGGCTGAGGGTGCCCGGCCCCACTGCTCCCGAGTCATTCCCATCCTGGAAGTGCAATCTCCGCAGTTGGCTTCGTTTCCCTGCTCCAGTTTGGAATTTCAATTTTTCTGTGTGTTCTTTCTTCCCCAGCGTTTTTTTTGGGGGGGCGAGAGTTTTGTTTCTGTCGTATTTCTTTGTTCATAATTTTGAGGAACCAAAAACTGCTGGCAAGTTGGAAGTGGGAGGCCGTTCTGCTCCGGGAATGCTCAGGTGGTTGGGACCCCCGGGACCCTCCACTCACCCTGCAGGGACACCCCACAGGGTCTGAATGGGCTCATTTGCGGGGACACTTATAAAAGGCAAAAAACCCTAAAAACCGGCTACCGGACCCTCATTTCCCCCCCAGTTCCTCAAAGTTCTCCCAGTCCTAGCAGCATCCCTGGCAGCAGTGGAGGATGAGCTCGGTGGGTGCTCGGTGGGTGCTCGGTGGGTGCCGCTGCCCCCACGGCCCCCGCCTTTGGGCTGCCCCGTTTTCTGGGCTGAACAGGGGGGTTCTTTGTCCCCCTCGGTCCCTGCATGACCAGGGGCCACGGTGTGGCCTGGTCCTCGTTCCCAGTGAGGCGAGGTGGCCCCTCTGGCTCATCCCCTGCTGCGGTGGGAGCTCCGGGAGGGGACCCTTGGTGGCACCTTCTCTGCCTCGATGACACCAGTGCAGCTGATAAAGTTCCCGGCTGTGTTCCGGAGCCGGTGGGACACACACGGGGCCGAGGACCCTCACCAGCACCAGCGTCCGTCCAGCCTCCACACGTCCTCTTGGGGGGACCCGCTCGTGCCCCTCACGCCGCCCCGAGACCGGGGCGAGCCCGTCCCTTTGTGCCGTGGCGGCGGTGCCTCTGCCACGGGCTGCCCGCGGTGCATATGGATTTTATTATCTCCCTCACATTTTTGTGGGGGATTGTAAGAGCCAGGGAATTATATTTTCTTCTTTTTTTTTTTTTTTTTTTTTTTTTTTTTTTTTTTCCCATTGCGAAGTTTTTGGTTTCGGCTCCTGGTGCTCCCCAGCTCCCACACTTTGGGCTCTTTTCTTTTGTTCTCCCAAATGCCAACCATGTGGGAGGGCCCCCCCCGGTCAAACTCCGGCATCCCAGGGACGAGGGTGGTTGGGGCGGTGGCCGGGATTTGGCACCCAAGGGTCCCTGTGGCCGGGATTTGGCACCGAAGGTTCCTGCAGTTGGGGTTTGGCACCCAGAGGTTCCTCTGGCTGGGACGTGGCACCCAAGGGTTGCCATGTGGCGCCGACTGCCAGAAGTAGCCCCTTGGTCGTTGGGTCACGGGCGTCCCGGGACCCGGCATCGGCGATGGCGTCGGCTCCGTCCCTTTCGCCCCCTCGCAGGCGCCGCCGAGAATTTGTCCTCGGAAATACGTGGTGGATCGTTATTCCATGTATATATATACACACACATATGTATATATATTATTTTTTCCCAAATCCGCCATTGGCAGGGAGAATATTTTCGAGGTGGGGGGGAAGTAAAATGGAGCGGGGGAAGCGCGAGGGGCTGGGAGGGAAGAGCAGACAATGGCTGGTGGGTTCAGCAGCACGTCCGCAGCGCCTGGCTCCGGGATGTGACCCAAATTCCCCCAATGTGGGAGCGCCCCGTGTCGCCAGCGCTCCCCGCCTGCGCCTTCGGCTCTCGGAATTCGAGGCAATTTATTAGGGGTTGCAAAGATTGAAATTGCCGTTGAGTTTCCTGCTTATTCCCTTTTTTGAACCCAGCGGTGGGTTTATTTTGTCTCTGGAGTTACTACAAGACTGTCTCATTCTTAAAAATGAAGAACAACATATTTATGATTTTTCTGGTCCCTCGTTTTCTTTCTTTCACCCCCCCCCTTTAATAAAGGGGAAATCAAAAGGGATAAAAAAGAAAAGGGGGAAAAACCCCAAGGTTAAAATGCCCTGTTTGAACCCACAGACCTGCTCTGCCGCTAAATATTTTTCCTCAGGTTTATACAGCAATCTATATTTTATAAAAGACAGGAATAAATCTCATGGTCGATATGATTTGCCCAGATTAGAATAATTCTATATTTCATAATTGAGGCTAAATTAAAAATAAGTGGTACCTCGGGATGCTGCAATTTCCCTGTTCTGGGGAGAGATTTAACCACTCGCTGTGGATTTACAGGTTTATTTTTATTTTTGAATGATTTCGTACGGATGCACTGGGAAGAGGTTTGGCTGGCTGGAACTCCCGGGTTATCCGGGAAGAAACGAAGGAGGGCGAACGTAGAATTATGTAATAACGGGCTGTTTCGGTACCGTGTGGAGCTGTGGGTTTTTGCTCCGTGGCGCATTCGGGGGCTGCCGATGGTCGGTGGTGGGTCCGTCGGCCGGGCCGGTCGTTGGTGCCGCGTGCCCAGGGCGGGACCGTGGGGCCGGACCCGGCACCGTGGGCAGGGGTCTGGCACGGTGGGTAGGTGTCCGTCGCGGTGGGCAGGGGTCCGGCACGGCAGGCAGGGCTCTTCCCGCCGTCGCTCCGTGTTTTCCGGCTGGCGGCGCGGGAGCCGCTCGCCCGCAGGATTCCGGGGTGGATTTGCCTTGGGATCCAACGAGGCGCAGAGGGTCGAGCCGGGCGTCCCGGAGCACCCGGCATCGCCCAGCGGGTCGGGGTCCCCCAGTGCCCCCCACGCCGCAGCAGGTTTGGGATGGGTCTCAGTGCCCTACATCACATCGTGCGGCAAAAAAAACCAGGGATCTGGGAAAAACCTCCATGCTACTGGGGGAAAAGGTCTGTGGGAAGGAGAGGCCGGTGCTCAGAGGGTCCCCAGTCCTGAGATCCCGACCCACGGCCCCGGGGCTGTTCTGGAAACCCCTGGAAGGCCGAGGAAGGATGGAGGGTTTGGGATTTGTTCCCATCCCCTGCGCTGCCGACAGCCGGGTGACGGGCAGGGAATCGTCATTCCCGAACGCCGCTCGGTGTTCCTGCAGCCATCGCTGCCGTGTGCCTGTATCCACAGCGGGAATGTGCGGAGTGCCGGGGGTTTCCCTCCCTCTGTTTGTGGCACAGATCCCCGTGTCCGGGCGGGATCGTGCCCGTGGCCTGGTTTAACGCCGAGGTCACGGCGCTGCCTCCGAACGGTTCTTTGCTGATTTCTGTATTATTTTTCGGTGTGGTTTGTGAGCACAGCTGGGATTTCTGTTCTGCTCCTCTGCACTCCCCAATCCCGGGGTCGGGAACCGGAGAAATGGTTTCTAGCAGAGGGATTTGCAGAGCCAGGTGACGCTCAGGGCGAGCGGTGATGGCAGAGCAGGACTTTGGGGGGCGAGGGGCTCAGACCACAGTGGGGTGGGGTTGGGGTGAAGTGGTCCTGGGGGGGGTTTGGATTGTGCTCCCCATCCCACCCCTTTTTTCCTGCGTTCCCATCTCCCGGAGCCGCAGCCCTGGTCGCTGCTGCTGCTTTGTCCGAGAGCCCGGAGCGCGGCGACCGTGGCCAGGAGAGATGTGGCCGTGACCCACTGACCACCTGAGCCAGAGCCAGCTCGCCCACCCGTGTGTCACGAGGGGCTGTGGCCAGGCCGAGGGTGGCTGCATGTGCCACCTCTCCGTCGAGGGAGCACAGACGATGCCGTGATGCTTTTTGCAGGGGAATTCGGCGCTGGCGAGCGGTGGCCGAGTGGGAGGGCTCGGCTCAGGGGGAGCCCACCCATGTCTCTGTGCTGGGGCTGTTTGGGTCAGCCCTGAAGTGGAGCTGGATCCCAAAACCTCCACGTCCCAAATCTGGCTGGGGCCTTTGGGGTCACCCCCATCCCTCTGTGTTCCCCATCCCTGTGTGTCCCTCCTCACTTCCATGGGCCTCACACCGGGGTCTGCACCAACCTCTGGAAGAAACACGCCCCGTTCCCCCTCTGGAGGGATTTGAGCGTGAATTTTAACCCTGGCACTCGGGTTGTTCCCGTGTCACCATCAGGCCGAGGCCCCTCTCGAGGTGCCGGGTGTTTGGGTGTGCCGGCGCTCGGGCTCATCCTGCGCAATTCCTGCTCTTTTAGTTTTCCTCGCTCCGCTCTCCCTTTGTGCCGAGATCACTCCCAGCCCTTCCCACCCCTCTTTTCCAGCCCGTTAAGCCGTGTTAGCTATTCCTCACCAGCCCAGGGCTGCGGCGAGTGGTTAATGGAGAGCAGACACCACCGGGCCGGCGTCGCTGACAGGATTCTCTCTCCGTGCCCGTCTCCGTCTCCGCCTGTCCCTTTCCAGGGACCGCAATTACATTCCCTGCTGGTTGCACATTTGGTATCCAAATGCCGGCCATGCGCCGCATCCTAATGCGAGGATGGGCTGGGGGCGCGCGGAGCTGCCGGAGGGTCGGACGCTCCCCAGGACCCCCCGTGTGTCCCGGTGGGGGGGGACACACAGAGGGTGGGGAATGGGAACGGTCCGGGGGGTGAGAGATGCCCTCAGGTCCCCTGGAAAGCTTCAAAAGTGCTGCTGCGTGTAGAAATACTCCTATGTCTATATGCATATATATTTGTATACATATACGTGTCGTATTTGTGTGTCTCTATTTCTTCGTGGGTGTGGGTGTTCATGCAGCCACCCCCCCGTAAATACACTTCACACGCACAAATATTGCAGTGCCAAACACCCTCCCTGTTCCGCCGTGCGTGGCTGTGCCACCCTTGTGTGACATTCACCTGGAATTCCTGCCTGGGCACTCTGGGATACACCGGGGCGTGGGTTTACCTGGCTCTAGGCACAGGTTTGTCCGTCTGTCCGGCCATGTCCGTCCCACGTGCCGTGGCTGGAGCTGTACCTGCCTGTGCCTGACAAGGTTCAGCTGCTGGGTTGGCTGGAAAATTGCAGCAATTGTTCCTTAAATAGCTCCTCGTTCCTGATGGTGACAATTTCGGTTCTTTTGTGTTAGATATTAATCATGATTTTCGAGGCTCCGTTTTGATCCGAGCTGGTTTTCCCCACTCGGGGCAGAGATCCTGCCCTGCTTCGTTGGATTTAATGGGATTTATGGAAGGTGAGCAGCTCAGGGTGCTGTTACCTTCAGCCCCCAAGAGGAGTTTAAATTCCTTTTCCCCCTTTGCCATGACCCAATGCTCATCCCAGTGTCTAGCTGGTTCCCTTTACCTGGAGCATCTTCCCAAGACCGGGACCAGCCCTGGTTTGGCCTCTGTGGGTGTAGGGAAGCACCGCTCCGAGAGTCCGAGCCGGATCATCACTTGGACTCCGTGACCTTGGAGCTCTTTCCCAGCCCGAATGATTCCGTGATTCTCCGGAGCTGGAGAAGCGCCAGGGTGAGCCGGTGGTCCCCGTGGCCGCTTTGGCCTTTGCCAAAGGAATTCCGGAGGCACCTCAGGGACACCCCAGAGCCGGGGCTGCGTTTAGGGGTGTCCTGTGTGGACACAGACTCTTTGCCACCAGCCCAACCCTGCCCCTGGATGGCGGATTTGGGGGTCCCATCGCTGTTCCCACCAGCTGGGAGGGGGCTGTGCCAGGGGGCCGGTGCCCGTGGGGCCCTTTGGGCGTGTGATGTGCCAGGGCTGGTTTGATCCCAGCAGGAAAACTGGGAAGTGCCGGGGCTGAGAGCGGGGCAGGGGGATGGAGCCCGTTCGGCAGCGCCGCATCCCAGCTCCGTCCCAGCCCGTTCCCGGGTGGTCACAGTGTTGTTATTTATTTATTTCTCCTCCCTCGCTCCCCCTTGGCTTGTTGCTGCTGCTGTGCCTGGGCTGCTAAAGAGCTTCCCATTGTTCCGGAGCTAATTACCTCCTAATGAGGCTCCCAGCTCAAAAGCCTGCCGGGAGTGGGGGCTGTGGGGGGACTGTGGAGGGGCTGCGCTCGAGGGGTGAGGGCAGGGCTGGGGTCACCAGCGGGGTCACCGCCGGGGTCACCCGCTGGGATCGGCGATGGGGAGATCCACGACCACGGAGCTTCATCCCAAAGGGCAGCTGGGAAGTGACTTCGCCAGAATTCCCGTAATGAGACCCGGGGAGAAACCAGTGCCCCCTGGACTTGTCGAGGTGGGGCTGTGCTGGTGCCCGGCACAAAGCCCGGGAGCGTTCCCGGCGTCTCCCTCGGTGTGACGCCTCCCCCAGCCCCGTCTGGGACGCGTCACCTTTAGGGCACGTCCTTCATTTTGGAAGTGGTGCTTCAGCCGAGGTTCCTCAAAAGCTCATCCCGTCCGTGTGCCGGATGAATCCTGCTGCGCTTCACCTTCCCCCTTGGCCTTATCCCATCCCAACCTTATCCCGTCCGTCGGCAAGAGGCTGGATGAGCCCTGAGCCCCGAGTGGGGTTCACCACTTCGGCTGGAGGGACCCTGGCAGTGCCAAGGAGGGTCCTCGTTCCCCATGGGACGCTTTGGGCTCCACATCCCAGATCCTGTCTCTGCCCCGGGATCGTGCGTGTCCCTCGGGGCGGCGGCGGCTCCTCCGTGTGCCGGACGGCGATGCCACAGAACGTGTTGGGGGGAAAGCAGGATCCTTCTCCAGAGGGATTGGGAAGGGCCCCGCCTCTGCCCCGCTCCGATTGAAGCCAGCCTTTGTGTCCCCACACGGGAGTGGGGGGCCCCAAACTTCAAGGGGGACGAGGCACTCCAAGCAGCAACAGAGGGGAAAAATATTCCAAAGGAGGAAAACTCACTCCCTGGAATAATAATGAAGATGGGGGAATGAGTTCTGGTGCCTGGGGCAGGGAGGGGTCCCAGAGTGAGCCCGTCCGAGGGGATGGAAGTGTGGAGGCAGGAGAGGTGCTGGCTGGACCCCCAGTTTTGGGGTCGGCCCTGTCCTGCCCAGCTTGCCCATGGATCGATCTCCAGCTGCGGCACAAATCCCGGGATTGATGGCGCTTGGCTCCGGTGAAGCCAGTCGGCAGCAGGACCTGTGCTCCCATTCCAGGCCCTGCTCGGATCCATTCGACGTTTTCCTTTGGCTCATTAATGGAGGGAGAGGGATTCGGAAACAGGGATTTAGGCTCCATTTCCTTTTTTTAATTCCTCCCCCTTTTAAATTTTTCCTTCCCGAGGCGCAGTGGAGCGGAGGAGCAGCGAGCGATGCCGCTGCTGGGTGAGGGTCACAGGGCTGAGCCACGTCCTGGTGGGGCTGTGCCGTGGTGGGATCCCGTGGGATACGCCTGTGCCCTGGTGGGATCCCGTGGGATACCTCCCTACGCTCCCTCAGCACATCAGCTCTTCCCAGCCTGCCAGTTTTGTGCTTTCCTTGGCGTTTCCCCCTTGTTTTGTGGGATTTCCCAGTTCTCCCTGCAGCCGTGACCCCCGGGCACACACGGCACAAACGCCGGGGCTGCCGGCGCCGTGTCGGTCCCACCGAATGCCCGCCCGGCCCCGGAGCTGCTGCTCCCTCTGGGAGTCTGTTGCCACCACCGGTATTGCCACCACGGTATTGCCACCACCGATATTGCCACCACGGTATTGCCACCACGGTATTGCCACCACGGTATTGCCACCACCGGTATTGCCACCACGGTATTGCCACCACCGGTATTGCCACCACCGGTATTGCCACCACGGTATTGCCACCACCGGTATTCCCGCTGCGCTGCCGGAGCGTTCCCAGGATCCTCAGAGTTTCAAACCATCGCTCGGTCCCTTTTTATTTGACTGCAGGAATGGGGGTTTTTATTTCAGCTCCTTCCCCACCCTCCCCGAAATCCCCCAGGAAGCCAACTTTGGATTTCAGATTTTTTCGTATCAAATCCAGACCTCTCCTTTCCGGCTCTGATTCCCAGCGCCGTTGACTTCGGGGCAAAAAGGGGGAATAAATGGGAATATGGGTTTTTAATGACCGAGAATGGGGAAGCCCCATTCCATCCCCAGCTTCTTCCTCCTCCCACCACATCCCAATCGCCTCCTGTATCTGTTTCCTTGGCATTCAGCCGAATTTCCCTGGAAATATTTTGCTGTTTCCCCCCCATGCCACCAAGTTTCGTTGGATTTTTTTTTTTTTTCCCCCGCAGAAGAGGAGGAATTATCCGTCTCGGTTTATTTTTCCTTGAACATTACACGGGAGCAAAACTCACCCATGTGCTGGGAAAGAGATAAAGTGTTTAGACAGCAAATACAAATATTCGGAGCACTCAGCCCGGCTACAGCTATTCCTGCCAGGATTCCGGATTCCGTGCCGTGTCTTCTAGGGGGGTTTTATTTAGACTGTCTTATTTTTTTTTCTATTTATCAAAAGCCCTATTTATATTTGCAGTAAAATAAAATCAGCCTGACCCTGCAGAGAACTCGAAAAATCCCGATTCTTTCCTTTTCCAATCCTGTTTCCACTGAGGAAGAAAGCCCCTGGACCTCGTGCCCTGCACAAAATCCAACCGCGACGGGATTATTTCGGCGGCTGAGCTTCTCCGCAGGCCGGCATGTGGGGATGCTCCTGTGGAGGTGGGGATGGGGCTGGAGCCCCCGGGGGGTGCCCGTGGCATCTGGGGGAGGGGGCAGAGGGCCCCTCGTGCCGCCGGTTCCGGCGTCCAAAAAGGGGTTTATTATTTGGATTTTATTTTAATGCTAAATTAACATTAATGCTGCTCCTTGGCAGCGTCTCGGTCTCCCGTCGGTGTGCCGGTCCCGCTGGGGACCCCCGTGGGTGTCACCGTCCCCCTGTGCTGGGTGCTGGTGCCGTCAGGAGCTGAGGAAGCTCTTTCCCAGCCAGCTCGATAATCCCAATTATTATCTGGATTCTCGATCAGGGTTGCTTATTAAACTTGGCACCGCTGGCTTTGCCGTTCCGGCCGCCTGCCTCGGCAGAGGGATTTATCTCCTGCCGGCTCGGGAAGGAAATTGAGTGGAAAAACGCGGGGCAGAGCCCCCCGGGACGGGGAGGGGGGGCCTGGGGTACCCGGCTTCCAAAGGGCCGGGAATGCCGGGACAGCCCCAACGGATACGGAGCGATGCCGGGTCGGGGTGGTGGAGCCGCCGGGGCCGTGTCCGTGTGTCCGGTTCCATCTGTCCATCCCCACCCTGTGCTGGTGGAACGGCCCCGTTCTGGGACGGGTGTTTTTATTCCAAGGTTATTTTGGAATGGTCGGTGCTTTAATATGGTGCATCAGCGTTACTGAACCATCACTATTTTCCCTTTCCCCTGAAACCCAAGGGACCCTTTCTCAGCCCTTCATCCCAGCTGTTCCTGCATCCATGCCTTTTTTGCTTCCCATCCCACAAACCTTCCTGGTTTGCTCACTGACCCTTCTTCTTGCACCTCTCCCACAAACTCTGCTTTATTTTCACCTGATGTGGTACCGGAGCCTGAGCCGATGTGCCGGCCCTTCCAAAGGGGCTTTTCCCAAATTTCGTCCCAGTCTCAGAGCAGCCAAGTGGGACATCCAGGGGAGCGGGGTGGAAGGTGGGAGAGGTGCTGCTGGAGAAGATGCTCTCCCGGAGAGTTTCCCTCCCTCCTGGTGTTTGGGTCTTTCAATTTTCCCGTTGTTCTTCTCCGCTTTTTCCTGCCCTTCCACCATTTTCCTGCGTTTTAAAAAAAACTGCTTCCAACCCTGTAAGTGGAATTCCCTCTGCCTGTGTGTCCAGCCCCTGGGTGAGCTCCTTGCTCCCGGGATCCCTGTTTTAGGGTGGGGGCTGCGCCGTGTCCCAGGGATTGTCCCGTTGTTGTCCAGCCTCTGTCGGACACAGCACCAGCACACAGGAATTCTGGCACCAGCTCCGGCTGCAAATGCCGGTCAAAATGGTGCTCCCGTTTGGTTTTCGACACAGAATCCAAGGCTGTTTGGAATGGAAATGGCTTCTGGCTCCAGGCCCCATCCAATGCCGTCTCCATTGGATCTCCGTGGGGTCGCAGGGATTGGTTTGGCCGGAGCCAGGGGGATGCCGGGTGGAACACTGGGATCGTTCCCCACTCCCAGCCCCGTGAGGTTGGATTTAAGGCTAAATTGGGAGGGTTGGGAACAGATTTGGGAACAGGGATCACCTTCTGCCGCAGGGTGTGCGCTCCGGAGGCAGCATCCAGCCCAGCCGGTGCTGGCATTCCTAACACTCATTGCCATGAGTGACCTTCGCCTTGGACCAGCTCCCGGCTTTCCCTGCCTGCGGTTCCTGGCCTTCCCAGCTTTCCCTGCCTGCACCTCTCTCTCTCTCTGGTAGTTCCTGGGGTCGGTGGCTCTGAGTTCCAGCCACCCAGCTGCTGCCTCTCCGGGCTCATCCCGCCACCATCCGCAGTTGTTCGGTTTCCCTCGGTTCTTCCCGCCGCTCTCTCCGGCGTTGGGATGTGGAGCGCCCGCAGTGGGAGGTGTCGGGGGCTTGGTGTCCCGTAGACAGCCGGGATCTGGACTTCAGGAAAACTGGAGTTGATTAATAATAATAATAATAAATCATAGTGTTGTGTTTTACAATAGAAAGCTTTGGATCAGGAGCAGGGACACTCATCCTGCGAGCTGGGGGCGATCCTGGATGCAGCTTCCAGCTCATTACAGGGAGACAAATGGCTTCTCCCTCCCCCAGCCTCAGTTTCTCCGCGGGTAAGGTGAGGATCTCTGCCAGGGGCTAAATTAGGGAATTAACATTGGTAGAGTGATTGAGAGATGGAAAAGGACGTGGCTGTCAGAGCGGCTGGACCCGGGAGTTTCTGTTGGGAGCGGTGCCGGTGGCGTCGGCAGAGAAGCCCCTTCTTTGTGCCCGCAGTGCCCAGGGCTCCACAAGGAGGGACTGGAGCCCCCCAGCCCCTTCCACACTGGTTTGGGATCCGTGTGGGGACGTGGTGGCTCAGATCCACGGCTGGGTCTGGCATTCATCCTGCATCCAGGTGGTTTGGCAGCGCCGCAGCCCAGTTCATTCCTGCCTCTTCCGCCCTGTCCCTGCTCTGGCGTGTCCCTTGCAGCCCCAAAATCCCGGTGTCACCGAGTCCATGGTTCCTGCTGGGAAGGGAATCCAGCTGGATGGATCTTTTGTATTTTTCCTTAAACATTGTAATATTTGTTCCACGTTATAAATCACTGCCCGGCTCCGTGTGGAGGGAGGATTTACGGGCGCAGGTGGGAGGAACGCGGCTCCCGGGACCTGCTGCAAGGATTTTATGGTGACGGTGTCACAGCAGGGAGAGGGTTCCGGCTGGGAATCCCTCCTGGGGATGTGGGGATCAATCCTTGGGGCGGGATGGACCCGGCTGGGATGGCTGAGGCCGGGACACATCTGCGGTGTCACTTGGGATTTTCTCCGTGCTGGAAGGGGCTGGAGTGGCAGCACTGGCAGGTCACACCCCAGAAGGGGGCTAAGCCAAAAAATGGGGTTCCAAGGCCTTTTCCAAGTCCCTCAGAGGCCAGTTTAAATCCTGGGAAGGTCTTGCTTTCCCCCTGCAGCCGTCAGTGTCTCGCTGGGATGCGGGAATGCCGTTCGGCAGCTGCTGACAAAGGTGACCCTCGAGGGAGGGGGGCCGGGGGTGTGGGGTGTGCGTGGTGAGGACGGAGGACGGGGATGGGGTGGGGATGCTGAGCCCTGGGGAGACCCAGCCGGGGCTCTCCCTGCTCCCCGGGGGCTGGGCTGGCTCCAGGGGGATTTTCCCTGCACCAGCGCTGCCCGCAGCAGCACAAACGAACCAAGTAATTGGCAACATGGAAATATTTTGTGCTCATTAAGCAGTGGGAAGCGGCGGGTGAGGAAGGGGGTTCTCCGGCGGCGTCCTCCGGAGCGGTGCTCTCCAGTGGCATTCCCGGGGGCTGCTGGTGACCCAAACCCCGCCGCCTCCTGGCTGGGAACCAGGGCAGGGAGCACGGTGTGGAAGCCCCCAGGGATTGGGGGCTGGCAGTGGGAAGCCCCCCTGCCCTGGGGAGTGGAGGGGCCGGGTCCCGGCACCGCGTGGTCCCCGGGTGTTGGGAACAAGAGCAAACCACAGGGGCACTGGGGTGCCAGCCGCCCTACGGGGGGGGGCTGGGAGGGTCACCCCCCATCTTCTCCTGATTGCCACGAATCCCACGGGCCGAAGGTGGTAACGTGGGATCTCAGCAGCTGCTCCGGAGCTCCCCGGCCCCGGCACTGCTGGTTCCCAGGGGCAGCGTCACGGGGAGCCCCAGGGGGGGGATCAGCGTCCCCCCAGCGCAGCACAGGAGAGCAGCAGAAGCCGGGGGCGACCCCTGAGGACCCTGTCCCTGCCCAGGGGGCCCCGGTGGGGTCCCCCCACCACCCTCAGCCCCGAGCACGTGCCGGCGGTGCCGGGGCCCCGGCGCTGCCCCCGGCGCGGCACGGGGAGCCCAGCGGTGCCGCAGGCGGGGGAAGCTTTATGGCTGTAGTTAAAGGGACTTTATGATATTGTATCTGAACAATTGCTGGCTATTATCCGGATCGATGCCGCGGGATTGAGACGCCGGTTGATAACCCAGGCAGGGCTCTAATCGCTTTTAAACCGCGCAGGGTCGGTGGCGCTTTCCATAAAACCCCTCGGTGGTTTCTATTTTAACTTCCTGCCCCTGGAACCGGTGGGTTTTTTCCCCAGGACACCCCGTTTTGGGGTCCTGGTTTGTCCCCCTCCGGTCAGTGCCGTGGGTGTGGACTGGGATACTGGGCCCCGGTGATGGGGTGGTGGGATGCTGGGATCCAGCTGTGGGGGGCTCCGGGGTGCCCAGCACTGCTGTGTCCTGCCCAGTTTAGGAGCGAGGAGCAGATTTTGGGGTCCCCTTCCCACCGCTGGCTCGCAGTGACCGTGGGCGAGTCACGTCACCTCCGTGCGCTTCGTTTTCCGCAGCTGTGAAATGAGGACAATGATACCTTTCCCACCTCGCAGAGGGGTTGGGAGGCTTAATTAGTTAATGTTCGTAAAGTGCTTTGAGGATTAATTAATATTGTGACTCTAATTTTTTCCGATGGTGAAAAGCCACTTAAATATTTCTGCGCCGGTTCCTTCCTCCCTGACCCTATAAAGCGATTCCACCCGGGAATGTCACTGGTCTCTGCAGGAGCCACACGGCCCTGTCCCTGCTGGGCGTCATCTCCCCAGTGCTGGACTGGGAGGCACTGGGGGCAGGAGGCCCCAGGGTTGGTCGCCAGCCCCCCAGGGCCGTCCCGGAATGTGGCTCCCAGCACATCCACCTGGGCCTGATTCTCCTTGGCCGGGCTCTCCCTGCTGGAAGCCGTTCCTTTGTTGGGATTGTGCCGCTCTCACCTCCCTGTGACACTGCCCGGCCCTGCCCGGCCTGCTCAGGCAGCCGGGATGCTCCTGTGGGAATCTGCCCCCAGCAAATCCCACATCCCGTGTCCGATCCTGCCCAGCATTTGGGGGCTGGGGGGGCCTGTGGGGCCAGGCTGGGGGGTGGCCGGTGCCCAGTGGGTCGGGAGTGCTGTGCTGGGTGCGAGCCAAGGCACTGGGCAGCTGTTTGTGCCACCACACAGGCACAATCCCGGCTTTCCCGGTGGAAACGAGCTGCTGGGATCCCACCTGTGTGGGATGCGGGCTGGCAGGCGCGGGAGGGCACGTTCCAATGTCTCCGTTCCCGCGTGCCATTAGTGGGATCGCTGACAGGCAGGTTTGGTGAGATGGTTTCTCAGCAGCAGCCCTGCTCCCTCCTGCTCTGCCGCAGGGACGGAGGGCAGGGGGACAGTGGAGGGGTCCCCGTGATGGCAGTGCCATCCCCCGGCCCTCTGGAGTGTGGAACCCGGGATCAGCTCAGCTCTGGCGCTGGGAGGGTCTCGGGCATCCCTGGCCCAGCTCCAGGTTTGCTGCTGGAGCAGCCACAAGAAGAGCTGAGTGTGTCCCAGCTCTGGGTGACCTGAAGGGTCGCAGCCACCCGCACTGGCACAAACTGGGGGCGCTTGGCCGTGTTGGAGATGTGAATTCCAGAGGGGCAGGGGGACCGCGTGGTTCGGGCTGGCATGGGCTGATGGGGTACGATGGAGCCCCCAGGGCTGGAGAATCAGGGACAGGGGGAGAAATCCCGGTTGCAGAGCACTGGAGGGAACTGGGACCCGCCGTGGAGTGAGGGAGAGGAGGGAGGTCTGGGGGGAACCACCATCCAGTGCTCCCTGGAGCTGCTGAGAAGGAGCATCTGGGCTGGGAGGGGACGAGCCAGGAGGCTCCGGTGCTGGTCGATGGCCCCTGCCCCTGGTTGTCACCAAGCTCTGGTGGTGTGAGGAGGGGCACGTGCAGGGTCCCAATCCCAGCTCCTCCACAGGGTCTGGGACAGGACAGACCGACGTCAGCGTCCCCACGCCCGGACCCTGCTCCGTGCCGCTAATAACACCCCGGCAATTAATCTGGAACTAATGCAACGATAAAAATAACCTGCTGTCCTTCCGCAGCGCCGCATCCCACGAGCTCAGAGGTGTTTAAAACCCATTTATCGCCGGATCCTGCCGTCAACCCGGCAACGGGGTGCCCGGGGTGGCACTGGAGGCCGCGGGGCTGCGACCGGGGTTTGCATCCCTGACCCTCTCCCTGCCTTCTGCGAGGTGTGATCCGCCCCAGCTCCCTCCAGTGCAGAGACTGGTTTACCAAGTGCCAGGTTTTAAATAATCTAAATTACATGAATATTTTATTTTTCTTCTTTCTAGAGTTGTGGAATTCCCAGGGGTTGGTTTTCAGGCTTTTCTCCGTAATGGAGGAGCAGGAACGTGTTCTTTTAATGGTAATTGAGATTCTTGCATCATTGCAGGACTTGGAAGCTGGATGGGCTTTAAATAACGGGAGTGTGGGGGAATTCAGGTTCTGGCTCCTCAAATGGGTTTCTGAGTGGTGGTTTTCCTCCCTCTCATGGAGGTTGGAGCGCCTGGAAAGCCCCATCCCACTGCCCCAGGAACCCTCCCCAAAGCAGGAGGTGACTTGAGGGGGCGACTGGGACCCTGTGGATGGTGGTGTCCTTCAAGAGACCTCTCAGGAGTGGCGTTGGGGGTCACCTACGTCGTGCACCCCATCACTGGAGCTGCCAGCCAGTCCTTTCCCAACCCGTGTGCACCCGGATGTTGAAGCTGGATCCTCCCACACCGAGGTTTGGGGCTTTCATTTTCGGCTTCGTTACCTTCTGCCTGGCACAGCGAGCACCCAGTTGGGGGGGAGGGGGGTACCCATCCCGGTGGGCACCCGTCCAGTTGTGCTGCAGGGGTGCTCGTGGAGCAGGCGCGGGGAGGGGTCGGTGTCCCTCCTTTGCCGCGCAGGAGACCGGGGTGGTTTTGGAAGGGTGAGGCTGAGCAGGACGGGGATGGCAGGGGGTGAAGCTTGGCCGCTGTGCCTGGGACTCCCGTCACGGCACGTCCCAGAACTCCGAGCACGGGAGCATCGTGGAATTAGCCAGCCCTGTGTCCCCCCCACCCCGAGCTGCCTCGTCCCTCCGCCCGCCCTCGCCACGCCAGGGTGGATCCCGGCTCCATCGGCGCAGCGCGGCGCTGGCAGGGCCGGTCCCCGCCACAGCCCTTGGGGGGCGGCGGAAGGGGCTGCCGAGCACTTTCTGGATGGGGGGAAGCGGTTTCCGGCTGCTGGGGGAAACATCTGGATCCAATTCCCGCTCCACGTGCAGCCGGCTGGGCCGGACCCGCTGCTCCCACACGGCGTGACGGGAGAGGCTTCGCTGCGGAGGGACCCGCGGCTCCCTGTCCTGTGGTCGGGAGCCCCACGTTGCGTCCCCCATCCCACTGGGAGCCCTCCTGCCGCATCCCCATCCCGCCGGGAGCTCCCCTTTGCCCCCGTGGCATCGCTCGGGGCCGTGGCTGCCCCATCCCCGGTGTCCTGCTGCCCCGTCCCGGGCAGGGGGAGCCGCTGCCCGCCCGTGCCTTTTGTCAGCCTCAGAGAAGTTGACCTTGACGCGCGCTGGAAGAGCCCTGCAGCTAATCGTGTTAGAGGTGTCTGACTGCGGCTCGCGCCGCTCTACCTGAGCGGCATCAGCAACGGGGCCGCGGCGGGCTCGGCGCCCCGGCTCAATAATTGATGCGTTTTTCTCAGCTCCCCCTTCCGTGAAAGGAAACCCAAGTGCTGGGTGGATGGCAGGGCCGGGAGGGCGGGCTGGGAGTGAGGATGAGGATGGCGAGGGGTTGGGTGCCGTGTGGGATGCTCGGGGTCGGCGTTGTGGGGCCGCCCCGCCGTGGACGGGGATATGCCGAGGGTGCTCCGCGGTCACATGGAGACATGGGCGGGTGGGAGCAACCCCTTGGGTGCCCCCGGCTTCCTCCCCGCGGGAAGACCCCAGGCACCACATTTCCCCCCGCTTTTTTTTTTGGGAATCTCTGCAGAAACCCTCAAAACGTGCCTTCCCGTGGGAGCACTGAGCAGCCTCACACTGAGCGTCTCCCTTTTCCTTGGGAGCGTCTCCTGCTCTGGAGCCTGGCACTGCCCCCTTGGTGCCGCCACCACACGCCCCTTGGCTGCCCCGGCTCTCACCTGGATCCCCATCAGCCGCCCACCCTGGACCCCACAGAGGGGGCACTCGCCCCAGGTGCCCCCCAGCTCATGCCCCCATGCTGGGCAGAGCTGTTTTGCCTCCACACAACCCTTCCTCCCTGCCTCCCCCTTTTTTCCCCCTTTCCCCTCTTAGGCGAGCACGCAGGGAAGGGGAGAGATTTTAACCTTCTGCTGGAACCAATTAAAAAGGTCTTTCCACAGAGACGAAAGTGCTCGTGCACCTTTGTGTGCTGCGAGCGGGGGGAAGAAAGCAGAGGCGGCCTTTGAAGGGGGGATGAGGTCCCTCCGCTGGGACCCCTCCGGGCTTTCAAAGCCTGCGTTATTTCTTTATTTTTAAATAGCCAAATTAAAGTGCCTCCCGCTTCCTCCCCTCCCCGCTCGCACATCGCGCACGTGGCCCCCGCCAGCTCGAGGAGGGGGAGGCGGGCGGTGGGCACAGCTGGTCCAGTGCGGGGCCTTCTGGGCGTGGAGGGGGTCTGGGCACCCCAAAACCCAGCTGGGACCCCTCTGGGATGGGGCAGAGCATCCCTCCTTCCTGCTGGGAGGCAGAGGGACCGGCTGGGGGGTGCTGAGGGGTCCTGGCTGAGCCAGAACAGGGGCACGCTGGGGGCTTGTCCAGGGCAGCCCCCCAGCCAGGACAGCCCCCTGCTCACCCAGCACAGCCCCCCTGACCCAGCACAGCCCCCCCTGACCCAGCACAGCCCCCCTGAGCCAG
>JAWMRA010000079.1:1722808-1733730 GCA_035584735.1 Pseudotriccus pelzelni | reverse complement strand
CCCCTCCAGCCCCCTCCCCAGCCCCGTAAGCCCCCGCTGAAAGGGCCTCAGAACAAAGCACAGGAAGGGATTCCGGTGGTTTCCGCACGGACCTGAATGTGGAGTCGCTCAATGGAAGAGGAGCCACGACGCGCCGACGCTTTTCATCCCCTCGCCCCGCTCCGGCCGCGGGCCGAGCGCTGCCTGCCCGGCCCCCCCGCCCCCTCTGCCTTTATTTTATTTTTTTTTTTTTATAGTCTCAGATTTATTTTTCCACAGTGTAATTCTGAAAGACAGCGGGGATGAATTATTCATTCCCCCTCTCCACCTTTGCATACAATCCCGGCCGGGGAGGGGGCCGTGGCGAATGCGTTTGTGTGCAGGGCTGGGCCGAGGGGAATTGAAATCAATTTTTAGGGTTTAGGTGGGGGGCATTTGGTGATTTGTGGGGCTGGGAGGGGCTGCAGCACATGGGATGAGGGCAGGAAGTTTCTAGAGGGGAATTACTCCCTTTCCAAAGCTGCCTCCGGGGTGCAGGTGCTGGTGGGTGACCCCAGTGTCTGGGCATTGGGTCAAGGTCTCATGTGTGTCAGGGGGCTTCGGGGTGGGCACCGTGGTCCCAGATTTGCCCACTGCTGCCCACAGGCAGCACCCGTCACATTCCCCTGTTCCTGTCCAAGGGCAGCGCTGGCACACGCGACCCTGGACAAAAAGTGGAGAAAAAGTAAAAAACACCCTTTATTTCCTAAATTTCTGCTATACTTAGATGTTCCTTTAGGGATGCAAAGCCAGGCTGAGGAGGAGGAGGATTCCCCAAAGAGTGGGATGGCTTTGGCAGGGAAAGCTCTGGCTGCTGCTGCCCTTCATCCCCATCCTGCCACCTCCTTCATCCCTATCCTGCCACCTCCTTCATCCCCATCCTGCCACCTCCTTCATCTCTGTCCTGTGCCCCCATTTCTCCCTCTGCCCCCACAGCCTCCCATTCCCTGCCCTTCCCTGGGGACACAGGGGCAGCTGGTGCCACCGCTGGTCCCTGGCATGGCGGTGACTGGACCTCAGAGCTGGCTGCCAAAACCTGCCGGGGGGATAAAGGGGTGAAGTGAGGGGTGGGATAAGGGGGGTGAGCAAGGTGGGGATAAGGGGATGAAGGGAGAGGGGGATAAGGGGGTGAAGCGGCGCGAGGTGGGGGCAGCACCCCGGGCAAAGCTTTAATCTGATTAGTGTTGGAGTGAATGGACAAAGCGAAAAGGCTTAAACCCCGGTGAAAGGAGTGGGGAGGGGGGGGCTGAGAAGTGGAGACCCCGTCTGGTCGCGCCAAATTAGGTCAGATTTGGCTGGGGTGGACATGAGAGGAAGAAACGAGGAGGGGAAGAGCCAGGCAAGGAAATGAGGGCGGGTGTGCTGGCCCCGTCACCTGCCTGGCACCGCTGGTACCTGTGCCAGGGGTGTTCGCCCCCTTCCCTCCCTGCAGGTGGGGGACCCCCCTCCTCTGCAGCCTGGCACAGTGATGGAGGTGCTGGGGGAGAGCCCCCCTCGCTCCTGCCTGTGCCCCGTGTCACCCGGGATGGGGACAAGGGTCTTCCCCGCAGCCCGTGCCCCCAGCCCGGACCCGTGGGGTCCCACGGCGCTGGGTGCAGGGGGAGCTCCTGGGACCGCCTTCGCCTGCAGTGCCCGGGGCTGGAGCAAAGGGCTGCCAGGGGGGCTGCTCCCCCCGTCCCCTCCATCCCCTTCTCCACCCGATCGATCCTTGCCCCGATCGATGGGCTCTTCCCTGCGGGCGAGGGGCGGTGCTGCCCGGCCGGGCAGGAGAAATGGCTTTTCGCAGAGCCTGGAGCGGGATCCAGCATCGATCTCTGGTGCCTCGTCAGAGATCAATTAGGCCGGTCATTAGCCGTGCCCAGAGCGCCGCGGGGGCCCGAGCCGGGCAGGGAGCGGGGAAATGCCGGGCTGGCAGAGGGTACCTACCCTGGGGGATGCTCGGGAGGTGCTGAGCGCACGCATCCCAGCCTGCACATCCACAGACCCCTCCGTGCCTCGGCTTCCCAGATTAGAGCTGGGATAGAGGCTGTTCCAGCGTGACTGGGGGGCTGGGGATGGTCCCGGGGCTGTGAGAGCCGTTGTTGTGGCAGCCTCGTGGCTGGGCTGGCTCCAGCTCCGCAGCAGCCTCGTCCTGGTGGGAATGTTTGTTTATAAATCACTTCGGAGCTGTCGGCCTGGCTGGAGCTGTCCAAGGAGCGGGAAGGGGCCGGGCAGGAGCGTGGCTGTCCCGTGGCTGTCCCGTGACCCGGGCGTGTGTCCGGCCTGGCTTAGGGGAAGCAGCGCCTGGGAGGCCCCGCGGGACCAGCGCGCGGAGGAGCAGGACAGTGACCAGGTCATTGTCCTGCTGGGAGGCCAAACAGCGTGGCTGAGACCACCCAGGCGGTGGTGAGGGGACTGAACAGGACCCCTGGGATGGGAGACTGTGGCCATGAGCAATTCCGGGGTGCAGGAGCATGGGGAAGCGGGAGGAGTGATACCTGGGGGTGTGCAGGGGAGTGGGACCAGCGTCGTCTCTTAGGCTTGAGTGTTTATGACTGTGAAGGACTTGAAGGTCCTTGTCATCTGTGCAGGGGCGTGTTGTGAGTAACCTCTGCATCCCCCTGGCCTGGCATCTGCCAGCCCCAGCATCCTCTGGCCTGGCATCCTGCCAGCCCCATCATCTCCCTCACTCAACGTCTCCCATCCCTGACATTCCCCAGCCATGGTCCAACCTCCTCCCATGCCCATTTCTCCTCGGCTCATGGGTTTGTGCCCATCCAGGTGCTCTCACAGGTGGCAGAGGATGGTGGGAGCATCACAGCGTCATGGCGTGGCGTTTGACATCCACCCTCCGTGCTGCTGCCCCGCCATCCTCCCCCATTCCCTCAGCCAAAATGCGGCTGGAGAGCGGAGCTGAGCAGAGCAGCCCCTTGGGTTTGGGCAGGATGACCTGGGGCAGGTACTGCCTGCAGCAGCCGCCTCTGCCCGCGAGCTGCAGCTTCTAAGAAACAGAAAATAAGGAGAGTTTCAGAAAGAAAAAAAAAAAAAAAATGGAAAAGTTCCCCGATTACATCTGGTGAAGTGACAAATCTGCCAGGCAGGTGATTATTCCGGGTACGGACGTGCCGAACACAGATGCCGATAGGATTAAAGGGGAAGGGGGGGGAGCTCGCCCTGTTAAACCAACACCTGATAAAGGAATAAACGAGCCCGAGGAATAAATTCCCAGCGCTGCCAAGGTCGAGCGCCGCTGGGCCCGCTGCCACTGCCGCGGGGAGGGGACGGCGTCCAAGCTCCGGGGCGACCCACCCGGCACCGACCCCCCCGCGCCCGGGCACCCCGGCACTGCCGCAGCCCCCGCTCCCCGGAGCGCCCGTACCCGGCATGCCCTCGGCTGCCTGGTTGCTTTCCAGGCACGTCCCGGGCATCCCCTTGGGATGGCGCAGAAAATTAACAGCAGTTCAGATCTGAGGAACTTTATGACACGTGTATGATAGGACTGAACCAGGGCGTAATTGAATGACGGATGAGCTTCCAAGAGCCACATTTCCAGGGAGTAATGAAAAATAGAAGTGCTATTGACTAAAGGAGCTTTCGGCGGCCGGGCGGCTCGGCGCGGGATGAGCCGCTGCCGGCGGGGGGAATGCATCAATACGGCGAGTAATAGCTCAGTTATTATAACTCTGGAAATGTCATTCAGGCCTAACCAGAGAACACTGGCTATTAACTAGCCTTAAACAGGACGCGCCGGGCGGGAGCCCGATCCGCCAGCGCCCGGTAATTATTTTACTTCTTTTCATGGCTCCATAGCCTTTCCCGTCGCGGGGGGTGGCCTGAGTGCCCGCAGCCCTGGGGGTCCCCGTGCCTTCCTGTGCTGTGGCACCGAGCCGGGCCGGGCTCCTTGGGAGCTGCTCCGTTGCCCCCTCAGTTTGTCCCAGTCTGTCTCAGGTAACGCTGGTGTTGCTCTTGTCACCCGCGGCCACGAGCTCAGGGCTGAAGCCTTTGTGCACATCCCTCCCTGCGTCCCTTCCTGCATCCCTCCCCGTGCACATCCCTCCCTGCGTCCCTTCCTGCATCCCTCCCCGTGCACATCCCTCCCCGCGTCCCTTCCCGTGTCCTTCCCCATGCAAATCCCTCCCTGCATCCCTCCCTGTGCACATCTCTCCCCACGCCCTGCCAGTGCCTCTGCTGAGCCAGGCAGCCGGCAGCGGCGGCATCTGGGCTGGCAGAGAGACCGGCTCAGGGCCCGGTGCCCTGCGGAGCCCCAAGGTGTAATGAAAGCTCGAGGGAGAGTATCGAGTGATCCTAAATGGATTTTCTCCATTAGCTCAGCTCCATCAGCCAGTTATCTGCTCCTGGAGTGCTCCAGGGCTGCTGGCACCGGCACTCAGAGTGCTCCCAGCACCTGCTGCCTCAGCACAGCACCCACCTGCCGTCAGCAGGACCCATCCTGCCATCCCAGCACCCGCCTCGTTACAGGGCCGTCTGGTTTCAGGATGCTGTTTTTGGGGGCAGCACGTCCATGGGAAGGATAGTGGGATGCAGGGGGGACCCCACAGCCCAGCCTTACCTGTGGATACCCCAATGTCCCACCCTGCCATGAGGAAGGGGCGGGATGGGGGGCATGGCGGGGTGAGGGAGGGGCCGCCTCATTCCCGCACGCAGCCATTCCCTGCTTGGCAAGTCGGAGTTCATCGTTAGCCAGGAAATAATTAATTGTTGGGCAGACAAAAGGCATCGCTCGGCCCCCCCAGAGACCCCGTCAAAGGATGCTGTCAGGGGCGGGCGTGATAAATTACAGCTCGGCAGGTTCCACAGCCTGGCACGGCTGGGACGGGCACAGGCCCGGCGTGTCCTTTCGCTGGGGGTCACCCTGGTCCGGTGTTCCCTGGGGGGGCACCGGGCTGGGACGGGGGTGGTGGGGTGACAGGCAGGTCCCTGCCCTGTGCCCGTCCTTCCGAGCCGTGTCCCCGTGCCCGCCCGGCCCCGCCGTGCCGTCCCGCTGGGCAGCGCCGGCCGATTTCCACCGCGTCGGCGTTTTCCCGGTGATTGCGGGGCCAGCGCTCGCCCGGCTCCCGCCGATCAAATTACTGCCATCGCTGCCACCGCCGCTCGCCCCAAATTCCCCGCGGATCCGAGTGCTCCAAGGTTAAAGGGTCATTGGTGCACCCACCACCCCCCACAGTCCGGCCACCACTGGAAAATAGTGACCGGTGACCGAAATAGTGCACCAGTGTGTGTTGGTGCCTGTGAACTGGTGTGTCTGGAACCAGCTGGGGTGGGGAACACGCTCCTTGTTTGTCTCGTTTGCTGCTGGGCCCGTGCCGGGCAGGAAGCACCAGCCCTGGGACAGGGAAACGGAGGCAGTGGGTGCCACCCCGGTGTCACAGCGGGACTGTGCCACATCCCGGTTGTGGCTCTGGGTTGACACCAATGGAAATGGTTCTCTGGAGCTCTGGGGCAGCAGCTGGTTTGGCTCAGAGGCCAAAGGGTGACACTGATCCCCCCAGGGCCCTTTCCTGCTGCCACCCGTCCCCTCGACCATCCCCTCGCAGCACCCGGGACACCCAAAATCTCCTCCAGCCTGGTGACGATGGGACTGGCAGGGTGGGCGCCCGAGGACAGGCTGTCCCTTGCCCCCAGGATGGCGGGGAGGTGACAGCAGATGGGACAAGAGGCTGGCACTGCCACAGTGCCGCTGACGGTGCCGCCGGGGACCCCCAGCCTGGGGCTGTGCCCGCAGCGTGCCGGGACCAGCCGCAGTGAGCGTCGGGGCTCGGCCGTGCTAACGAGGTCGCTCCCGGGGGGCTGTTTACCCCGTCCCCTGCCGGAGACCCCCGAAGGGCGCCTTGATCTGGCTGTGCCAGCGGGCGGCAGGGGGGCCCGGCTGTCACCGGCTGATAACCCCCAGCGGCTCCGTCCCGTGCCCGTTATCAGCGCCCGCCCGCCTGGCCAGACGCGGTAATTAGGGCGCTCAGCGTGAGCCGCCGGAGCACGGGTGAGCACGCGTGGGCCTGTGCACGGGCTGGCACGTGCCGGGATCTGGCTGCGAGAGACGTGCCGGGCCCGACGGCGGCGGGGACGTGAGCGGGGCTGGTGTGTGGAGAGCTCGGCGTACGCCTGTGCCAGGCTGGGATGGTAACCATCCCTGATTTGGGAGTAAGGGCGGCCTCTCCTCTCTCATCTCCTTCCAGACCCCGCTGTCCCTGTCGCCTTCCTTGTCAGCCACTGCTGTGACCTCTCGTGCCACCTGGCTCTGCCCGTTCCGCATCCATCTGGCTCCGTGTGCCCTCCGCTGGCCCTCGCCCTTCTCCCCCCTGAACCCTCAGTGCTCTCCCCGCTGGGTCCGGAGGATTTGGGTGTCCAGGGAGCCCCCTGTGCCGCCATTGCCATGCCCATCCCATCATTCCCATCCTGTTGTGTCCAGCCCTCTGTGCCCGTCCTGCCGTGCCCACCTCACCGTACCCACCTTGCTGTGGCTCCCCGGGAGCAGCCGAGGCACTGCCGGCAGTAACACAATTACCGTTACACTTTCCAGCCCTCGTCTCTCCGACGGTGAATTTCTGCTGTGATTCGATTTCCGCGGATCCCGGCCGTGGATCCCGGCTGGCTGCCGCCATCCCCGGAGCCGGGCGGGCGCCGGCGCTCCCAGGGGAGGGCGAGGGGCAGCCGTGGCTGGAGAACCCCTCGGTGCCATCCTGTGGGCATCGCGTCACCGAGGGCTGGCAGCGAGGGGCGTCGTCACACCCGCCATCCGAGGGGCTCCCGGTGCCACGGGAGCCGCTCCGGCGGCGCCGCTGGCAGAGCCGTGCCGGGGTGTGAGGGCGGTGCCAGCTCCCCATCGGCGCACGCGGCGCTCCCAAAAGCGCGCGGGCAGGGATGTGGAGCAGCGTGCCCCGCTCTGGGTGGGGTAGCCGTGGGGACACGTGGCAGTGTCCGGGCATGCCGTGGGCACGGGGGAACAGCGGGTGGGAGTCCAGGGTGGCTGAGCAGTGCAGGGCAGGGGGACTGGGGGTCATTCACCCACATCCCACGCTGGGGCTCGTGGTGCCTCCCCAGTGCCCTCCCGGGGGCTCGTGGCCGGCTCTGCTCGGTGGCCACAGCGTCCGGGCTGGGCTGCGGGAGAAGGAGCTGGAGCGGGACCTCTGCGCCGCCCCACTTTATTATTGAATTTAACCTACAGTCTTCCTTACATGCCACAGTGCCCGTAACTAGTGCAGAGGCTGCTTTTATGTGCAAATGAGGCTTTTTTTTTTTTAATCTTTGACAGAGAATGTGCTGTGTTTACATAACAGAGGGCCCTGGTACTCTGGAGAGGGCCACTGACAGTGCTGGCAGGAGATGTTAAGAAAGATCTAACATTTCTGATCTCTGTTTAGCCAGAGGCACTGCGAGGCGGCGGGAGCAGCAGGGGAGGGTGGCTCGGGGTGCCCGGGAGAACAGCTCGGCTGTGCCTGCCCGGGCCGGGAGGGCACCGGGGCCGGGGACCTGGGGCAGAAGGGATGGAGCAGCTGCAGGGATGGGATGGCACCACAGGGTCACATCGTGGGGGTCCCCACGCTGGGATGGAGACCCCAGAGCCCTCTGCAACCCCACAGCGTGGGGCAGAGTCTGCCTTTCCCCTGGGCTGAGGATGCTCCCAGAGGTTTGGGAGCATCCGGCAGCCTCAGGATGGCCAAAAGCTGGTGGTGAAGGCAGAAGCTCCTGGGATGAACTGTCCCAGTTTCCCTCCATGATCCACTGCCACCAGCAAAGGGAAAAACTCCTCCTGCCAGGTTAAGTGGAAAAATGACCAATATCCTCCGGCCTGCCAGGTTCAAGCGCATTAATTCCGGGGACTCGGTTAATGGCAGTATTGATTAGTCTCAGCACTGGGCTAACGAGCATCCATGCTAATGAGGGGTGAGTGGTGGGAATTGCAGCAGCTGGAGCAGTTCCAGGGAGCTTTGGTTCGGGGGAGAGGGTAGAGCACCCCAAAAAGGGGCTTTACCTGCCTGGAGACTGGGTTTGTCCTGCTGGGATAGGCTCTGGCACATGGAAAATGGAGTATTTGTGCCAAAAATACAATTTCCGATTGACATCTCTGCTTTTTTTCTGGACAAGAGAGTGATGTCATGAATCTGAGGGAAAAACCTGTCTGATCCATGCTGGCATCATGGCAGGATCCATCCATCTGGCTTCTCCGTGCTGTGCTGGGTCATCGTGGAGCAGCCAGCTCCCAGCTCATCCATGGGGTCAGCCAGCTCCCAGCTCATCCATGGGGTCAGCCAGCTCCCAGCTCATCCATGGGGTCAGTCAGCTCCCAGCTCATCCATGGGGTCAGCCAGCTCCCAGCATCCAGCTCTTGTGTTCACAGCTCTGGTTGGGTTTATCCCAGGCATGTGCAGGGCTACGAGCTCCAGGGTCCCTCACGGGGAGACACTGGGTGGGAAGGGATCTCCGTGATCCCAATCCCATGCACGGCGCAGTGGGACCGGGGGCAAAGCTGCCCCGGCACTTCCCTGAAAAGCTGCTCAGTTTTTGAACGCCCTGCTTTTTTCTTTCTTTTCTTTTTTTCACTGCAAGCACTTGAAAGGCCCCGTTCCTCCCTGTGCTGTTCCCAGCAGCCCCCCCCTCGCTCTGCTCCCCTGGCCTCGTCTCACCGCGGTCCCCGAGCGGAGCTGGGGGGGGGGGTTGGTGACACCCCAAGTTTGGCTCCGCATTTTTCTTTGTGCAACTCGGCAAAAAGTGGGTCGAGGGGGAGAATTAACCCGGTGTTTGGAGGATCAAGAGCAGGTTTTGCTTCGGGTACCAGCCCCGAAATGGTGTGCTGGCCCCAAAATGGGGTGCCAGCGCTGAAACGGGGTGCCAGTGGTGCAATGGGGTGGAGGAGGCCGGGGCTCCTCAGACGGCGTTTTTGGCACCACTTTGGTGGGAATCCTCTCCGAGGTGCTTCATGCCCAGGCCCCGACAGGCTCCTCTCGCATTTAAGCAAATTTGGTTTTCTCCTGTGTGCTAAAGCCTCCCCACAGCCCGCGGGAGCGGGCCCAGGATCCACCTCCGGATCCGCAAACAGGCTGAAATAACAGCCCCGGGGGTCCCCATTTGTCTCCGTGTCTCTCTCCTCGTACATCCCATCTCATCCCGCTCTGTCGCCCCGTCCTGTAATATCTCGGCATCTCCCTAAAGCAAAAGATGACAATAAAGTGTAAATGGGGAGTGTTGGCTGTGGAGTGTAATGATGGCAATTTAGATGCCAGCCGTCATTTCCCCGCCGTTGCCCCAGGTAACAGGAGCCGCCGAATCCGGTGGGAGCGCGGCCGAGGCGGGACGAGGTTACCTCGGAGGCTGATGGCTGTCCTGGGATTTTCTGTCATTTACCTTGAAAGGAGGGAAAGGGAAATAGCCCTAAATGAAGGTGTTTGCCAGGCTGAGTCGGGCCGGGGGTGCTGCTCCCCCATCCCAGCTGGGCCAGCACCGGTCTGTGACCAGCTCCAGGGCTGGCAGGGCTGGCGAGGCACCTACTGGTTCTGCATGGAATTTGCATCCATTACCCACAGTGCCCACCCCAGTCCCCATCCCCATCCTCGTCCTCGTCCCCATCCCCATCCCTATCCCTACTCCCATCCCTTTCCCCGTCCCCAGTCCTGTCCCCAGGAGAAAGGGAAAGAGAAAGGGAAAGGAAGAGAGGGCAGAACAGGGAAAGGGAAAAAGAAAACCCTAACGAGCATGCCTAAGCCACCCCGTGCCCATCTCCCGTGCCCCTGCCCCGTGCCCGGCCCATCTCCCGCCCCCCGCGCTCCCGCTCGCTCCTTCTTTATTTTTTCAATCAGCCGCGTCGCTTTCCTGGTGCCGGAGCGTTTCCCAGCCCCGCGCTCAGGAAACCTCATTAACACAGATCAAAAGGAGCTTTTAATGATTTATAAAGGTGCAGTAGTTTGGAGAAATTAAATAATTTAGGTGCCGTGTGTACGGCGGGTCCCCCCGGACCACATTGCCGGCGCTCCGTGAGCCGCGGCACCGGGGACAGCGCCGGAGCCTCTGGGGACCGGGACTCGGGGGCTGGGGGTGATGGAGACAGGGTGTCCCCTGAACGTCATCTCATCCCTGCCAGTGCTGGGGCTCAGCCAGGGTGGGATGCTGGGGTCCCCCGGCACAGCCCGGAGCGGGTTTGGGGAGGCACTGGGTGCTGTGGGTGCTGCTGAGGCGGCAGCGCTCGCTCCCTGCCGCGGAAAATGTTTGCCAGCGTGGTTAAAATAAACCTCGGCACCGGCGGGATGGGGCAGTAGGACGTGCTGGACCAACACTGGGTGTCCGGGTGCATCCAGCTCCGTCTCCATCCCCTCCCGGCCCACTCGAGTGGCTCTTGCCCCCTGAGCAGGGCAGAGGGATCTGCCTCCAGGGCACTGGGAGCCACGCGTGGCCCAAACTGCCCCCGACAGCCTCGTCTGGCTCCCGCCCGGCGCCGCCGTTTGAGTCCCGCGGGGCGACACTCGCCTTCGCTCGGCTCGCCAGCGATCCCGGCTGCCCGAGGAGAAGGAGAAAGCGGATGGAAAACCGGCTTAAACGTTCCCGGCGTGAAGCCCATTGCCGGCCACCGGCTTGCCAGGACCCAGCCGAGCCACAGGATTAACGGAGCAAAGAGCCCCTGGCAGGGGCCGGTGGGTGCCTGCGCCCCAGGGGCCGTTCCCCACCAACCCCCCCCGGCTCCGGGAGCCGCTTCGTGCCCATTTCCCGGGGTTGGGGGGACCCCGGCGGGGCTGGGCGGGGTGTGGGGGGCTGGCATCGGCCCCTCTGCAGCTGAATTCCCCTCAGGTTGTGTTTAATAGCGGGGGAGAGGGCGGCAGGGCTGGGGGGGGGGGGGCTGGTTTGGGGGGGCCGGATGGGGGGAGCTGCGGTGTTTTATTTTGCTCTGTAATAGGCTTATTACTCCTGATCACGCTGTG
>JAWMRA010000079.1:1700146-1720630 GCA_035584735.1 Pseudotriccus pelzelni | reverse complement strand
GGGGGTTTCCTGCTGAGGGGGGGGCCGTGCTGTGGAGTCTCAAATTAATTAGCGAAGAAAACTCCCTCAGTGATGGGGGGGAAGCCAAGCTGCCAGATTGGCTCCTGGGGGCGCCTGTGAATTTGGCCTCGAGCTTTACCGGCTGCGGCGCCGCGAGCTCCGGGGTGTGGAGTTTGGGGAGGGGGGACACGGGGGTCGCCCCGAGGAGCTGGAGAGGGGGTTGCTGGCATGTGCCACGGACTTCTCCAGGGCTGCTAATCCCTTAATCTCTTGGATGAGCAGTGCCAGGAACGCGAATGACACTGGGACTGTGGCGCTTGGCTGTGGCGATGCCGGTGCTCCGCCGGGATGCCCGGCGAGAATCATTTTTGTGTCGTTTCCTACTGAGTGGCGCCGGTTTATCGGCGTAAAACAAAGAGGCTCTGGGTTAATGTGGAGGTTAATAGGGATGTCAGGGTGGGATGGGGGGGATGAGGCCCTGGATTGCAGTTAAACCCGCTGGTGAGGCCCTGGCACAGGCTGCCCAGAGAGGCTGTGGCTGCCCCATCGCAGGACGTGTCCAAGGCCAGGTTGGAGCATCCTGGGCTGGTGGAAGGTGTCCCTGCCCGTGGCGGTGGTTTGGGTCCCTCCCAGCCCAAGCCATCCCGGGGTCCCGGGTGGGTCACGCCCCACTGACCCGGAGCTGTCCCGCAGGTTCCACCGCGGGGACTACACGGTGGAGGTGAGCATCAACGACTACCTGGACATCTACTGCCCGCACTACGAGGAGCCGCTGCCCGAGCGCATGGAGAGGTACATCCTGTACATGGTGAACTACGAGGGACACGCGTCCTGCGACCACCGGCAGCGCGGCTTCAAGCGCTGGGAGTGCAACCGCCCCGACTCCCCCAACGGGCCCCTCAAGTTCTCCGAGAAGTTCCAGCTCTTCACCCCCTTCTCGCTGGGATTCGAGTTCAGGCCCGGCCACGAGTACTATTACATCTGTGAGTGGGGAGGGGACGGAGGCGGGTCTGGCAGTGCGTCCCGGGGGGGTGTCCCGGCATCGCCGGCCGGAGACGGGGCTCGGTTTGTGTTGGTGACCCCGAATGTTGCAGAACCCCCAAATCCAGCTGTTCCCGCAGCACATCTGGCTCGGGGCGCAGGTCCCGTCGGCTCACGCTCGCTGCCGAAAGCCTCCGTGGGGCTGAGTCGCAGCCGTGGGCATGAGAAGGGAGCAGGAGTGTCCGGGGGCCGTGGGATGACGGGACACTGGTGTCATCCCGGCAGGACCACTGGCACCGGTGATGGTGCTGCACCAGGGCAGTGGCACTGCCAGCCCCGGGCTCTGTTCCCGTGTTCTCCCGTGTTTTCTGTGCCCTCACATGTAATTCCTGTGTGCTCCCGTGTGCTCCCGTGTTCTCACTTACATTCCCATGCTCCCACATGTATTTCCTACGCTCTCCCAGGGGTTCTTGTGCTCCCACCTATATTCTTGTGCTCTCCCACGTATTCCCGTGCTCTCACACGCAATTCCCGTGCTCTCCCGTGCATTCCTGTGTATCCCTGTGCTCTCCCAGCTCTGGGCTCCCCTTTCCCACCCAAACCTGAGCCCCAAACTGCCCAACCCGCTCTGGTGCTGGCGGCAGGACGGGGGTCCCTGGGAGGGCATTTCCACCTCTGGAGTGTCCGCAGGGGCCAGGGCAGAGGTGGGGGAGAGGAGCCAGAGCTTGCTGGAGTCATGGAAAAACAAGCCAGTGGTGCTGGGAGCAGGCGCTGGGATAAAGCCCAGGCCCAGACAAGGCGGTGTGACCCCGCTGACACCGGGAGCCAAGGACCCGCCGTCCCCTCCGGAGCCACCGCCACGCTCCTCCGCCTTATCATTTCTCCCTCTTTTTCCTAAAGCAGCTGTTTTCAGCCCACTTAATTTGTTCCTTTTATCTATATTAAATTACCATTTCCTCCCCTCTCCCTTCCCCCCCCCCCGTAAAATGTCACCGGCGCAATAACTGCGGCCACAACTCACTCTCTCCCCCCCCCCTTTATTTTATTTTATTTTTTTTTATTTTTTAATGTCGTTAGGGAGAGATTACACAGGAGTAAATGGGAAGCTGATCATTGCTAACGCGGTTAGAATTCCCGTCATGCGGAACATTAGAAATTATGCCTCTTTGAGGAACCGTATTTAGCAGACATGAAAGAAAAGAAATTACCTCCTCCTCGAGCCCATGGATTGGAATCCATTAACCCGCCGGCACCGGGACACGCTCGTGGCCCCGGCGTGGGTCAAGGGCACCTCGTGGCCCTGGGGGACCAGGGGATGGAGCTGGGGTGGGATGCTGTGGGGTGGGATGCTGTGGGATCCCTGTGCTCGACACAGCACCTTCTCCTTCCCCCCCCCATTGGGGTGCAGCCCCAAAACGCAAAAGAAAAGCGAAGGTTTAACAACAAAAAAAAAAAAAAATCTGCTTCAATTAAAAAGAAAACTATAGAAAAAATTAAATTCTTTTATAAATATAAATATATATATATATATAAATCCCATTTTCTCACCCCGAGAAGGACTTTCACCTCTATAACTACGGCGATTCCTCCCTTCCTTCCAGTGTTTGTTATTGTTGCTCAGTGCTTGACCCTTGCTTTGTCTCTGCCCCTCCCAACCCACTCGTCTCTGTCCCCTTTTCCTCCCCTGCAGCCGCGTCCCCCCCAAACATGGTGGACAGGCCCTGCCTGAAGCTGAAGGTTTATGTCCGGCCAACGAGTAAGTGGGAGGTTGGGGGGTCCCTGGGGGGTCCCTGGGGTCACCCTGTGGGGTGAGGACGGGTGGTGGCCCTGGGGATGGGGACAGGGATGGGGAACAGGGACCCCCAGCCCTGGCAGAGCCATCCCAGCCTGTCCAGCCCGTGGCGGACAGATAGGGGAAAAAAAAAATCATTAATAGCAATAATCATCTCTGCGCTGTGGCTACTTCTCCGAGTCGCATAAATCAGCCATTTAAAAAAACAAATTAATAATTTTCTTCTCCTGTTAACGTGTAATTAGCAAATGGCAGCGGCTCTCCCCGGGGACAGCGGAATGTCACCGGGTAACGGATGGCTCTCGCCTCCTTTCTTTAGTGGCTTTAAAATAAAACCCAGCATAACGGAACCGTCTGTGAAAACTCATCATGTTCCGTCCAGAACGAGGGGAAAAAAAAAATCTCTCCTGATATTATTTTTTTAGCATTTTAATAATACCGGGATTTTTTTTTATTTCCACCTTGTGGAGGGGAAGGGGAGAGGGGCTGGGCCCTGGGGATGGTCAGGGGTCCCTGAGGGGGCAGCCGGACACCCCTCGACTGGGTCCTGAAACACTCCCCATTGCAAATGCCTGGCACAGGGGACCCCTGTCTCGGGGGACCCCACACAGGGACCCTCCAGAATGAGGGGGAACAAGGGGATCGGATGGGTGGAGCTGTGGAGCGTCCCTAGACGGGACCGGGCTCTGCTTTTCCTGCCTCTAGGTCCATAAAATCCACGGAACCAGAGCGCTCTGGGCCCTCACCCAGCCTCGATCCCCGCAGAGCACCCGCGTTGCCCCCACGCTGCCCTTCCCTGTGACACGGGGCTGTGGAGCCACCCGCGGCTGGCCCTGTGTCGGTGGCAGCAGGGGGGTCCCAGGGGTGGTGGCAGCGCTTTTGGGGAAGCTGGGGGAGGATCAGTGCCCAGCTCCTGGCGGGACCCCAACCCCGGGGTGCCGAGCGTCACCGCGCCTCTGCCCCGCTGGGTCCAGCCATCCCACCGGCTCACACGTCCCTCTCTTCCTGCTCTCCCGCAGACGATTCCCTCTACGAGTCCCCGGAGCCCATTTTCACCAGCAACAACTCGTGCTGCAGCCTCAGGGTCCCGCCGGCCGCGCTGGCGGTGGTGCCGGTCGTCTGGACGCTCCTGGCCTCGTAGCACCGACCCCGACGCACCGGGAGCGGCTCCGCGGGGCAGGAGCAGCCCGGGGACGGATCCTGCCCACCCCGAACCGCCTGGATGGTGCCTGGGGAAGTCGCTGGTGCTGCCGGCGAGGATCCTGCCGCCGCGTGAAGTCCCCGCCGTGGCACGGTCATCCCGCCGGGAACGGTGCCGGGCTGTCCCGCGGGATGGATCCCGGCTCCCATCCCCGTCCCGCAGCTCAAGCTCCGGCTGTCCCGCTCGGGCATCGCTTTTTACATTTCTAGACCAAATACAGAGTCCTCGTCCGTTTGTTTGGTTTTTTTTTTTTTTTAAAAGGAAAAGAAAAAATTTTTATTTTTATTTGTTGGGGTTTTTTCCCAGCCGGGCCCCCCCCCAGGCCAGACTGACCTGCCCGGGGCCAGGCTCAGCCCCCGCCCGCTGGAGCCTCCGGATTGCCGGGACCGCCGGACACAGCGATGGTGCCAACGGCTCCGTGGGCACGGACTCCTTCCCAGCCCGGCCACGGGATGTCACAGAGCCGGTCAGGACAGCCCTGGACGCTCCCGGACACGGGGGGTCTGGACAGACACGGCCCCCACTGAGCCCCTGGGGGGGGGTCACCCCGTTCCCTTGGCTCGTGCCGCAGGTGGCACCGGTGTCCCCATGGAACACCGGGACAGCTCCGTGAACGGCAGAGGAAACCGGGTACGGCCGAGGGGAGCACCGGGAACGGCCGGCACGGAGGCGCTGGGATGGCCAGTGCTGGCAGCACCGGGATGGCCGGCGTGGAGAGCACTGGAATGGCCGACATGGAGAGCAGCAGGAATGGCCGGCCCATACGGGGAGCACCAGAATGGCCAGCGTGGAGAGCGGTGGGGATGTCTGGCTGGCACAGGGAGCACAGGGAACGGCTGGCACTGAGAGCATGGCACTGAGGATGGACGGACGGCACTGGAGATGGCCGGCACTGGGAGCGCTGGGAATGGCTGGCACTGAAAACGGCCGGCACTGGGAACACCGGGAATGGCTGGCACTGAAAATGGCCGGCACTGGGAACACCGGGAATGGCCGGCTGGCACGGGGAGCACCGCCGGGCGCTGGGAGCCGGCGGGCCGGGCTCGCCCAGCCGTGGGCACCATTCCAAGGGCATTTGTCCGGCGCTGGGGCTGGAGCCCCTGCCAGAGCAGGGCTGAGCTCACCGGGGCGGGAGGAGGCTGTGCCATGGATTTTCCTCCTCCGCTCTGCACCGTGTCCCCCCAATGCCTTGGGGGTCCAAGAGTCCCCCCAGGGGGGCTGCGTGCGGGACCTTCGTGGTGCTCCCCATGGTCACCCCTTTGTCCCCCGACATTCCAGGGCTGGGCTTGGGGATTTTTCCCTTTTCCTTTGCATTAATAAGCAAAATCCCCCGAACCCCCTGATCCGAGGTTGGCCCTGACCCCAAGGGGTGGCAGATCCCCAGGGAGGGGTCCCCCCCTCAGCCCCGGGGTCCGACCCCTCCTCGCCTTAAATCTGGGGCTGTCCCACCTGGGGGGGTCCCACGCCTGTCCCACAGAGCCCCCCTATTCCCCAGGGGGGTTGGTGGTCCCAGGGGATGCCGGTGAAGGGCTCAGACCCGGCCGCAGCCCCCCCATTCCAAGGATCCCGGCCCTTCCCGCGGCGGGGGCCGGGGGCTCCGTCCCTGTACATACATCGCTATACTGTGAGCGGTTTTTTTTATGTATTGTTGAGAATGGATTTTATGGAAGGGTTTATCTTATTTTTATTTTATTTTTATTTTTTAGACTAGGAAGCTGGAATCTCGCAATAAGCTCATCTCGACCATCCAAAAAAAAAAAAAAAACAAAAACGAAAAAAAACCCCAGGCAAACAAACAAAGAAACAAAAAAAAAATACAAAAAAAAGAAAACCCACAATAAAAAAAATTGCATTCCCTGCCGTCCCTGCCCCTGTCCCCGTGTGTCCAGACCAGGTCGTGGTTCCCGAAGGTGACAAAAGGATTGTGTTCATGGGGGGATGCGGGGGGTACCCACTGGGCTCCGACACGGAGCCGGCAGCGCCCGCCTGGCCTTCGGTCTGTGTTTTATATATATATAGATTATATATATAAATATCTATATTGTGTACAGCGACTGTGGGAGAGTGGAAGGACGGAGATGGGGCCGGCGGGGGCAGGGGCAGGGCTGGGGGGGTCCCCCAAAGCAGCCCCCTCCTCCTCGGTGCTGTCCCTCCGTGCTGGTCCCCGTTGTGCCTCGCTCCGTCCTTCGACATTCCGCTTTCGTCCTCGACGTCGTGCTGATGGTAACCGGATCTATCACCCCCCCCCCGTTTGGATTCTGTATTTTTTTATAATAAAACGCAAATAAATGTCGTGTCAGGCCCTTGCTTTGAGGAATCACTTTCCCTTCCCCCCCGGGGGCTCCGGCACCGGCTCCATCCCCGCTCCCCGTGCAGCCCCTGTCCCCTGGTACACCAGGGCTGTGCAGCCAGACCTCTCTGCTGGGCGGTGTGTTAATTACGGGAAGGGTTTAATTACCCTGTTAATTAATAATAATGGATATTAAATTAATTAATATGCAATTGTTGATAGCGCTTAATTATCGGAGGCGATGCTGCCCTGCGGGCGGGCGCTCGGGGCTCCCGCAGCTCCGGCTGCTCACCCGCCGCTGCCTCAGTTTCCCCAGGAACGGCACATCAAGAGGTGACATCCCAGGAGGCCACCAAAGCCAGGACAGGCTGCTCGGAGGTGGCATCACGAAGCGTCCTCTGCCAACCCCCCCTCGCCCCCCCAGCCCCTTTTTTTACCTGAAATGCGAAACTTTTCTCGGAGCGGCCCGTGCTCGTTCCCGGCGTTTTTATGCCTATCCCAGCATAATTAGCAGAATAGGAACAACCCGCTGGTAATTAATTGAGGCTCCCACGGCTGTTCCGAGCTCTGAAGTTTTGCCACCAGAGGGTGAAAGAGTAATTTTGTTTTTTAATAGGGGCCATATGTGTGCCAGGAGCGGGAGCGATGCCACCCACCGCCAGGGACGTGGGTGCCGCCTCCGGCCCCGCCGTCACCGCTGGCCCTGCCAGCCACGGGCTCCGGCACAGGGAAACACCAGGGAGAGAGCCCGGCAGGGGTTTACCAAAAAGGGGATTTTTAGACTCGCTCACGAGGTTTTTTTGAGCCCTGACTCGTGATTTTTTTTTAACGCTGGGTGTTGGAAATAGGGAGGTAAAAATAGCAAACGGGCAGCACGAGGCTGAGACGGATCATCATTAGTAATTAACTAATGGAGTCGTGGGGTTTTAGGGCCTGAACGGGATCATTTAGAGCCCGTCTCTCATGCAGAGGCATCGAGGTTCGATGTGGGGAGTGGTGGTGATGGAGAGCTGGCCCAGCTCAGTCCTTAATATATTTAACCTTTATAGTACTTAAACAGGGATGGATGGGGGCACACGGGGCTGCAGGTGAGGCCAGGGCACATCCAGGCTCGCTGCATCTCCCCCTGGCCCCGTGCCAGGGGTGTCCCTGTGGCTCTGGGATCCCCAGCCTGTTATCAAGGGGAAGGGGAACGTGGGGACCCCCTGCAGCACCCCCGTCCCACCCACACCGGAACGTGAGCGAGTGGAGCCGGGTCATTTCAGCCGATAGCTGGGGCTGGACCCGTGGAATCGAGCTGGGACGTGCCACCCTGCACCGGTGCTTCCCACCCGCTCCAGAGCAAAGGCCCCGGGGGGTTCCCGAGCCCCCGTGGTGGCCACGGTGTGCCCCTTCCTGAGGTCTCTGCTCCCGCAGCTCCTCGCTCTGTTTCAGCGTTCCAGCATTAATCGTTCCTTTCATTTGATCCCCTGGAGGCAGCGGGTGCTCCGTGCTCCGCTGGCCCGTGGAATATCCCACCTGGTGTGACCTCCCGGCTGCAGAGAGCGCGGTGGTGCAGCCCCCCCAGTCCCGCTGTCGTGCTCCGGGTTTGCACCGTGGGGAGGCTCAGGATGTGCCCGGCAGCTCCCCAGTTCCCCCCCTGCCTCCCTCCCCTGGTCCTCGCTCCCACAGGGATGCTCAGCCGGGCACGTCCCGTCCCTGACGGGCTTTCCAGCGGGATTTTCACCATTTGTGCCTCAAAGGTACCACCCCGGGGCCTGCCCAGGCAGGGGTGCCACCGCGGCTCCTCTGGCAGCGCTGGGGCAACCATGGCCATCACGTGCCAAGAGAAGTGTTCAGCACGAGGCTGAGCTCTTCCCGGGGCTGCTCGAGGCAGAGCAGAGAGCTGGGAGCATCCTGGGCTAAAAACGATATCCTGGGCCAGCATCCAGCTTCAATTTGCTCCATTTAAATGAATTCCCAGTGGCTGGGATGCCCCCTCCTCACCCTGTGCCCCCCCGTGGCATCGTGCCTTCACGTGGCACATGGTGGGTGCCGCAGTGGCCACTGAGGGCCCATTCCTGTGTCCCCCCATCCCATCCCATCCCATCCCATCCCATCCCATCCCATCCCATCCCATCCCATCCCATCCCATCCCATCCCATCCAGTCCCACACAGGGCACCACGACACCCCGCAGCCCCCCGTGCTCACCACGGGCTCACCGGCACCTCCCGGGCTCCCCGGATCGCAGCCGGACCCCTCGCTCCGTCCCGGCTGATCAGACGTGGGGCCGTGCCTGGCCCCAGGGGGCTGGGGGAGGCGGGGGGTGGCCCCAGCCCTCCGTGGCCGTGGATCTCCGTGCGTGGCCCAGCCGGGTGTGTGACGGCGATCGCGGCTCCTTCTGTGCCCTCCCAGGCCCCGCGCGCGGGAAATGGGACTTTTCGGGCCGCTGGACGTTCAGTTTTGTTCGGCTGTTAATTCCCCCGCCCTGGGGAGAGGAGGGGATGTGGGCAGTGGGTGGGGGGGTGGGAGGGGGGCTGCTGCAGCCCCCTGGCAGCGGAGGATCCGTGGGAATCATCAGATCATCAAATCCCAGGATGGTTCAAGTTGGAAGGACCTGAAGGTCCATCTTGTTCCACCCCCTGCCATGGGCAGAAACACCTTCCACTAGCCCAGGTTGCTCCAACCTGGCCTTGGGCGCTCCCTGGGGATGAAGCAACCACAGCTTCTCTGGGAAATCCATTCCAGGGCCTGGCCACCCTCACAGGGACAGGATTTCTTCCCAGTATTTCATCGATGAGGTGGGTGAGAGCACCTTAGGAGGTCATTGCATCCGACCCGCGCCCAAGGCACCTTCCCTGTGCCTTTGCCCCCATCCCAGGCCCGGTTTGGGTGGCGGGAGAGGCAAATCCATCGCTGAGCATCCGCGTCCCAGCCCCCGGTGCCGGGGAGCGATTCCTCCCCCAGGCACGGAGTGAGCATCCATTCCCCTCGGAGCCGCTCTCTCGCAAGGTAACCAGCATTATATCCGGACCAATTGCTCCAGCATGATCCTCCTGAATGTTGCACAGCATGTACACGGCGTCTTATGGAAAATACATGCCCCTGGGTGAGCCTTTTAATAGCGCCGGCTCCTGCCCGGGGGGCGGGGGGGGGGGGCCCCACACTCGGCCACGGCGCTGCCAAGGAATGATTGAAAAGTTGGGGCTCGCCGTAGGAAACCCCCCGCTGCGGGGAACAACGTGTTTTCATTCCCCTGCCAGGTAACAAATGAAAAGGATTGCGATGAATGCTAATGGGGAGGGGGGAGCGGGATGCTGCCGAGGCTGCCGGGGCTGGAGGTGGGGATGGGGTGAGCAGGGATGGGGGGGTCCGGCCCCGGGAAAGCGGGAGCTGCCGGGGGTGGCCCCGGTTTCAGGGGTGGAAGCTGGTGGAAAATGCACCCGAGCATGGTGGGTGGGTGCTCTGGGGTCCTGTACCGAAATCACTTCCCTTGGCAAAGAAATGCAGCTGGGGGAAGGAGCTGGTCCTCAGAATCCCCCTTGGAATGAGCTCCTATCCCCTGGGGACACCCTGGTTTTGCCAGCTGGGGCTGGTCATGCTGTGGAAAATGTGCCTGGCACGGGACTGGTGGATGCTACAGAGGGGATGTTTTGGTTTGCTGAACCAAAATCACTTCTTTTTACAACAAAATGCAGCTCAGGGAACACAGCAATCCTCAAAATTCCCCTTGGGGGAGCTCCCATCCTGGGAAGGACCCCAGTTTTGCAGGTTGGAGCTGGTCATGCCGTGGAAAACACTCCCCGGCACCGGGCTGGGGTGTGCTGTGGGGAGGATGCTCTGACACTGTACCAAAACCACTTCTTTTTGCAACAAAACGCAGACGGGAGAACACAGAAATCCCCAATATTCCAAGCTTCCAACTCCGAGGAGCGTGTCCCGGTGTCACAGCAGAGGTGCCATTGAGCTGGAGCAGCCAGAGAAAGGCTGAGCTGTTTGTCACCGTGGCTGGGCTGGGAAGCGGGAGGGTAAACACGGATGAACAGCCTTCACCCACCCTGGTAAATATTTTATATCCCACACCAAGAAAAGACACTCCTATTTAAATGATTTATCAGGGAAGATCATGTAGAGGTTTCCATAAAATATGTAGGGCTCCTAATCCCGACATCATCAAGCCAAGAGGACCAGAATCATTTATTACCTTCCCAACAGCCGCGAGGCTGCGGGGACACGACTGACAAATAAAAGTGTGTTTACAGCTTTTGGGCTCCTCTGGGGAGAGGTAAATCACGGCAGGGGTGGGAAGGGGAGAGGGAGCCGGAAATGAGGCGGCAATTCCTGCCTGACACAGCAGGGCAGGGAGATGCCGGACAAGGGGCATCCCGGTGTCCCCCGGTGTCCCTGTCCCCGTGGTCACGCGCTGGGTGCAGCAACGCCCCTTCTCCGGTGGGGTTTGGGGGGTGGGCCCTGGCTGTAAACCCCTACGGGATGTCCCAGCTTGCCCAGGTGTCTGTGCATGTCGAGGCTGTGCCCTCTAGGATGGGTTTTCCGTGGGCACCAGCGGAGTTGGGATGGGGCCGCAGGGATATGACCCCTTTCCCCTTGGGGCTGGAATCACCCCCGTACTGCCACCTGACACTTGGGATCCTGGGAGGGTGGGCACTGGGGACAAACCCCTCTGGGATGCCCAGATGTGCTCAGATGTTGTGCAAGTTGCAGCTGGACTGGGATGTGTTTTCCGTGGGCATCAGCAGAGTCAGGATGGGGCCTGCAGGGATTCAGCCTCTTTCCCCTTGGATTTGGAACCCACCCCGTGCTCCCACTCAAGTCTCCCTTCACTGCAACTCTTGGGTCCACTGACTGACAGTTTTCCCCGTATTCTGCCCCTCAATTATCCCATTTCCCCATCCTTTCGCACCCATTTACAGAGGTCTTTCCCCCATCCTCTGCTCGATGATCCCGTAACCCACCCCTTCCCCGCATCCTTTGGGTCCATATATTGGGGTTTTTCCCCCCCCCCTCACCCACTGGCACCGGGATCGGGGGGTGCCCCCGAGAGGCGGGCGGCAGCGGAGCGGCGATTTGGAATGCGGCGATTTAGGAATGCGGCGATTTGGAATGCAGCGGCGGGAGCGCAGCCGTGGGGCCGGCGCCGCGTTATTAAGGGATTAGCAGGTTGTCTTGGCGCTCAATTGTAGATAAGTGCCGCGGTTTGTATTATCTTTTCACGCTGCACCGCGAAGGATGACAAAGAGACAACATGGGTGTCATGGCCTTCAGCATATCATTAAGGGTAATTTGTCTTGCGGGGAGGGGGAGGCGAAGGGAGAGGGAAGGAGAGGAGGCGAGGGAGGACAGGGAAAGGCAGCCTGGGAGGAGAGAGGGGATTAAAAACTAAGAGAGGAGATTAGGAGTGAAATGGGAACTGTATGGAGAGTCAGCCAGGCGGGGAGAGGCGATGGCCGGGAGGGGAGGGCCGGGGAGGGGCGGGGGGTGTCACCCTGGGACCGGCTCCTGTTCTGGGGGGCTCAGACGGCAGGAGAGAGAACCTGGGTTGGGATGGAGGAGGCAGGATGGTGGGGGGCTTCACAGACCCCCACTTCTCTAGAAGGAGCCCCAAATCTCTCTCCAGGCTCCATCATATATACTGACCTAAAGTAACGAGGGGATCCAGCTGGGTGTCCCGGGAAGTTGGACACGGGGAATAAAGGGAATCCACCCCCCCTTCCATTACTGACTGACCAGCCCTGGGGCTTCGGGGGGCTGGTGGGGAACAGCGGGATGGCCGGGGCATGGTGACAGCTCCTTGGTGTAACCCCCTCCCCAGCGCCACCCGCTCCTCGGTGTAACCTCTTCCTCGTGCAACCCTCTCCTTGGTGCAGCTCGGTCCTTGACGCAATTCACTCCTTGGTCCTTGGTATAATCCACTCCTTGGTGCAACCCACTCCCCGGTATGACCTGCTCCTGCTGCGACCCCGGCGTGGTGTGCAGGGGGAGAAACCCTGTGGTGGCAGCTCCCCCTCACCCTCTGCCCCTCCCCAAGGAGGGCGGTCAAATCCCTGAGGGGCTGGTGGTGGCTCCTGGGGGACACAGACACCCCGGGCCAAGGGACATCCAGGTACTGCTGTGATCCCCCAGGTACCACCGTGGTCCCCCAGGCTCTCCCTCCGCCGCAGGGATGGGGCGTCCTGGGGCCGGGGACGTGGCTGGGGCTGGGGACGGGGCATCCTCCCGCACCCCCTCCCTCCCCTCCCCTTCTGATAATCCTATTTTTGAACCAGGGGATTAGGATCAATACTTCACTCCTAATGCTGTGGTAATACAGTGTTACACCGCCAGCGCCAGTTCCCTGCTGAAACACTTAAGGTAGTTTAAACCCATTTGTGCCGGGGAGTGCCGTGAATCCACAACGAGCTCCGAGCCCGGCCGAGGCTGAGCCGGGTGCCAGGCTGGGGCTGCCCGCACGGAGCTGCCCACGGCCAGCCCTGGGTGCCCCCAGGGAGCCCAGGCGGCTGCTGGACCCCAGCAGGGTCATGCCAGGCCAAGGCCTGGGTGCTGGGGCTGCCGCTGTGTCCCTGCAGCCAACCGGGGGCGTGTGGGCAGCGGCTGCTCGTCCTGGGGATGCTGCTGATCCCAACGTGCCTGGTGAAAGCATCCCTCACGCAATAGGCCCCTGGTGGCCCCCCAAGCTCTGGGTGCCCCCAGCCCTATCGCAGCTCTGCGTGTCCCTGGCTCTGCCCCCCGGCTGTCCCCGCAGCCCCTCTCGCCCTGTGGCCGAGGGATCCCGACCGTCCTCCGCTCCAAATTGGCCGAGGGGTTTGAGCGGCTCCCGGGGAACAGAAACACAAACGTTTCCATCCTGCACTGATTCATAATTAGCTCCGCTGTTATTAGGTGCTAATGGAGAGCGGGGATTTGGGACGCCTGCACAGCTCGGAAATGCTGATTCACCCGGAGACCTCCCTCTTGCCAGGCCAGAGCTCGCTCGAGGCAGCTGCTGGTCGAAAAATCCTGGCCAAGCAAGCTTCAGGAATATCCTGGGAGCTGGAGGGTGTTTGCTGGGCACATGGCAGCTCCAGCTCCAGCAAACACCATCCTGGGGATCCAGGGATCCAGGGATCCGGGGATCCAGGGCACGGGGAGGGCTGTGTCCCCCAGACACACATCAAACATGCTGGGCACACACGCACAAAAACACCCCCAGCCCCTCAAGCCCCACCTGGAGACCCTCCCCACCCCACCGTGGAGCTCCTCAGCCTGGGGGCCCCTCACATGGTCCCTCCCTCTCCCGTTTCCCAGGGATTCGATGTGGGATGCCCGTGACATCTGGCACAAACTGGTCCCAAGGCGCTGGTTTAGACTGGTGATGATCGGGATCCGTCCCCTCTGCTCAGAGGAGTTTTCAATTAAAACCAAAACATCCCGTAATAACCCGCAGAGGGGTTTTTATTTCCTTCCCTCCTTTAATTTTTTTGAAAATAAATCTATTATGAGGAGCTTAGAGATGGATGTAAAACCGGTGAGGGATGATTTGGGGATTAGGGATGGGCATGTTCCTGGTGTGATGAAGCAAAGAAAAGACAATCCATCCGGGGCCAGGACAGGTCTGGGAAGAATGTCCGGCCGGTTTTGGGAAGGGGACAGTGGAGCCTGAAAAGGGGCACCAGGGCTGGGAAGGCGATGCTGCATCCAGCCGGGGCGGTGGAGCAGGAGGGTCCCCACCAACAGCTCCGGAAGGAGCGGCGAGATCCCAAAGCGGGACCTGCGCTCCCGCCGTGCTCCCACCCGCTCCCGCCTCCCCACGTCCCGTTTAGCATAAAAGTCATTTTGGTCGGGGACCCCCGGCTGCTGCTCCCTCATTCCCAGGCATCGGGGCCCCCGCGGGATCTCTGCGCGGGGCCAGCAGCGTTTAACCCCCCTGCCAAGGGGAATTGGCTGCTTCGCCACTTCCCTGACCCCAAAAAGACGATGAAATCGTGCGGGAAACCAATAGATTTTAGCCACAGGCCTGCCGAGAGGAGAGAGGAATAAAATACAGATGGAGCCTCGTGCGGCGGGGATGGGAATGGATTCCGAGCGGGAGCCGGGACGTGCCGGGGCTGCCCGGGGTCAGGATGGGGTGACCCCCCCAGTTCCACGTGCACCTCATGGCCATGCTCAGGGTGGCTGTCTGGGGGCCCAATCCCACTTGTCCTTGAAAAATGTCCAGAATTTCCTCCCCAGGAATTACCAGCCTCATTTCCAGGGCTGCTCTGGGTGAAAAACCCACATTCTGAGCACAGCCTGCAACTTCGGGACAGAGTGGCTGCAGTTCCATGGGTGGGGCCACAGGGGCACCTGGAGCATCCCGGGATGGCTCATCCCGGATCCCTGCGGAGCTGGAACCCTCAGAGCCTGCTCATCCCCCTGCCTTAACGCACCACCTCTATTTATTCTGCTCCTGTAACTGTAAAATTGATTTTCTTGCAACAAGCCGCTCGTCTTTCACCACCCAACGCACCCAAACGCTCCGACATAAGACACTGGCAATTTTTAATTAGTTTCCTTTCTCCCTCCTGCCTCCCCGAGCAGGCATGTGGAACCGGAACAGGGCAGCCCGGAAAGGAGCGGGATCCAGAGGTGACAAAAGCACTTTTTATCCTTGATATGATTATTAATAATACACTCGTTTACCTAACGAGGCGGGAACGCGGGGTGGGGGGGGGCAGGGAGGTGATTAGTTCTTCCTTCAGCTGCGGCGATGGAGGAGTAGCTTTAAACACTGGAATCTCCGAATATTGGCTGGGAGCAGCTCCGGGATGTTGGTCCCTTCCCCACAAACACCCCCGGCCCCCCAGCCCAGCCCTGGATCCCGCAGGGGCTTCACTTGGCGGGTCCTGCCGGTGTCCCCTGGGCAATGGGGGGAGTTTTTCAGGAGGCCCTGGAAAGTGACCCCCTCACTCACACGTGGGGGACCCCAGCCCGGGATTAACTGGGAAACCCACACGGCTCATCACACCCCTCTGATAACGAGCCTGGCGTAATTAAAGCCTTAATGGCTGGTTTGGGGAGCCCCAGGGCTCTGGCACGCTCCCTCTCCCCCTTCCAGCCCTACCAACCCCACAGGGGCTGCCGTGAGTCCCCATTTCGGGGGTCCCACCACCCTGTGCCCCCCGAGGGGCTGTGCCAGAGCCAGAAGCCCTCGGACGAAGCTCCGGGGACTCAGCGAGGTGCCGGTGCCACGTGTCCTCTGTCACCAGCGCCCTGGATGGAGGTCACTGCACTGCCCTTGGCTGGTGCTGAGCGGGGCAGCCCTGGCGTGACCCCCCCAGCCCCCCGTGCCCCCTGTCTGGGTGGGAGAGGTATCCAGAGCCCCGAGCATCCCACGGCAGGAAGGGTCCCCGGGAGCAGGGAAAGGGCTGAGGGGCTTCGCTCCCGAACACCAGCACGTGTGCGCGCCCCAGCGAGCCGCCCCAAAAAAGTTACTGTCGGGGAGGGGGGAAAGGGAGAATAAAAGGGGGAAAAAAGAGAAAAAAACGGGGAAAAAAGGGCAGGAAAGTCCTGCGGCCTTTTGCCTTGTCAGTTCTCCGTCTGCTGTCACTCAGCCGCCGAATTCTCCTTCAAGTTGTCATAGCGAGGCTGGCGGGGATTATGCGGCGGCTCTGTCCAGAATTGATTCATGTGGAACGCGTGCTTGACGGGCGGAACCGCTGGGCTGAGCGGGAGCCGCTGAGACCCCCGATTTTCCCACCTTCCTCACACAATCTGGTATTGTTTGGCCGCAGCCTTAGTGATCCCTGCGCCGGGGCTGTGACTGACACAGCTTTGAGGCTCTAAGGCGTATTTTGAATTTCTAAAACCTCTCAGGAAGTCCCCGGGGTGCCTTCTGCCATTGTCTTGTTTCTCCTTTCGCCTTTTTCCCTTTCCACCCCGAACCCCTCCTGCATCCCCCGCCGCCTCCTCCTCCCCCTTTTTTTTGCCCCTTCCTCCCCCTAATTCCAGCCCCTCAATCCCTGACACAACCCTTTTTTTTTCCCTTTCCCCCCGTGCTGATGCTCCGACTCTCCCCGGAGCTGCTCAGCCACTTTGCAAACACGATTTAAAAAAAAACTTAAATAAAACAGGGAAAAACTAAATAAAGCTCTAAAAGTTCCCAAATCCTTGATCCGCTGTGGAGAAGAAGAGCTTTACTTGTTTGCTTTTAATCAGCTGACACAAACCCCGGGATGTGTTGAAAAATAATAATAGTAGAAATAAATCTTTCGCCGAGTCATAATGGAAATAAATCTTTCACCTGAACTTAATAGAAATAAATCTTTTACCTGATCTTAATAGAAATAAAGCTTTCGGCTGATCTATCATGTGCTTGTGCCCGTCCCGCTGCCCGTGCTGGTCCCGGCCATCCACCCCCATCCATCCCCACCCATCCCACCCAGTCCCAGCGGGGTCACGCAGAGGGGCCATCCCACAGGATCTGGATGAGGAGTTTCCAGCTGGATGAGGTTTTCCCACCGAGAGCCCCCCGAGGGGAGCAGAGCCCCCGTTCCCCCTGCTCGGATCGGGCCGTTCCCAGCACGGGGTCTGGGCTCTGCCCCGGCCCCTCCGGGCTCGGCACTGTATAACCATTTCCCATTTCCAGTCTTAATCTTATAAGAATGAATTGAGAATGACCAGTGTAAATACACAGGTGCCACTGGGAGCAGAAACCACTCTTTAATCTCGGATATGAAAACAATTCCCTGCTCCGCGCGCTGGCAATCAGCGAGTGCCATCAGCGCCGCGCTCTCCCCGGGAACACGAGAGCTTATAAATATGAATTAGTGCAGAGAAAATCTACTCTCTTACCTAAAGCTAAATGTTATCTGGGTCCCTTTCCAGCAGTGGCTGACATTTCCAGAGTGCTTTTAGTCACATCTGCGGGAAGACAACTCATTTCTTGTCTGAAAAAAAAAAAGGGGAAGAGAGGGAGAAAGGGAAGAGGGAGGAAGCAGAGGAGTACGCAGGGAGACGCTGAGAAAGAGGGAATGCTGGATGGCTGAGCCTTCTCCAGGAGAGGGGAGACACTGGGTGGGCTCTGGGTTGGCTCCTGGAGCCAAAGCCCTGAGGCAGCGGCACAAGGTGGTCCCACCTGAGCAAATGTGGGTGCTCGTGGCTGGGGCATCGAGTTGTCTCAAGGTGGGCACGAGTGTCCCCCGTCTGCTGGGAGGGACGTCGGAACAGGGTCCCCATCCAGCACCTCGGCTGCAGCACCGAGAGGTGGGAGCAGCCAGTGCCATAGGGACGGTGTGTCCTGGGGGTTTGGGGTGTCCTGGGGGTTTGGGGTGTCCTGGGGGGTCAGTGTGTCCCGGGGGTCAGTGCCCACAGCCCTGGCACAGAACCCGTTGGATTCTCCTCTGGGATGGTCTGAGGCCCACAGGGATCCTGCTGTGCCGCCTCTTCCCAGAATCCTGGTGATCCACGGACGGGTCACCTGCTGCTGCTGGTGGGGCACACGTGGAGCACCAAGAGCAGGAGCTGATACCCGAGATTGAAGCGGGAACATCCCCAGGGATGCCCAGAACCAGGGAGGTTCAGCAGGCTCGGCCTGGTGCAAAGAGGGGCTGTGCTGCCCTGCCAGAGCCGGGGAAACTGAGGCACAGTGTGGGAACCGCTCCCAAGGGCCGAGGGGATCTCCTTGGAAAGTGGGGAGCTGGTGGGGCAGGGGGCCCTGGGCATCCCCGGCAGCAGGAGCACGTCCCAGACACGGGGTTTGCTCTGCTCCAGCAGCATCCCAGCCTCCAGCACCTCTCCTGCCTCTCCTACCCTCTGGCTCTGGGAGCACGAGGGGCCTCCCAAAGGGCCCCGCGACCCCCCCGGGGCTGGCGATGGGGCAGGATGTGACCCCACAGCAGCTGCAAACCCCCTCCCTGCTCCCTCCCACCGGCCCGCTCCGATCCCGCTCTCCCCGCCGACGCTGCGAGGGAAGGATCCAGAGCCAGGAGACGCTCTAATGGGATGCTTAAGCCGCCTTTTAGGTTTTTAATGAGCGGATCCCGGCAGGAATGCTAAACACGGGCAGGTACAGCCCAGCCTCGCCGGCAGCCGCGCGTGTTCCCGTGTCCTTGTCTGGCTGAAGTGAGCTCTGACCTCATTTGCTTCGCGCCGTTCAATTAACGAGGCGAGCGGCGCTGGGATGGGGGGGGGGATGCTGGAGGGGGTTCACCCCGTGTATTAATTTCCATTTTATGTTCCAAACAATTGAGCAGCACACGGAAGCAGCCGGTCCCTCGCGGGGCCGTTCCCAGACTCCGCTGTGCCGGCGCTGGGATTTGCTGGGGACACCCCGCTCGGTGCTGGTGGTCTGGGGGCTTGGGGGGACCGTGGGGTCCCCGTTCCGGCCTCGCCATCCCCTTCTCCAGCCAGGGAAGGGCACTGTCTCCGTATTTGGTTCATGTCCCTCCATCTTGTGCTTCATCCGGAACGTCGATGGCTGCCAATGAGACAGAAATGATTGGGAAAGGGCGACAGAGGGAATGAAATGTTTCCCGGGATGTTAAAATAGCGACTTCAGGCACCTAAATTTATGCTGCTCTGAAATGGATTTTAGTCCAGTGTAATGAGAGAACAGAATAATTAATTCCTCTCCCGCAGACAAAAGGCTGGAGGCTCAAATCCAGCCCCATCGTCCCACTGAGCCGGAGGAGGATGGGACAGTTCCTGTAGCCAGGGCTGGATCATGGAGGAGCAGCCCAAGGGCTGGATCCGCACCCCGGGAATGTGTCCCGGCTGGAGACGGGGTGCTGCAAAGGGCAGTCCCCTCCTCTTGGGGATTTTGGGGTGCTGGGGTGTGCAGGGGACTGGGGCTGCCCCATCCCAATGTCCCTCTGCCCGGGCCGGATCCCACAACCCATCCAGTGCCCACCCAGGGGTGTCTGTGGGTGCCGTGGGGGGATTGTACCCCTCACTGAGACCTGAACTGTGGGGTTTCCAAAAGGAAGGAGCTTCCTCTGTGCTTCCAACACAGCTCCCCACTCTTTGGGGGCCAGGGATGAACGGGAGGAATTGTGCTCGTTCGGGATCAAGTGATAAATATTAATTATGCAAAGCAGCCTTTTCCAGCCCACCCCTGTCTCCACAGCATTCCGGGATGGGGGAGCAATGGAGGCAGAGTCAATTTATTCATGGAGCAGGTCACTCCCCGTACGAACATCCCTTTCAAAAGGGAGTTGCAACTGGAGGAGATCAAGCAGGGCTGAGTTTGCCTCCCTCAGATATGATAAAATATTCTAATAAACACTCTGGAATCCATGGCGAGGACGATGTTTTTGTGCCGTCGAGACCTTCACAGCAGCATTTTTCGTGGGGGTCTCCCCCCGCCCCTTGGCCCCACCAGAGGGTCAGTGCCCCGCAGGGTGCTCTCCCTATTTCCAGTTTTTAGTAAGAAAACATAGAAATTGGACGTTCAGGAGGAATTTCCTCCTCCCTTTGCTGCAGGAAACGCAACAGCCCACAGGACATGGGTATAACCGCCCCCCAGCCCCCTCCCCACTCCCACCCCACTCCTGAACCCATTGTGACCCCATTCCCATTCCATCCCCACTCCCTTTCCATTCCTGGCCCCATCCCAAACCCATCCACAGTCCCAGCCCCGTCCAATACCGAGTCTCATCCCACCCCTGGTCTCATCCCACCTCTCTCCTCAATCCCACATCCATTCCATCCCGTTCCTGGCCCCAGCCCACCCCATCCCTAATCTTAGTCCCACCCCAGCTCTGCCATTCCCAGTCCCATTCCCACCCTTCCCAGCCCATTCCCGCTCCATCCCCGTAACCCAATCCCGCCCCAATCCCAATCCCAGCCCCTCCCCGTCCCCTCCCAGCCCCGTTTCCTCCCCCGCCCCCCCGTCTCCATCCGGTGGGCGACGGCGTCACCGTGCGGCCACCGCGGGCAGCGCCCGCGCCCCCCGGCAGGACGCGACCCTCTGTCCCGGGGACACCGCACCGGGCTCCGGGGGCTCGGGGGGTGACGGGCCCCGGCCCCCGGTGCGTGCGGGGCTGCGGGTTCTCCCCAGTGTGCGGGGCAGGGTGGGGGGCTCGGCACCGGGGGGTGCCGGGTGGTCCCGGGGATCGGCCGCGGTCCCCCTGCCCTGGCCCCGCCGCGGGGCCCGATCCTGCCGCTGCGGGGGTTGGGGGGTCGGGTCCGCCCGGACCCCGCGAGCACCGGGCGGGTCCCGCAGCCCCGGGGGGCGGGGGGCGGTGGGGGGGGGGTGCAGTGGCGG
>JAWMRA010000079.1:1688219-1699631 GCA_035584735.1 Pseudotriccus pelzelni | reverse complement strand
CCCGGGGGGGGCCCCCCCCCCCGGGGGGGCGGGGGGCGGGGGGGGGGGGGTGCAGTGGCGGCGCCGGGCCGGGGGGTGGCACGGCCGAGCCAGGCGGGAGCGCCGCGGCCGCCGGTGATGCTGCCGGGGAGGGTCCCGGTGCTCCGCAGCCCCGGCCCCCCTCCCCACCTTCCTCTCTCCCTGCAGCCCCGCTCTCCCGCTTCCCGGCGTCTCGGCAGCCTCCCATCCCTTCATCCTCCCATCCCTGCATCCGTGCTGCCCGGAGTCCCTGCGCTCCATCCCGGCATCCCTCCATCCCTGCATCCCTGCATCCCTGCATCCCCCCGTCCCTGCATCCTCCCATCCCTCCATCCCAGCGCCGCTCAGCGCCCTGTGAAGCCCCGCCAAGGATCTGAGCCGTGACCCGCCGGTTTTGGGGAGCCGGGGGGAGCCGCACGGGCCCGGGGGGCCGCGGCCGGGCTCAGCACCAGCCCCGGGGCGGGCGGGGGCTCAGGATCCCCCGCGCCCACCCTCGGCACAGCCGCCCCGCGCCGGGGATGAGGCAGCGCCGGGAGGGCCACGAGAGACGCCGCAGGTAACGGTAAGTGCCGGGCCCCGACCCCACCCCAAAACTGCCGGGGCTGCGGGGGTGGGAGGGGGATTTAGGGGCAGCTGCAGGATTCGGGGTGCAAACACCCAGCGTGCCAGCCCGTGGGTGCAGCCTCCGGCCTGCCGAGCTCTGCAAAGCCCGGGGATGCCCAGAAAGGTGGGGATGGGGTGGGAAAGGGCGAGGAGGGTGGTGGGAAAAGCCGTGGGGGGACACAGGACAGCACGGGGGGGGACGGGGGCATTATCTCGGAAAAGGCAGCGTACGTGCCTGGTGGGAAGGGGATTTGTGGCCGTGATTCCACGGCGCTCGATAATCCCCAGCGCTGGTTTTCCCTGGGCCATCTGGGCGCTGGCGGGGGGGCCGTGGCCATGCCGGGGTCTCCTCTTCCCAGCAGCTGGCGGGAGCTCACCACCCCCGGCCCACCATGCCGTCCTCCAAGAGCCAGAGCGAGTTCTGGATCGATGGATCCCACCGCGAGGTGGCCCTGGAAGATTTCTACGTCGTGGGCCCCGAGCTGGGACGGTACGGGCTGGGCTGGGGGGGACAGGGAGGGACTGGGGGGGCAGGAGACCCCCTGGGAGGGGAGCGGGTCCTGGTGGGGGCAGGAACAGGCCTGGTGGGGAGAGGGGTGGAAGGACGTGGGGAGGGATGGAGGGATGTGGGAAGGGGTGGAGGAATACAGGGTGGGTTGGAGGGATTCAGGGAGGATGGATGAAGGGGGATGGAGGGATGCAGGGAAGGACGGAAATGATGGATGAGGGAGGGTGGATTGTGGCAGACCCTCCCCTCACACATAACCTGGGCCTTGGTTTGTGACACTGCAGCCATGGTCTGGGATCACTGTGGAGGGCTGGCAGGGTGGGCCTGGGATCCCTGTGCCTGTGGAGCTGCGTGTTCCTCACCCGTGGTGGGGAGCGGGATTGCTGCTGAGGATCCATTGGCAGAGGATCCTGATAAACAGTTTTGGCAAAAGCGGGATTTTAAGGGCTGTTATTGAGGTGTGGCCAAGTCAGCCCAGGGCTTGGCAGTTCCCAGCCCTGCAGAGATGGAGGTAGAAGAGAGGGACAGGCCTGGAGACCCCTGGAATCCATCCATCCATCCATCCATCCATCAAGGTTTAAATCACACTGGTCTCAGTCTTGGGGCCACCCACCCACAGCCACACGCCCGGATCCAGGTGGGATCTGAGGCACTGGGAGCCCACTCACCATGCACAGCTTTCCCTCAGTACCTCTCCTGTCAAGGTGGGGTCCAGCTGTGGCCAGGAAGCCCCAGGGAGAAGGAGAGGGATGGAGGGAGCAGGGGAGGGATGGAGGGAGCAGGGGAGGGATGGAGGGAGCAGAGGAGGGATGGAGGGAGCAGGGGAAAGATGGAGGGAGCAGGGGAGGGATGGAGGCAGCAGAGGAGGGAGGGAGGGAGCAGGGGAGGGATGGGGTGGCAGCGGGGAGGCCCCAGCCCGGGACTGCTCCCAACTATCCCTCCCTGCACGTGCCCGCGCTGCCACTCTGGGCTCTCTCGGCAAATCCCATTGTCCGACATTTTCCAGTTCATCTGGAAAGCAAATGCAATTATCTCCTGTCCAGCCAAGGTTGATTGGGGGTATTTACTCGAGGCCCTGAGTGGCTGCGGGGGCGGCGGGGCCGGGGCCGGGGGTGTAGCGAATTCCGGCGCCGATCCAACGGCGGCCGTAATTGGGGAAATGTGAGGGGCAGCCTCGGGCACAGCGGGCCCTGGAGCCACCCCGGCTCCTCCTAAACGCCGAGCCGAGCGCTCCTAAATGAGCTTGTTAGCGGCGGGAATCGGGCTGGGAATTGTCCGTGCGGAAAAATGTGGTGGGAGGGCGACTGGTCCAGGCTGGGATTCGGCTGCTGGCGAGGGGGTGGAGGGTCCTGTCCCTGCATCCATCCCGGCTGGGAAATCAGGAGAAAACCTCCTGGCCTGTCCCGCTGGAAGTGCATTATTGTGGTAGTCACAGCAGCAGCGGTGCCATTTTGGGTTCAAACCGCAGCTTTTGGCCGTTTTCCCGAGCTGGAGCAGGAGCCTCTCCCCTCCCAGAGGGAACAACGTGCTTCCAAATCGCTTTTTGTGTGCAAAGCAGAATTTCATGGGAAGTGTTGGGCGAAGGGATGAAAATGTTTTGAAACGAGGCAAGGTCTGGGGTTTGCTCCCCACCGGCCCCACAGCATCCCGCTGGAACTCGGTACCCGGCTCTGCCGTTGCCATGGGAACGCCGCTCCCAAATTCAGCCGGATGAGTTGCGAAATCCGCTCTGGGTTTGAAGGCAAATCCCTCTTTCAGGAGAGCACCCGGGAGCCCGAGGGGCTGCGGCGGAGGTCGCACAGCCCTGCCCGGGGCGGGGTTGGGCTGGGAGTAGGTTTTGGTGTGGAATTCGGTGGGTTTGGGTGTCTGTTCTTGCCAGCCCGAGGCTACGGGCAGGAGGGGTGCCGAGCACCTCCTGGCACAGCCTGAGCTCCGTCCCAGAAGGCGGCGAAGCCAAAGTGCAATAAAACGCGGCCGATTACTCGGGGGCAGGAATTAATGTGCTCCAGGAGCCAGGCGGGGAGATGGAATTGCAAATGAGCCCCGGAATGGCCCCGAGCGACGGGCTGATTTCACCGTCCAGCGCTCAGAAAACGTGATTAACTCGATCTGAAACCGCCGTCGGCTGAGGGCACCGAGGGGGTGTGAAGGGAACGGTCCCCGCGTCCCCCGGAGCGGTTCAGCCCGGCCGGGAGGCGAGCGGTGACCGGGATTGCCCCGCGTGCCGTGGCCGTGGGGACACGGCGGGGCTGGGCCCTGGCAGCGTCCCCGCTGTCCCCGGGAGCGGGGCCACGGAGGCTCCGTCCCGCCGTGAAAGCCGCTTAAGGATTTAAACCCCCCGTAGAACTCGGTTTTAATTGCAACGGCTCTGGCCCGGAAAGCCGGGAATGAGGCGGGAGGGGGATGCAGGAATTGGGGGAGGTGCACGAGGGTGGGGACGTACAAGGAGGGAGATGCAGGAGGAGGGGGATCCATAAGAGGGGGATCCATAAGAGGGGGAGCCCCACTGAGCTCCCAGGACCTGGCACTGGCAAAGGTACTGGTGAGGGGCTCAGGGAGAGTGGGACCCCCTGCCCTGCCCCAGCCTCACGCCCCCCATGCCCTCCCCCCAGGGGAGCCACCTCGGTGGTGTTCAGCTGCCAGGAGAAGGGAACAGGAGCCCCCTACGCTGCCAAGATCCTGAAGAAGACGGTGAGTGGGAGTGTGGGGGGTGCCATGGGGGGACTGCAGGTGAGGGGGCTGCAGGGTGGGGGATGCAGTGGGAGGGTGTCCCTCCTCCCTGCCAAAGAACTGGGATGGACACGGGGCTGTCACTGGGCATCACCCCCGTGCTCTGGGGAGTCCCAGATGGAGAAAACCGTTGGGATTTGGGCGGGGGGTGCAGCAGGGGGGACACTGAGTGCGTTTTTCTGGGGAAACAGACCTTAGGACAGACGTGGGAATGTACTGGGGGGGTCTCTGGTGGGGGGCCGGACCCAGGCCCAGCAGCACAGGTGACACAACCTCCATGTGGGCTCTGCTTTCTAGATCGACAAAAAGATCGTGAGGACGGAGATCGGGGTCCTGCTGCGGCTCTCACACCCCAATATCGTGAGTACAACCCCCCTGACTCTGCTGCCAGCTGCCTTCGGGTGGGGTCCAGGGCTCCTGGGGGTGGGTTTCCCCTTAACTCTGCCCACAGGCAGCCCAGTGCTGAGGGAAGAGCTGGGATGTCCTTGTGCTCATCCCATCTCGGTGCAGGATGAACCCATCACCCCATGGGAAACCCTCCCTGCACCCCACGTCCCCTCCCTGCCCCCCGTGTCCCCTCCCTGCCCCCCGTGTCCCCTCCCTGGCTCCCAGACAGGCTCCAGGTGACTCCCCACTTGCTGCCACATAAAATTCCTGGTCCTTGCAGCTCCTTTGAGCTCCCACCTCTGATATCAAGGACCCTCCACCCTCCACACCCCCCCCCGGCCCTGCAATCCCCTGGCCTGAGATTTCCATTCCGTAAGCAATTTCCAGCGAGGAGATCAAATGAATCCCACAGAAAATTGCCCGTCTGTGATGAATCCTGCGAGGGGAGATAAAAGGGGAGGCTGGGGCCGCGGGGGCTGGGGCCGTGTCCAGCCCCTGCCTGTCCTTGCTCAGCGCCCGGGGGGAAAACGGGAGGGCGGAGAGTGGGATTCGCGACGCCAGAGCGGAGCTAATCCCACCAAGGCAGGGCTGGGGGGCTCTGTGCCACCGCCCCCCCTCACCTCCCCAAACGGCTTATTCCCGGCTCCTCAGTTCCACTGGGAAATTGTGAAAGCGTCTTGGAGAGCACCTGAGTGAAGGAATGGCACAAAAAACTGCCTGGCTGCTGAGGGCCAGGGTGGGACCGGCCCCGCTCCCGTTGGGATTGCAGCTGGGACATTGCTGGGATGTGACTGGGACGTTGCTGGGATGTCACTGGGATGTTGCTGGGATGTCATGGGACATTGTCTTCCACTGGCTGCTCCTGGCCAAGCTGCACGTCCCTCAAACCCAGGGCACAGTCGCTTCCAGCCCAGCCTCACTGTGCACCCTGGGAGCTTCACTCTCTGTAGGAGCCCCAAAACCTCGGTGCAAAGAAATGAAGCCAAGAGAAATCCAGCATATCCAAACCCAGGGATAACGGGGGTAAAGTGCTGGGACTGGGATGTCCTAAGCCCCTCAGCCAGCTGGGCCTGGGCCTGCCTTGGGGTGTTACAGTGTTTGGGGCAATTTGGTGCTTCAGCCTGTTCCATGGAGACATTCCCCCGGTCCCAGGGCGGATGCAGGGATAACAGCCAGGATGGGGATCACCCACCCAGAGCAGCCCAGGTGACACCAGACGTGGACGGGAAGAGGCTCCTCTCTGATGTGTTATCAGGAACGCAACAGAAAATCCAATTTCTGCCCTCCCTCCCCCTCCCCTCTGCAGGCAGCGGCTCCTGGAGCCGCGGAGGAGGATCCAGCCACTTTGAATATTTAAATCCCCGAGGTTTCCGTAGGGTTCTGCTCATCCCAAGTTCAAGTGATTGTTGAAGAGGAACTGCTCTGTTCCATTATTGACGCCGGAGCCGTCTCCGCTCTCGCTATCGTGCGGCACCGACCTCGACAGCGGCTGATAATAGGATTGTAAACTTTTGAAGTTAATGGGAAAATTATAGTGCTCCGTGTATTATTCTAATGCAATAAGCTGCCACATAGTGTCTCTCACCCCGCGGGGGCTCACGGCTTGTCACCCAGCCTGGGAAGGGAATGATTAAAGCCCCATGAAATTCGTGGTGTCACAAAAGTCTTAAGAAGCATGAAATTCTTGGGTTTCCATTAAAAAAAAAAGAAAAAAAAAAAAGGCAAAATCGCACCTTGACGTCGTTGTTTTGAGGGAGAATCGTTACGTTCCAGACGGGCCGTGGCGGCACAAAGGGCTCGTGCAGGTTCGCTCAGCCCGCGTGGGGGTTGAAACACCAATCCCGGGAGAAAAACACCGCCTGGTGCCTCTTCTGCTGCAGAACAGTCCAAGGGACGGTTCAGTCCCAGAGCCCTGATCCCAGAGTGGAGCCCGTGGGGCTCCGGCTGCGTCTCCAACATCCCGGCCCAGGGAGATGTGCGGGATTCATCCCGTGGGATGGAGGCAGGGCTGGGCAGAGGCACCGAGGCCCCGCACAGCCCACGGAGCTGCGACACTAAACCACTCTCAGGGAGCCCCTGCTCTGGCACATGAGCTTGGAGACATGAAGAGGATAAAGGCACCGGCTCTTCCCGTTCCCAGATTCGTCTTCTGTCCATGTGAAGTGAGCAGGGCTGCTGCAAACACTTCAAACCACGCGCGTTTAAACAAACCCAGAGGCGAGGAGGGAAACGTGCTGGCTGCCCTGAAAAGACCCTTTTCCCCTGGCGGTCAAATGCTCCTCCCAGCACAGCCAGGATGTGTATCCTGCATCCCTCATCCCCATCCCACACCCCTCCTGTCGCCCTCTCCAGATCAAGCTGAAGGAGATTTTCGAGACGCCCTCGGAGATCGCGCTCGTCCTGGAGCTGGTGACGGGGGGAGAGCTCTTTGACAGGTACGTCCAGCCGGGGGGCCCCAGGACGGATCCCCCCTGGATGGCCGGGTGGGAGGATGAGGATAGAGGGGGCTGATGGTCCCATGTGCCCACAGGATCGTGGAGAGGGGGTTCTACAGCGAGCGGGACGCGGCTCACGTGGTCAAGCAGATCCTCGAGGCTGTTTCGGTAACGTGTCCCCCGGGGAGGGGATCCCGTGGGGGACTTGGGGGTGTCACTGTGGGGGCTGCACCCAAATATCCCTGGAGGGAGGCTCCCAGAGCTGCACCCATCCCAAATAACCCCTGAGGCCGTTCCCTTCCTTCCCTCATCCCACTTTTCCCCCTCTGTGCAGTATTTGCACGAAAACGGGGTCGTGCACCGGGACCTGAAGCCGGAGAACCTGCTCTACGCAGACCTGTCCCCCGACGCGCCCCTCAAAATCGGTGGGTCTGGGGCCCCACTGGGGGGGGCCGTGGCACGAGGAGGGGGGTTCCTGGTGCCTCTCCCTGATGGCAGCGCCGCTCCCCTGTGTCCCTCCAAGGTGACTTCGGGCTCTCCAAGATCGTGGACGAGCAGGACACCATGAAGACGGTCTGCGGGACGCCGGGGTACTGCGGTGAGCGGGGCTGGGCTGGGGCAGGAGGGGGGGCTGGGGGTCCCTTCCCTGCCCGAGGCCGTGCACAGCTCAGTGCAGGGATGGCTGGCGGCTGTGCCAGGCCTGGGAGACACCGCTGGTGCCCAGGAGGCGTTTCCTCTGCCGTGAGGCTCCCACCGCACCGGGCGGGGTCTGTTTGAACCCCCAAACTCTGCTTCCAGCCCCTGAAATCCTCCACGGGTGCCCGTACGGCCCCGAAGTGGACATGTGGAGCGTGGGCGTCATCACCTACATCCTGTGAGTGTCTCTGGGCGGTGTGGAACCGGGCAGGGAGGGTTTGTCCCACCCCGTCCCGCAGCAGGGGCCCGCTGGGTGCAGCTCCTCTCCCCCCGCCCCTCCCGCAGGCTCTGCGGCTTCGAGCCCTTCTTCGACCCCCGGGGGGACCAGTACATGTACAGCCGCATCCTCACCTGCGACTACGAGTTCGTGTCCCCGTGGTGGGACGAGGTGTCCCCCAACGCCAAGGACCTGGTGAGCGGGGGCAGCCCCCGGGGCTGGGGGGGGCGAGGCTTCGGCTCGGTGCCCGCGGAATAACCGAACCCGGCGCCGTTTCGTCGCTTTTAGGTCAGGAAACTGATCGTTTTGGACCCCCAGAAGAGGCTGACGGTCTACCAGGCTCTGGAGCACCCCTGGGTCACCGGGAAAGCTGCTAAATTCGCTCACATGGACAGCACGCAGAAGAAACTGCAGGAGTTTAATGCCAGGAGGAAACTGAAGGTAAAGGGGGGGGCACACCCGTCCCCCCGGGGGTGGTTCGTGGTTGGTGAGGGAGGTGGTGAGGGATGATGGAGCTGGTGCAAGGAAAAGCACGGCCAGAGGGAAAGGAAGGGCCGAGCTGCTGCCTCCCCTTCCACTGCTGGGGGGGTTGGAGAGTGGCTTTGGAGGGGAGGATTCTGCCAAGCACCCGAAGGAATGGCTGGAGTTGGGTGTGGGGGGATTGGGATGGACATCTGGAGAAGATCCTTCCCCCAGAGGGTGGTGGGCACTGCCCAGGCTCCCCAGGGCAGTGGGCACGGCCCCAAGGCTGCCAGAGCTCCAGGAGCATTTGGACAACGCTTTGAGGGACAGGGGGGGATCATTGGGGTGTCCTGGGCAGGCTCAGGGGCTCGGACTGGGTGGTCCTTGTGGGTCCCTCCCGGCTCAGGGTATTCTGTGACCCTGTGCCCCTGTGCCTCTGCCCCAGGCTGCCATGAAGGCCGTGGTGGCCTCCAGCCGCCTGGGCAACCACGGGCACCACGACTGCTCCCGGGGGGGGCGCGGCCAGGGGGGTCCCCAGGGCCCCCGCCCGCCCCAGGGCACGGGGAGCAGCGGCCCCGGAGCCACCACGGCCAGCGAGGACCTCGGCGTGTTCCAGAGCGACCACCCCGCCGTGCCCCCGGTGCCCGTGCCCGGCGCCGGCTGCCAGAGCTAACGGGGTCACCGGGGACCACCAACACCCACCGAGCCCCGGGGGGAGCCGAGGAGGGCCTCGAGGGCCCCGAGCCCGTGGTCTGGGGTGTGGGACGTCCTTCTTTTGTGTCCTGTTCCAGTGATTCGTCCCGGTCGCTGTCCGTGTGTGTCTCTGCCCGCCCAGCTCAGGGGACCGGGCTGGGAGGTGACTCCTCTTCCCGCGGCCTCTGGGGCTCGGAAAGGTCCCGAGTGGCTTAAAACAGAGGAGCAAAGAGCAGAACAAAGGATTTCTCTGCCCTCCAAAGGCAGTGGGCTGTCTTTGAGGGGTTTGTACGTTCCTGTAAATAGTCCTGGAAGGTTTATTTGTTTAGATTCTCTCTGCCCGTTGCTGTGATGCCTCCAGTGCTGTCAACCAGGCCCAGCTGCGGGTTTGCTGCTGTGTTAGACGAGGTTTTAAGAGCCTCTGAACCCAGAATCTTGATCCTCTCTGGAGAAAAGTGTGTGCCAGTGGTTCCCTTGCCGTCCTTAGTTGACAGCTGACCTCCTATTTGTTTTTCTTCCACCTGGTTTTGCGTGTTCCCATCTTCGTCTTGCTGTGGATTCGTGGTGGTGGGGGGGTTGTCGTGGAACTGGGAATGCTGGTCTGGCCTCTCCTTGGCATTCCAGGTCAGCATTTACACACCAGTTTTAAGGAGGAACAACACAACCCTTTCTAAGGTGCTTTGTGGGACTCAGTAATAGCCGTGCCCTGAGGGAGGACCAGGAGTTTGTACCTACTGGGGTTGTTCGTTTGTTTTTTAATGAAATCAGGGGACAAACCCCTTGAAAAGAAATTTTTTAAGGCAGTGCTTACCGAGCCACGGGATAAGCATTTGCAGGTTTTAATAGAGACCAAGCGACCAGCCAGGAAAAGCCATATTCCACGTGGGAATTACCGAGAGCCGGCAGCGGCACAGCCCCAGCCGGGGGGATCCAGAACTGAACAGCTGGTACAGGATGGGGCAAAAACCCCCCGAAAATGGATGTTCTGGGGTGACAGAGCAGGGCCAGCAGGGCACAGGAGGGGAACGCGGCACGAGGATTTTGCGTTTGTTTGCGGCACAAGCAGAAATCAAAACGGCCCCGTGGGAGGGCTGAGCCACCGTATGGAGCTCGGTGACGTTTAGGGAGCTTGTAAAACCAAATACAGAGGAGAAACAGGATGTTCAAGGGGAAGTTTTTACTTGGAAAAATGTTATGCCTTGAGTAGAACTGGACTTTTTCCAGCTGAGTTGTACCTGGATGGGTTGTCACGGGGGAGGACGTGGACGCTGAGCCCATGGGACGCTGCAGCACCAGGAAATTATCCCTTTTTCTTTGCGTTTTGCAGCACGGGCAGCTTTTTTCTCTCCTTTTTCTAATTCTGAGGGCTGACCCTTGCAGTGTGTTCTCATCTCCAGTCTCTGTCCCACCCTCAGTGTGTCCTTCCAGCTCCGTGTTGTCTCCATGTTCTCCAGCGGGACCGGAACCCCACCTTCAACCTTGTTGTTTATTAACCCGGGTTTTAAAGACTGTTTTTTATGCTTTGACATGAAATACTGATTAAAGCACCTTGCAGGACCAGGCTGGAGTGCTCAGCACCCCCAGAGCCTGGGAAGCAGGGGCTGGTGCTGGGAATGCCTGAGTGGAATTGCTGAGCATTCCCAAACCCACAGAAAAGCAGGAATGGAGGTTTCAGTGAGGTAACAAAAAAAATAAATTACACAAAGTGTCTCCAGTGGCGGAAGGCATGGGGGTGGGGGAAGGACACTGGGAGCAAAACCAGGAGTTTGCCTCTTACGTTAACAACTATTCCACAGGTATTAAAGGTGGGAAAAAATGTGCTCCTGGGAGTAAAGCCCGTGGAGGTGCATTTGGGTCTGTTGCTGTTCGCAGAGTGTGTCTGAATAACTGCTCTGGTGTTGTGGGGACAGTTCTGGTACCGAGGTGTTCATAACGAAGTAGAGAAAGCCAATAAAGTATCAAACATCACAGCGTGGGCTCCGTTTTCACTGTCACAGGGCTAAAAATTGCCAGGGGGTGGTTTGGGTGGGAAGGGGCTTTAAGAATCACACCTCCCATGGACCAGGTTGCTCCAAGCCGCGTCCAGCCTGGTCTTGGGCACTGTCTGGGCTGGGGCGGCCTCATCTCGGGTGGGAGCAGAAGAGCTTCTGAGTCCCTTTGAGCTCAAACCATTCCCAGTCCGGAACGCGAGGATTTCACCAATATAAATGACGTCACTCGTGTGATTACGTCACTCGTGTCGATGACGTCACCAGCCCGCTCCCGTGCCGCAGCACCGCCCGCCCTTCCCGCGGAGTGGGCGGGGCCTGCCGCCAACCCTCCAATAGGAGGGCGAGGGGAGGCGGGGCAAGCGGCGCAACGGTCGCTCCCATTGGCTGCGGCCACCCGTGTTTCGGCCGGGGGAGGGGAGGGGCGGGGCCGCGGCGAGACAGGCGGCGGCGCTCGCTGATTGGCCGAAGCGGCGCCGGGGGGCGGAACCAGCGGCAGGCGGGCGGCGCATGCGCAGGCCCGGATGTGGCGGGCGGGGAGCGCGCCCGGTGCCGACCCCGCCCAGCGCCCCGCGGGGCCGCGCGGACCGGCGGTGAGGGGGCACCGGGGGGGGGGGGCGCGGGGGTCCCGTCCCTTCCCGCGGCAGGGCCAGCGAGGGGGTCCCGACCCGCCCG
>JAWMRA010000079.1:1671767-1688119 GCA_035584735.1 Pseudotriccus pelzelni | reverse complement strand
GGGGTTCGCGGGTCCGGGGGCGGTTGGGGGAGGGGTCGGGCGGGGCCGGTGGGTCCCGGCCCGCCGCTCCGTTCCGGGCGGTGTTAACGGCCCTTCCCCCGGCTCGGCCTGCGGAGCACCCGGGGGGGCTTCTCGTCCTGCGCGCGTCGGCCCTGAAGCCCCCGAGGGCTTCGCTCGGGTCATCGCCGCGAGTTACGGGCTGAGAATCGGCACCGAGGCAGACGCAGAAGTCGGTCTAGCCAGTCGTTTTTAGGGTGTAAATGCCCAGTTTTAGGGTGTAAATGCCCAGTTTTAGGGTGTAAATGCCCAGTTTTAGGGTGTAAATGCCTGTTTTCGAGGGTTGGTTGCGGGGAGCCGGGGGGGGGGTGTTGGGCAGGCCCACAGTCGCCTTGGTTAATTTGTGACAGGGTCGTCCTCACCCAGCGAGACCCGCTCGTGTTCCTTGGATGATGGAATTATTGGAATGGTTTGGGTTTAAAGCCCATCCAGTTCCACCGCCGTGGGCAGGGGCACCTTCCGCTAGACCTGGCTGCTCCTGGCTGGCCTCGGACACTTCCAGGGATGGAGCAGCCACGGCTTCTCCGGGCAAACTGCAGAGAAATGGAATTTAAAAATATAATTTTCGGAGAATGCCGCCGGGGTGACATCACTGCGGTGATCCCAAAGCTAAAACAGCAATAACTTCAACAACGTGTTCTATTAACTCCTGTATTTTTTTTTAGAAAGATAAAGACAAAAGTGGACCAAGGTGGGTGACCCTTTCATTCCCTTTTTTCCTCAGAGCACGCTGGAACTGCCCTTTTTCAGCCATGACCGACCCAGAGCTTGTTCTCTGCAAGTGGAAGAGGCGTTTGTGGCCAGCCAAGGTAATGAGGAAGCGTTTGTGGATATCACTTGGGGAGGGATGAAATGGAGCAGAAAAGAAGTGAAAGCTCCCAGTGGACATGTTTGTACTTGCCCGGGTTTACGCTGGGAAGTGTCCAAGGCCAGGTTGGATGGGGCTTGGAGCAACCTGGGATAGTGGGAGGTGTCCCTGCCCATGGCAGGGGGTGGCACTGGATGGGCTTGAAGGTCCCTTCCAACCCAAACCATTCCACGGTTCCATGATCCTGAGGCTGCAGCCACCTGCCATGGACTATCAGCCTGTTCCTATGAAAATGTTTTGGTGTCAGATCTGTTGTAAAAGGTTTTGAATAAGCGTTTTTAATGTAGGTTTTGTGCAAACCTGGAGTTGCTGGGAGCGCTCGTGTCGGCACCGTGAAGAAGATGGGTTTTAAAGCTGAAATTCTTGGCTTGGAGAAGCAGTTGAGTATCCTTGTTCCTGCCACATGTTTGCATCCTTAGATGTTAAAAAAAAGAGGGGGGAGAAAGGGATCCCTTCACCTGAAGGTTCCTGTGAGGTGGGATCATGGATTCACAGCAGGATCAGGTGTTTAACCCTGGCAAGGACAGGTCTGGGGGGACGAGTATTTCGGGTTTACTGGTGGGTGAGAGCAGAGTGGTTCTGTTGGGGGTGTTCTCTGTGCTGGTTCCAGTGAGCTCTGTTGTGTTTCAGGGTCAGTGTGAGCTCTGCAAACGCTGTTCCACTGACAGAGGAGCGGATCAAGGCCATTGCCTCCAGCCTGGGTGAGCAGGGGCCAAAATGTGCTGCTTTGCCTCTAATTTCGAGTGTAAAACAGACACAGGAACTCAGCCTGGGGGATAGCAGCGCTGCTTTTCACTTCTGTAGTTTTGAGGAGGTTTTTTTGACATTTCTTTCCTGCTTTTCCGTCCATAAAAGTGGAGAATAAGTTAAACATGATCATCTTCCTCTTCCCTGTGGTAGTTTTTTGGTGGGAGTGGTGAAGAAATGTGTGTTTCCCTGAAAATGAGGCACTGGAGGCTTGGTCCTTGTGTGTCTCTATCCTTTAAGAATCAGGGATGATTTCAGTGTTAGAAATTGCACCTTAAACGAAACGACCTCTGTATGTAAATTCTATATTATTAAAGAAATTCGTATCTTTTACGTCCCCAATAATAAAGGTTATTGCACTTGTTGAATGTTGTTCCCCATCAGAGCAAAAGGACCAAGTGAGCAAGGCTGTGGAGGAGCTGCAGTATCGCTGTTCCCTTAAAATTGCCCTGGACCTCCTCAGTCAGGCCGGCTCGGGCAGGCAAGAACCGCCTGCGGAAGGGCCAGATCCCGAGTTGTCCCGGGACAGCAGCGTGGGATCTGCCCCGGCCACCCCCTCCCGCAGCAGCTTGTTGCGCTCCCGCTCCGCAAAGTTGCAGCCCGAGGCTGCCAAGAGTAGAAGGAAACAGGAAAGAAAGTGGAACCCGAGGAAGGGAACCAGAACGCAGACCCCGGGAGGCGCTGCCCCTGCGGGGGGGAGTGCCAGAGCCCGCGGAGCTGGAAGGAGCCCTGCCAGAGCCCGTGCAGCTGGAATAAACCCTTCCAGATGTGGCCCCAGGGACTCTGCCGGTCACAGCTGCAAAGCACCACAACCCAAACCATCACCGAGACAGAGGAAAACCCGACCCAAAGCAGGGAGCGAAGTCTCCCCCGAGAAAAAGGAGGCGAGAAGGCAGCGAGGAAGGAAAAGATCGTGTGGGGATGATTCCGCCCCGGATCGAGCACAGCTGCCCCCTGAGGAGGGGTCTCTGCCTGTCCCCTCGAAATCTGGCACCGTGGAACCTGCCCAAAGGACTGGAACCCAACCTGCAAGGACATTCCTGGATTCCTCCTGTGAAAGTGCCTCGGATGAGCTGGAGAAAAGCATCAGTAGTGAGAGTGAGAGCCTGGCAAAGCAGCTGGATGGAAGGAGAGAGGCAGAGGGTGGAAAACAGCTGGATGGGGCAGGTGTGGCCTCCGGCAGAGATAGGAAATGCAGGAACCTCTCTGGATCCTCACCTGGGCCTTCTGGTGCCTTCCCTCAGCCCCAGGAGCAGGAGAACAAGGATCCCTCACAGCTGGCTGGGAATAAAGCACAGCAGATGCAGCTGCCTGACTCCGAGGAAGATGAAGGTGGGCAAATCCCACAGACCTGTGTCCGCTCGCGGTCACGCTCAGGTGTGTCCCACCTGCTCTGAAGCTGATCCTGTTCTAATCCCTCCCCACATTTACAACCCCTGGTTCTTGCTGCTCTTGGCAGGGCTGGATCCCTCTGGGATGTCTTCAAGAGGAGTTTCTTCGGAGAGTTTCCCTCCGCTCTCACCTCTGGTAGATGAAGAGGAGGAGGATTTTCCCTGTGTTCTGTCCTGTCAAGGTGAGACATCAGCACCCCTGGGTGAGGTTCCTCTGTGGCCCCAGTTTGTCCAGCCCTGGAGAAACGGCCTGGGGGTGGACAAGAGAGGGTGAGACCTGTGTTGTCCCACTGATGTTTGAAGACAATTTCCTTTATTTCCCACCTCAGTGCCCCAGTCCATCGAGGAGGGGATGCTGGTGTGGTGCAAGCTCCGGCGGTATCCGTACTGGCCAGCAGTGGTAAGAGCAGCTCCTGCCTGCTGATATCCTGATATCCTGGTGAAAAGGAGCAGTTTGCCGGTTCTGGAGTGACCTTTGCCCTTCCCGACTCATGTAGAGCTGGAAATGTTAAAGATCTGCCAGTAGAAAAGTCCCAAAGCTCAATAGAAGTGAAATCACATCTGACAAAACCACATGACAAGTAAGTGTGGTTAATTCACACCTGTTTATACCAGAGCAGAGGATTATCCTGGGCCATGGAATAGGACCTTCTTCCCAACTATCAAGGAAGGGAGTGGTCCCTGTGCAATGAAAATGCTCCCTTGGGGTAACTGGTTACTCCTTCCAGCTCAACTTCTCGTATTTGTGTAGTAAAGGAAGTTACACGAGTAAGAAAAAATGAAGTGTGGGGTGTCAGATATGCACGAAAAACGTCTCTGCTTTGCCAGGGCTTAGGGTTTTAGGAGCCTGGATGAGGCTGTTTTCTGTCCCCAGGTGAAAGCAGTGAAGCGGAAGCACCGGAAGGCCTGCGTGCTCTTCATAGACGGGACCACAAACGAGAAGAAAAAAGGGTAAAGTGGACTTTAATCACATCTTGAACTTCAGTTTCTGTTACTGTGTGTCCTGTGCCCGTTTCCTGGTGCAGGGCGAGGACAGTCCCTCCAGGCTGATCGGGGAGGAGGGGCTGGGTCAGGGCAGGGTTGCAGGTTGAGGCAGGTCCGTGTCCAGGGGAAGGGCTGAGGAATGAAGAACAGAACAAGAAAAAGAGGCCCTGGAACCCAGCCAGTGTTTTGCTTGTGCTGCTCAAGCTTCCTGGAAAGGCAACCTGCCTTTATCTCTTTTCTAAACCAGGTGTTTGGATAAAAGATTCCATAGTTTTCACTTAGTCTGAAAACCAAAACTGGTAAAACCTGCACTCCTGGGAAATAAAATGAATAGGGAAATGAGGCAGTTGGGTTGCAGCTCTAACTGTGTTTCTTTAAGTTTCTCGGTGTCTCTGAAGAGCCTGAAACACTTTGACTGTGAAGAGAAGCAGGAGCTCATTGTGAGTATCCCAGAAGGTGTTGGGACAATCTAGTGGGAATACAGGGCGTGGGTGAGCAGGGGAGGAGCGTGGTGGGACTTGGCACCCCCCAAAGCTGCTCTCAGCCCTGGGACAGCCTGGCAGGAGTGGATTCATCATTATTAACCATTTCTGTGCCCTGCTTGGTGTCTGAGACTGAATCCCCCGCGAAGCTGCTCCGTTTGGGACTGAACTGGCTGCTGTTTTGCAGGAACGGGCCAAAGAGAATTATCCCCAGGAGATCGAGTGGTGCCTGCAGCTGATCCGGGACTACTGGGTCCGAGTGGGTAAGGAGGGCTGGGCTGGTCACAGCCGTGCAATCCCGGACTGGAATGGGTGGGAAGGAGCTCAGAGCCCATCCAGTGCCACCCCTGCCGTGGGCAGGGACGTCTCCCACCGGCCCAGGCTGCTCCAGCCTGGCCTTGGGCTCTTCCAGGGATGGGGCAGCCACAGCTTCCCTGGGCAACCATCCCAGTATCCGTCGGGAAAAGGTAACCCCAAACTGCCAGCTTTGACTCCTGGGCTGAATGGAAGTGATGAGTAAGTGACCCTGTTTTGGGTTTTTAGGTTGTCGTTCCTTCTCCGGCTCCTTCCTGGAGTATTTTGCCGCCGACATCAGTAAGTGAATTCATCACTTTTTTTTTTTTTTTTTTTTAATTTTTCTTAGTTTGGTAAATTTAACTCCAACATTTACACACGAGTGAGTTTGGCAGCAGACCCAGAGAGGGGCTGCCCTTAAATTCACAACATACCACTATTGCAATTAAAGGTTTTAATTAAGTTTTTAGTAAAGTTAAATAAATATGGATGGTTCAAGGCAATCATGTTGTGGAATCAGAAGAGTTGGAATTCTAACTGGTTCCTTTAAATTGCAGAGTTCATTCAGAGGCAACTCCCTTATGTCCTTTTTTTTTTGAAGCCAAATGAGGATTTTAGTGGTGGTTTTTTAACCTCTTCGGCAGGGAAGGAAGAAAAAATTCTCTCTTGCCAATAAAGTTCCTTATTTTCTATTTATATGTGTAATTATGGACGTGACAGCCCTTTGTATGTTTAAATAGAAACGCCTGTGGCCTTTGTTTCAGGCTACCCAGTGAGGAAACAGGGACACCAGAGTGAGGTGGAAATGACCTTCCCCGACACGGAAGAGGAGGATCTTGGAGAGTCTCCTACAGAAAATTCCCCCCAGCAGCCCCTGAGGAGGCTCCTTCCAGACAGGAGCAGAGCAGCCAGGGACAGGGAGAACAAAAAACTCGTGGAATTCATCGTGAAAACAAAAGGGGCAGAAGAACATCTCCTGGGGATCCTGAAAAGCGGGAAGAAGTCCCGCTGGCTGAAGAAATTTATGAATTCCTACTGGTACGTGACCCGTGTGGAGACTTACCTGGAGGATGAGGAGCAGCTGGAGCTGGTGTTTGACTACCTGAAGGAAGTTTACAGGGAAATGGACACGACGAACCTGCGCCAGATCCTGGGGGACGGCATCAAGTTCATCTCGGACGTGCTTCTGCCTGAGGTGAGGGAACAGGGAGCTGGGAGAGAGACGGCGAAGGAATAAATAACTCGTGTTGTTTGTGAACTCGGCGGGATGTGATTCCTGTGGAGTGACTTGGGGAGAGTTCCCAGAGCTGAGCTGAGCAGGAATACTCCCACCTGCCCACAGCCTGAGTCACCTAAATGCCGACTTTTAAGCGAGAAAGGAGATGCTTTATGTAGTTGGTTGCTTTTAAAAGCAGAGTGATCGTTTTCTGGTGTATTTTAATTGCTTCTGAAATGGTTCGAAGCTTTGTTTTGGGGTTTTTATTTTAATTTGGCGAGTTCTCAGGGTTTGCTTGGTCCTGTGTGAGTGGGAGGAGGGTGGTGGGTTTGGTGGTTTTGTGGTTGTTTCAGATACTCTCGTGTTCGTCACAGGAGTTTTCCCAGGAGAACATTCACTTGTGTAGCAGCAAAATTGCTGTGAAGAATATCTTAGTCTGGGGATAAAAACACTCCCCTGGGAATGACACGGGACGAGTTTGTATCACTTATTCAAGAATTTCAGGCGCACGATGAGCAGTTTCATCCAAGTTTTCTACGTGATCGAGGAACCCTTTTCTCGGAACGTGCTCACCTGGGGCAGCTTCAGATCCCTGCTCGTGATTTTGTTTTGTTTAACGATTCTAAATGAATTAAATGCTTTTCTAGGCCATTATCTACGCCATTGCTGCCGTGTATGACATCGACTACAAGAAGGCAGAAGAGAAGTACATTAAAGGACCACCCGTGACCAAAAGGTATTTTTATTTTCAGTATTCCCTGAGGTTTTTTACTGCTTGTATACAGGAAGGTGTTGAGTGTAAGGACAGGAGAGCTCCGTGTCCTCCCTCCTCTGGGAGGATTAGGCGTGGAAAACGTTCTGGCTGAGCCACTCCAACCCTGCAGGCTTTAAATTGTCCAGATTACCCAAAGACGTCCAGATCTGCCTCAAAACGTCCGTGTTTTCCTTTTCAGGGAGAGGGAATTATTCGACGAACAAATCCGGGCGTGGAAGAAGCTCAAGTCGACCCTGGAGCCCGAGGAGAGCTGAGGGGTGGTGGCCCCCGGGGCTGTGAACAGCCGGTGATTTGTGTGAACGTGCAATTCTCTTTGGAGTCCCTGTGTGTGCCCCCCCCTCCCCAAGAAGCTGCTCTGGTCTCAGCCCTCCCGTTTCCCCTGACCCCACCGTGCCCCTCTGCCCGTCCCTCAGCGCCCTCCCCGGGGCCCGCAGAGCCTCGTGCCCTTCGCTGCAGCTTCTCCGTGGGTTGTTCCAGCCGCGCGCGTGCCCCGGGCAGGGCTGTGCCCGCGAGGCAGGGCCTGGTGCCCGGCGGGTTCCCCGGAGGGAAACGCTCCCCGCGGGATCGCTCCTCCCGCTTCCCCGTGTGTGCCGAGTGTGGGAAATAAAGCTGGTGCCCAGTGCTGCAACCTGAGTCACGGGGCTTCGGTCTGTGTTGTTGGGACAACGGGAATTCCCCCGGGGAAGGAATCCGGGTTTGCTTCAACAAAACCATTCCCTTTTCCTTCAGCAGCGAAGCATTGGGACGCCGGTTTGTTGGCTCTTCTGAGGCTGAGAGTTTAGGGACACTTTTAATTGGCTTTTTTCTCATTTAAATTCTCAGTTTGGTCCTGCCCAGCTTCGCTGGAGCTGTGGCACATGGAATCAGTGTCACCGAGAACTAATTAATGATAAACAATGATAAATGATAGATAAAACCCCCTGATTAGGGTTTCTTCATGATAATGAAATGGGATCTCTGTGCTTGTCCAATAAAACCCAAGATGATTTGAAATGAAGAAGTTTAAATTGGGATCCAGATGTCTATTCTGGCTCCAGTAATTATCTGAATATATTTTAATTACACTTTTAATTGCTCTGTGCTCTCTAACGAGTTTCACTATGGAATCCTCATTCCCCTTATCTCCAGTACCTCAATTATAGGAACAGAACAGGAAGGGAGGGTTTTATTAAAACTTGGGAGGAGGGATAATGCGTTTTAGGGGATGGGATAAAAAATTAGTGAGGGGTTTGTGGAGTGACCTTCGAAAGTGAGAAGTCGGGGTGGGGTTTCCTGCCCTTGATCCACGTGCTCTAAGGTAATTCCTCTACATCAACCCTGTGTTCCCTTCTCCGTCAAAATCCCTCCAGTGCTGTGAAAATCCTTCTCCACACCAGTGCCTGGAAGCAGAACTCCCCCTTCTCCTTGCCTTCATCCCACTCATGGAATCCCAGAATGGTTTGGGTTGGAAGGACCTCAAAACCCACCCACTCCCACCCGTGCCCTGGGCAGGGCCACCTTCCACCAGCCCAGGTTGCTCCAAGCCTTGTCCAGCCTGGCCTTGGACACTGTCAGGGATAATCCTGATTTACCATACTCCTGGATTGATTCCATATTTTAATCTGTGGTGGTTGATGCTCAGGGAGGTGCTTCTACCCCGTCTTACATCAGGTGAAGGTTATTTTTGCACACTGGATGAGCCTGTTGTAACCACATGTGAGACCCAAGGGAGACTTCACGCACACCAATGGGATGTTCAAGAAGCTCCGACTTTATTGATAATCGTGCTTTCTTTTATACAGTTACAATTTCCATATGTGTGACTGTCTAACTTTTGGTTGGATACATGTATAAAAAACAAGCTGTCCACGCGACTAAAGCTATAGCACTATTGGTTGGCTACTGTAGCTAATATATCTTATTTTTCTACGTTCTTCTACTCTTTTATCTAACCATAATATTCTATTTATGTGCTTCTTGTCAGGTCAGCTCAACCTCCCATCCGCAGCTGTTTTCCCTCCTTCCTCCCTGTCATATTATCAAAGCTCTCAGTCCTTGAAGCTTCCTTCAAGTCTCTATCAGCTGGTCTATTTCTGTCCCAGCCCAAAGAGTCCCTAATTCTATTTCTCCTCCACCTGTAATATTGTGTGCTGGTGTCTTGGTTCCTTGTTATTAATCACAGGGCCGAGAGCAGAAAAATGGACTTACTGGTTTCTGTTCTTATTCTCTGTTTAAAATGGGCTGGCACATCCCCTCTGCTCGTTAGTGACTGTCCAGTGTTAATTAATGCACATTCCCTCAGCTCAGCTGCCTCTTCAACACTTGGGTCATTAAGTTATTATTAATTTATGTACTATTGGTCCAGTGTCACATCCCACAGTGTCACCCGGGTGCGTGTATTCCCAGGAATGTCAGAACAACCAGGAGCAGCGTTTTTGGGGTGAAAACACCCCTTTAGCAGGGCGAGCCCGGCAAGAAAAAAAAAAAAAAAAGCGACTGCTGCCGAAACCCGGGATCGAACCAGGGACCTTTAGATCTTCAGTCTAACGCTCTCCCAGCTGAGCTATTTCGGCTGCACGGCCCCGCTCCGCCCCCCCGGCCGTCACCGCCGGGACACGGGACGTGGATACGGGACACGCGGGACGCGGGACACGCGGGACACGGCGGGGATGTGGGGAACGGGACGCGGATACAGGACACGGGACGTGGATGCGGGGGACGCGGGGCGTGGAAACGGGACGGGGGAGACACGGGACGCGGGTAGGCGACACGGGGTGGGGGGCGACACGGGACAGGGAGACGGGAGCGCATGGCCAAGGGACGCGGAGGGACACACGGGACGGCGGACGCGCGGGGTGCGGCGGCAGCGCGGTCTCTGTGGCGCAATCGGTTAGCGCGTTCGGCTGTTAACCGAAAGGTTGGTGGTTCGAGCCCACCCAGGGACGGCCGCCCCGTCCTTTTCCTGCCCGCGGCACCGGGGCCGTTTTTACCGCCGGGGCCACCCCGGGGGGGCACCCCCGGAACCTCCGCGCCCGCCGCGCGCGTTCCCCGCCGGAGCGCTGAGGCGGCGCGCGCCGGGCCCCTTTCGGGGGCGCACCGCGCGCAGAGGTTGCGTGAAGGGCTGCGGGAAATGGCGGCGGCGGCGGCAGCGCTGGGCCGTGAGCGGGGAACGGGGAGCGGGACGGGACCGGGAGCGGGGAACAGGCAGCGGGACGGAGCGGGCACCGCGACAAGCCAGCGGGGCAGCGGGCAGGGACCGGCACTCGCCCTCCGCGCGGGGGCTGAGCCCAGAGGGACCCCCTGAGGGGGCTCCGCCGCCCTGAGGGGACCCGGCCGGGCTGAGCTCCCCCCGTCCTCTCTTGCAGGTCTCCGGCTGCCCGGGCACTGCGCGCTGGGCTGGCGGTGAGCGCCGGGAACGGGGGGGACGGGGAGCCCGGGTGTGCGGGGGGTCGGGGAGGAGGGAGCCCCCAGCCCGCAGCGGAGCGGCTCCTCCGGGCCGGAGAGCCCCGGCGTGCGGGGTCACCGGGGGTCTCCTCCCCGCGCCCGGGGCTGTTCTGCCCCCCGGGAGGGGCTGTGTCACCCCCGGGTGTCTCTGCCCCCCAGGCCCGGCGCTGCGGCTCCTGGTCAGGCTCGGCTGCTCCACCAGACGCCCGCGGCCGATCATGCGGACACGTAAGGCAGCTCCTCCCCCGTGGGGTCGGTCTGTCCCTGTCCCTGCCAGGCGTCCCCTCAGGGAGAGATGGAGCTGGGGGAGCCCTGGGGCCCTCTGTGATCTGGGTATGGCAGAGGGGCTCTGCCTGAGCACCAGACCCCACACTGGGAGAGACCCCCCGGCCCCAGAGGGTGTGGGATTGTCCGTCCTTGTTGCTCAGGGAGTCCCGGCTCCCCAGGGCGGTGGCTGAGCGTGCAGGGGGGTGATGAGGGACTGACCCCCTGTGCTGTTCCCTGCAGGGCTGTGCAGGCCCAGAAGAGCTCTGCTGTGGTCCAGAAGAAGTCCTTTGTCCCCAGCAGCCGGGGCGAGTACATTGTCACCAAGCTCGATGACCTGATCAACTGGGCCCGGCGGGTGAGTCCCGGGACACCTGGGATCCAGGGAAACACTGGAGTCCCTGCTGCTCGGGATAAAAATAGGCTCAGAGCTCCCATGGCAGGGTGACACGGGCAGAGGGTGACATTTGGGTTCAGTGACAGAGCTCCCCCGCGCTTTGAACTTCTCTGTTCCATTTCCCTTCTGCCTGACGGACTCTGTAAAGTCAGACAATGCCCAGGCACCCCCAAAATGCCAAGCGGTGGGAGAGGTGGAGGAAGATTTATTTCCAGGATGGAGAGCACTGGACTTAAAGAACATTAACTGTTTCAAACACTGGGCCTGGGGAAAGGGACGCCCCCTTTACCCCTCAGGGCTTTTATCATCCCCGGCCCTCCCACGTGTCTGCAAGGACTTACCTTTTTCTCGTGCCAGGGAGAGTTTCCCTGGAATGCAGGAGGGGGAAACACCTAAAGCTGTCTCTGGGAAAGGTGCCTCTTCCAGGGGGGAGAACCCTCCTACACACAGCGAGCCCTGAGTCTCCCGGGGGGGCCTCCACCCTCACAGCCCCTTCACCCGCCCCGAGTCAGCTGTGCCCGCGTCCCCGCAGAGCTCCCTGTGGCCCATGACCTTCGGGCTGGCCTGCTGTGCCGTGGAGATGATGCACATGGCAGCGCCCCGCTACGACATGGACCGCTTCGGGGTCGTGTTCCGCGCCAGCCCCCGCCAGGCCGACGTCATGATCGTGGCGGGGACCCTCACCAACAAGATGGCCCCGGCCCTGCGCAAGGTACCGGGGCCTGGGGGGCTCCGGGGTCGGCGTTTGGGGGGGGCTGGGGGTGACCCCAAATCAATGTCCCTGTTCCGCAGGTCTACGACCAGATGCCGGAGCCTCGCTACGTGGTCTCCATGGGGAGGTGGGTGCCGGGACCCGCCGTGGGGGGAGGCTGTGTGTGCGGGGACAGGGAGGGAGGGAAGGGGATTCTTCCCTCACTTCCTACTCCAGGCCCGTAAGTTCTCTAAAGAGGCCCCGCAGAGCGGAGCAGCAAAGCTGCCCCTGACTGGGAGTGATGTGTGTGAGTCTGTGGGAGCTGCACAGTCCTCCCAGGGACAGATCCAGGGGGTTGCAGCTCCCAGGAGCTTGTGTACGTCGGGAATCCTGGAATTTGCATTTGGGCTAAAACTGTGCCAGCCAGGGCTCCTGAAGGGGCTGAAGGACCACGGTGTCACCTGCCCTGTCCCTCCCTGGAGCTCGGTCAGCGCCCACCTGCCGAGGTCACCTTCCCTTGACCTCCCACCCCCCTTCTGACCCTGCCCCTCTCCTGCAGCTGTGCCAACGGTGGAGGGTATTACCACTACTCCTACTCTGTGGTGAGGGGCTGCGACCGCATCGTGCCCGTGGACATCTACGTGCCAGGTAGGGCGGGAGCGAGGGGATTCTGGGCGTTCCCACAGAGCTGGGGGGAGGTTTCGAAGGTTTTTCGTGTTTCAGGATGTGCTGGTGAAGCTGCAGCAGCTTCAGGGGGCTCTGCTGAGGTTGCAGCGAGGGCTGTGCTGGTGGTGTCGCTGTCAGGGCTGTGGGAGGTGCGAGCTGTGGTTGAGGCACACTTTGCCCGGAATCAAAGCATTGCTGTGTTTTGATAAAGACCTCTCCTGAAAAACACCAGCAACCGAGTTTCTTTAACCTCGTGCCTGTACGAGCGGCCTGTGCCAGCCACAAAGCCAGGGGGAAGTCACAGCTTTGGGATAAACCCCAGGGCTGTCACTTCTCCTGCTGGCTCCAGCTCCAGGCAGGTACCAGCCTTTCCTTCCTTCCCTCCTCCCTTCCCTTCCTCTCTGTCTCTCTCAGGTTGCCCCCCTACAGCTGAGGCTCTGCTCTACGGGATCCTGCAGCTCCAGAGGAAAATCAAGCGGGAGAAGAAGATTCAGATCTGGTACAGGAAATAGCCTTTATTTATGTCCCCACTCTCTGCCCCTGGCACCGCTCACATCACGCACAAATCCGGGTCCTCACGCGCCTTCAATAAAACTCTACCTGGTCAAGGTGCTCTTCTGTCTTTAATAAATCCCTGGGAATTATTATTTCTGATATAAAAAAACTGGACTAAAAAGCTGGAGCTGAATCTGGTAACGCTCAGTGTGGTGGCTTGTGTTCTGAACAGCCTGTGAGGGAAGCAGAGTGATGTCATATCACGACATAAAGGCCTCACCAGAGGCTGGGCTGTGCTTTTTAGTTTTGTTGGGAAGTTTTGAGACCAACACATGTCCGGGTGATCCCCGAGCTCTTCCCTTACTCACCACCTGCTCCCTGTTGATAATTCCCTGACAGGATCTAATAAACCCATAGTATCTGTGTGCACAGGGGCCAGGCACTCATTCTGTTTGTGCAACTAAGTAAAATATTAGTGCTTAAAATCAGAATCTGACTAATCAGCCTGAATGCAGAGCTCCTGAGCAGAGCAGGGATAAAGCAGCCTGTCCTGGCTGCATCCCAGGAGTCTGGGATAAGGAATGGTCGTGGCAGAGTGACAAACACACTTTGGAAAGACAAATAAATAGCTCGGGAACAGAACAGCAGTTTGGGTGTTTCATTCCTTTTAATGGACTTTATCCCTTCTGGGGAGAGAGGAAACATTTGCTGAGCTGTGAGGGGGTGTCAGGGTCAGGACTCGCTGCCGTGGGCTTTGGCCAGGAGTGTTGGGAAACTTCCCTGGGGAGCTGCTCTGGGAGCAGCCGAAATGCCTCAAAACGCCTCAGGCCGCTCTGTCTTCCCAGTTTCTCCTGCCTGGTTTGGATTATTTGGCTTGTCTGTGGAAAGGCACCCTGTGATGTCTCAAAATCATCCAGTTTTTAGAGGAAATGGCTGGTTCTGGAACCCCTTTGGCCAAAGCCCTGGAATTCCAGCTTAACTGAGGAATTTGGAAATGAGTCTTCAGTGGAAACCTTGAGAGGACAGAACAGGGTAGGATCTTCTCGCTCAGAGCCCAGAAGACCCCTGAGGGGCAGGGGGCTCCTGGGCAAGGAGCTTCCAGTCCTTTTGTCTGCTGGACTTCCATCCCAAGCCTGCAGCCCTCTCTGGATGAATCAGCTTCGCCCTCTCTCCTCAGAAGGAGGTCGGGGCTGTTGGTACCTCTGGTCCCCAGGGTTTGTGTCCCGCTCCCCTCAGTGTTTCAGGATGGTGGGTGTGATCATCCTGGGGTGGGAGTAGTACCGGCACTCCGGGGGGGGCTGCAGCTCCATCACCCTCGTGCTGATGTTCTCCCTCTTGAACCCGGCCTGCACCAGGGGCCCCACCTGGGTCTCCTGCGGGAGAGGAGGGGCAGCCCTGGTTGGGGTGTGCGGGGGGCAGGGGGGTGGGACACGGGGACGACGCTCACCTCGAACATCCTCTCGATGTCGCTGTACCGGGTCTTGAGCAGCTCCCCCCACGAGGTCAGGTTGCAGTAGGTGAGGACCCCCCCGGGCCGCAGCAGGCGGAAGGCGTGACCCTGCCGTGGGAATCCGGGGAATTCAACACCCCCTCCAGGCTCCCCCCGCCCCCCCAGAGCTGCTCCCCACACACGTCACCTGGATGAAGTTGAACTGGTGCGTGTGCCACGTGTCCTCTGACAGCGGGTACGTGTCGTACAGGATCCCTGCCGGGGGCACCGGGACCGTCCCTCAGCCGGGATGGACCCCAGTGCCAGGGGAAGGCCCCCCCTTCACGGCCTGGCTCTGGGTTTTGCTGCTGCAGTTTGCCCCCAGTGTCTCTGAGCCTGTCAGGCACTGACCTGCTGCTCCCCGGGTGTCTCTCCCCAGTCCCGTGGGATGGAATGGGCTGGGTCCCCACCCCACCCTGGCCAAATCGCTCCCCCCCTTCCCACGATTCAGGGATGTCCCAGCACCCCCTGCCCTGGGCTCCTGACTTGCTGTGCCCCCCCCTTTCTGCCGTGGGGACCCCCCCAGACCCCTCCCTGTCCCTCCGGGGGTGTCTCACCACTGAAGTGCCCGTCCGGCAGCGTCGGCACCACGTCCTCCCACAGCCCTTTCAGGGGCACCACCTGCGGGCAGGGGGACAGAGGGCTGAGGTGAGGGGGGCACGGGCACCCCCCAGCCCTGGCACAGCCCACCCCGGGCTGACCTTGTGTGGCTGTGCCTTGGCCCACTGCTCCAGGCGCCGGAACACGCCCTCGTTGCACTCGACGATCCAGTGCTCCTGGATGTCCAACTGCTGCACCTTGGAGGCGGCGATGGCCATGCCAAAGCCCACCTCGAGCACGCGCCCACCTGGGGACGGGAGGGCAGCTGGGGAGGGCCAGGCATCCCCAGGGACACACAGCCCTGGGTCAGCTCTGCCTTGGCCCCCCCCAGCCCCAAATTGGTGTTCTTTTGGTGCAGGTTGGCAGCGGGTGATGCTGCTGGTGCTGAGCTCAGCCCCGTGTCCCTGTCACCTGCTGTCCCCCTGGCTGATCCCACAGTGACCCTTTGCCCCCACCAAGCCCCCCTAGGAACAAAGAACATCCCACAGCGGTGCTGCCAAACCCTCCCTCCACTGGCACTTTGGAAACAGCCCCAAAAGCGGCAGGTCCTGGATGGGAGGTGGCTGCACCCCCTCCCCACTGCCCCAGCCCCTTTGGGGCACGTGTCCCCCTGACACAAGTGCCACCACAGCCGTGGGGGGCTCCGTGGCCCGTGGGATGCCCTGCAGTGGGGTCCCTGGCACAACATCCACCCACACCCGTTGCTCGTGGGGCAGCTGCACCCCCGGCACGTCCCTGAGCCCGGGGGGGTCCCCGTTACCCTTCGAGGCAGCCACGGTGGCCAGAGAGTGCATGTAGGGCGTCTCCCAGCGCTCCATCACCGGCTTGCCCAGGATCTCCAGGTGGGCGTCGGGCTCATCGTAGCCGGCCGTGGCCTCGCTCCAGACCGCCCTGCAGTCCTCGCCCTCGGCGAAGATCGGCCCCGCCGCCGCCCCGGAGCTCATGGCTGTGGGAGAGACCAGCTGGACGGGCCGGGCGAGGGAAAGAAAGGGCCGCTCGGCTCTTGGCCGGCTTTAAATAGCCGGGCTGGAAAGTGCTGAGTGTGCACGGCCGGCTGGGGCCCCCGCGGGGAACGGGAGCCCTTATCGGGACTGGGAACCCTTATCGGGATCAGGGGTCCTTATCGGGATAGGGAACCTTTATCGGGACAGGGAACCCTTACGGGGGCACCGCGCGGTGGGCACGGGCTGCCAGGCCTGGGCGGTCACTCGCCTGGGGGGCACAGGGGGCATCTGGGGGGTGCAGGGGGTGCTCGTGGGGGGCACCGTGTTTGCACGGCTGCCGAGGGGGTGACCAGCACTCCAATGTGGCCAGGTGGGGAACCTTGCAGGTGGGCAGCAGGGCCCCGCGGATGGACGCTGGGACCCCGCTGGTGGGCGCTGCGACCCCGCGGTGGGCGGCACTAGGACCCCGCGGTGTATGTGTGGAGTTTGACCCCGGGGGGGCGGCACTAGGACCCCGCGGGTGGGTGTGTGACCCCGGGTGGGCGGCACTAGGACCCCGTGGTGTGGGT
>JAWMRA010000079.1:1641441-1671413 GCA_035584735.1 Pseudotriccus pelzelni | reverse complement strand
GGGGCGGGTGCGCGCGCCGCGGCGGCGCTGCGGGCGCGCGCGCGCGCGGGGGGGGGGGCCGGGCGGGGCCGGGGGCGGCCGGGGGGGGGAACCGGGACACGGACACCGGGACACGGCCGGCAGCGCCCGCCCGCGGCCCCGCCACCCGCCGCTGGCACCGCCGCCGCCGCAGGGCACAGCCGGGCGCGGCCCCGGAGGCGCCGCCGCCGCCGCCCGGACCAGCGGGGGCGGCGCCGATGAGATCGGGTGAGGGGAGGGGAGGGGGGGGCCGACGCGCCGGGACGGGGAGGTGTGTGTGGGGGGGTCGGTCTCGGTCACCTTCCCTCGCAGCCTGGAGCGAAGGTCGCGCCGGGGCTCCCCCGGGCCCGGGGATGCTCACGGGGCCCGGTGCCGGGCCGCTGACGGGTGTCTGGTGCGGGGTCGGGGGGCGCTGAGGGGGGGCCGGGGCGGGGTCAGGGGGGTTAAGACGGGGCTGTTCCCGAGTCGGGAGGTGCTGAGGGAGGGCCGGTCCTGGGTCGGGGTTGATGAGGATGGTGGGGGGGGATGGTGTCGGTCCCGGGTCAGGGGCTGTTGAGGGCGGGCCGGTGCGGGGCCCGGGGGGTTCAGGGGGTGCCGGTGCCGGGGGTGCTGAGGGGGGGTCCGGTCCCGCCGTGAGGGCGCCCCGGTGCCCCTGCCGGCCCCCCCGCCGGGTCACGTGACCGGCGCGCGCGGGGCTGCGGCAGGTGCGCGCGCCCAAGGTCACCCGCCCGCGGCGCTTCCCGCGCCCGCCCGCACCGCATCCCGCACCGCATCCCCGCGTCCCGCACCGCATCCCGCGTCCGACCGCGCGGGGCACTGCGGGAGCGACCCGCCGGCCGAGGGACAGGCATCGTCCCGCTCTGCTCCGCGCTGGCGCGGCCTCACCTTGAGTCCTGCGTGCACTTCTGGGCACCACAGTGTAAGCAAAGCATGAAAGGCATCAGAGAACGTCCGGAGGAGGGCAGCGGAGATGCTGAAGGGCCTTGAGGGGAAGAAGCCGTGTGAGGAGCGGCTGAGGGCACTTGGTGCGTTCAGGCTGAGGGGAGACCTCATTGCAGTTACAAGTTCCCCGTGAGGGGAAGCGGAGGGGCAGGCACTGAGCTCCACTCTCTGTGAGCAGTGCCGGGACCCTGCGGGTCCCTTCCTACCCAGAGCGTTCTGTCATTCTGTGAACCTGCCTGGGGCACTTTGCTCCGGTGACTCATCAGGGCCACCCCGAGGGGCTCCTCACACTGAGGAGGGGGCACCGGGAGCCTCCCTCGCCCCCCTGTCCCCCCACCGTGCCACCCTCCTGAGCTCCCCTCTCCTGTCCTCTGCACGGGATGGGCTCCAGACAGGAAAATCCTGGGTTTAAGGGTTCCTGGGGGGTTTGTGCCTTCAAACCAATAACCTGACACAGGTCTGGCTCTTCTGAGGTGCGTTAACAGTCACAGGAAGGCTTGGGTTGGAAGGGACCTTATGGGCCATGCAGTTCCATTCAGTATTGTGCTACTTCAGAGCTATATCCGAAAGCCCGTGACATTGAAATGGTCAGACTGCAGACTTGGGCATGGGAGAACTCAAAGGAGCAAAAACAAAATTGAAAGACCCCTGTCTGGTTCTTCCACTGCACGTTTTGGCACGGAATTTGCTCCTCAGGACTGGTCACCTTGTTTGAAAGTGGAGCGGACACGAAGCACTCGCCCCGTGCTGCCTGCAGGGCCTTGTAAGCTGCTTATTTGCTGCTTGTTCTTAATTTGTAAATCCTAAAAATACAGGAGGCAAGAAAAGCGGTTGGAATATCGTGTTGGAATGGTTTGGGTTGGATGGGATCTTAAAGATCATCCGGTTCCAACACAGGCCTGTTTAAATACATGGGTTTGGCTCTGAAAGTGTTGGGCCTTAACCACTGTCTGGTGCCTTATGAGAGACCTGGTCAGGTCTGCCCTCCCAGGCTTAGGTGAGTGCCAGGCTCCAAGTTGTTCCTTGAAATATCATCAGCTCCCCTCCTGAGCAGGCTCGGCTGTCCCAGAGCTCCTTCCCAGTCAGGGGCTGTTTAGGATGTGATCCTTGGAGCTGTAATCAGATTGGGAAGGATTGGGGGTTAATCAGAGAGGGAAATTTCTTTATCCTCCTCCCCCAGAAGTGCTCAGAGGAGAGGTGAAAGCGTAAAACAAAGGGCAGCTCTGCTCAGCTGCTTCGGCTTGGGGAGGAAGTTCTGCTCAGAGCTTTGGGAGAGGCAGCTCTGAGTGTGAAGTTACAAATTCAGCTGCTTTTCTAGACTCAGATTTTAAGAAAACCCACGTAGGGAGGCTGTAGGTCTCGCAGGTGTGTTGGTATGGGCAGGGGGGGCCTTGTAGGAGTTATTTGTTGTAATGAATTAGTACTTAGGACTGTTTTGGGTGGAAGGAAGTGCTGATCTCTGTCCTCCTGTCCTGCAGCTGAGCCATCAGAGATGTTAATCAAACCCCAGATTATTTATGTAGGCGAAGAGTTGTTGCCTTTGTTGAGTTTTAGTGTTCTGCAATACCTTTTTACTAACTCTGGGACTATTTGCTCCAGCAGCAAGTACGTTTTTGGCAACAAAGAATAAATTAGCAATTAAAATTCTCACAGGAAGTAGTGAGGCGGAACTTCTGAGGAGTCATTATCCCTCTTCCTGCTCCTGGAGGGATCCCTGGGGGGAATTCTGCTGCACCTGGCGGGGTCTCACACAGCACACACAGCTCATGGTGGACAGACAGACCTGCCCAAAGCAGGGGCTGGTGGGTCCTGTTGTCACCTGGCTGTGCTGGGAACTGCTTTGCATTCCAGGGGGGATGGACTGTAGCATCCTCCTGCCACTGCAGTCTGGAACCTGGGAGCCCTGTGGGGTGTGGTGGTGTCAGTGGGTGTGAGGACAGTGCTGTCAGCAGGTACAAACCAATAACGTGGGAGAGGAGCCTGGGGGAGACTCGTGAGGGTCTGCAGGTTCCTCTTGAGGGGCAGCTCCAATCTCTGTTCTCTGGGAGCAGGGACAGGACTCAGGGAACGGCTGGAGCTGTGTCAGGGCAGGGTCAGGTTGGATCTCAGGGAAAGGTTCTTCCCCCAGAGGGTGGTTGGCACTGACCAGGGCAGTGTCAGAGCCCCAAGGCTGCCAGAGCTCCAGGAGGGTCCAGGGGACAGTGTGCGGAGTGGGTAAGACCTTGGGAAGGGGCTGCTGATGGTGCTGAGCTCAGGGATCGAGCGCTCCCACAGCTGTCCTGCACGGTACCACATCTGGATCCTTGTGAACTCTGGAGCTGATGGAATTAGTCAGTTCTGCCCCTGCTCTCTGTGTTCAAACCAATCCATGCAGGAGCCCAAGGCAGGGGATCCTTGGCTTTGGCATTCCATAGCTGTGTATTTCCATACAGCTGCTGGAGCTGGGCCTGGGCAGCCCAGCTTTTCTGTCTCAGTCCATGTAGGGTGACTACAAATAATTAATAGTGGAATGGGAAGGTTTCAGTGACTTCCCTCCCTGCACGGCTTGGTGTTCTCTCTGAATGCAGCTGGTACTTCTAGATTGATCTAGAATAGATTGTGTGTACCAGGCTATCAGATTTAGTTAAAAACACCCAAACCCAGTCCACGAGCTCAAATGCAGTTGATCAAGACAGTGTTGCCAACACACACTGAAACTTCAATGTGAATGTAGCATTAGATCAGCAGTTTTTTCTTTGCTGTTGGGAAATAGAGTTATTTCTCTGTAGAACCCACTTTCCCTGAAAATAACAGCAGGAGGAGCACGTAGATTTGTGTGTGTTCTGTGCGTGCAGAGGGACAATTGTGGAAGCCCCCGGGAGACCCAGGTGTGGGGGTGAAGTTTGGCTGTCCCAGAGCACGACCTGTTGCTGAGCACTGGCTGGTGTTGAGCAAGGCCCTGAGCCCGTGCCAGGAGCCCGAGCGCTGCCAGAGGGAGCAGGGGGCACTTTTCCAATCCTTGAGGAAAACTTCGTCATCCCGAACGCGCAAGTAGAAAACAGGCCTGCCTCGAGAGAGGGCAGGGGAGGGGGGACGTGTCCTGGGTGTGCCACTCTCAGAGGGGCCTGGGGAGGGGGGACATGTCCCCGTGCATTACGATAAGGCAGGAGCAGATGCAGCCAGTGTCTGCTGTGACACTGAGGGCTGTATTTGCTTTGCATGTCACCAGCTCAGTTGTTTTCTGGCCGCTCAAGGAGGCGCTTTGATCAGCTCTTAACAGTTGGTCTGTTTTTTTGAAAGACAAGACTTGTGTCACGTCTCAGCCACTGACTTAGGATCAGAATTTGCCCTGATGGAACAGCTCGTAGGTGCTGTGGAGAATTGAATTCAGTCCCTGGGGCTGGTGCAGAAGGGTCGTGACATGATGTCACATCACAGAAGTGAATCAGAGCAGAAGGAGCTGGCCGGGTCTGTCAGGGAGCAGAGCTGCCCATCTCAGGAAGCTGCAGACCCCCATGAGAGGTGGGGTTTTTTTGAGTTGGTGTTTCGTACAGAAAGCGCTGAGTGTTGAGGTGGCTGTAACCAACCTTTAATTACAGAGTAATGACTTTGCTGGAAGTTTTGTCACACCCAAAAGTTGATAAAGAGATGCAGAGCTGGCAGCCTGGCAGGGAACTCCTCTGAGCACTTACTCAGGTGCTTGGGCATGCTCTGACATGACACCCTGCAGATTTGGGTGCTCTTTGCAGAAGATGAGTTGTTTCAGTTTTAGGCAGTTTTGTTTGGGGTTTAGCCATGACTGTCTCATCTGCTTGGCGATATCTCCCGACTGGATTGTCCAATGGTTTCCCGGAGAGCGGCAGGATTAGTGCTGCTCTGTTATTTAGGACCTGCCACACAGGTTTGTCTGTGTCTCAGGCCTGTGCTTGGCAGCTGTACTTTTGCTTTCCCTCCAGTAGCAGATGCTGGCAGACAACAGCGGCTGAGGGTTTGTGGGTGAGGGAGGGAGCAGCAATGGAGGGAGGGTTTGGTTTAATCCGCGGGCTCTGGTGCAGTGCAGGCTTTGTAGGTTGTGTTGGAGGCCTTGATACCCCCAGAGCTCTCCAGAACAACCAACTCGGGCCTTAAGTAAGTTGTAGCATCTGCTGTATCCCCTAAACCTGCCTGTGCTTTGTTTGCAGGAAGCTGTTTGTGGGTGGCCTGGACTGGAGCACGACACAAGGTGAGCGGCGGGTGCTGCAGGCCTCGGGCCTTTGTGGGCAGCCCAGTGCAGAGCTTGTAACAGACACTGCTCTGCTGGGAGCACTGGGCTGAGATTCTGCTGCTCCTCTCTGCTAATTAATAAAACTCTCTGTAGAGAGAGCTCAGGTATATGGTAACACTTCTGGGGTTGTATTTTCTACCGGTGTTTCGTGCTGGAGTTCTTGTCAACTCAACCACTTTTATGATCGCGTTCCTGTGGTACTGCTTTCCATTTGTATGAGTGGGAACAAACTGTTATTTAGCCTTCGTTTACAGGAAGTAAAATGTGATCATTTTCAAAAGATGAGTTGAAGTTGTTTCGCTGTTGTTTGCTTATCTGTTGGCTCATAATTGCAAACACAGCCTGGTGCTGTCAGTCTCCGGTTCTGTTTAATATTTGCCTTTTTTCTTTAACAGAAACTCTTCGTAGCTACTTCTCCCAGTATGGAGAAGTTGTAGACTGTGTAATAATGAAAGACAAAACAACAAATCAATCTCGAGGATTTGGATTTGTCAAATTTAAAGATCCCAACTGTGTGGGAACAGTGCTGGCCAGCAGACCTCACACGTTAGATGGCCGAAATGTAAGTTGCTTTTGTGTTGGGGTTTTTTTTGGTGGTTGTTTTTTTTTTTTTTCCTGCTCCAAATCCAAAGATTTGCTTTAAAGTCTGGCTCCTCATTTGCAGACTGGAGAATGTCCAAGTCACCTGCTTATTGGTTTCAGTTGATTTGTTGGAAGGCAGCTCTAAGTCAGTGGTTTGTGCTGAGGAGCTGGGTGTCAGCAGTGCTGGGTGTCAGCAGTGCTGGCTTCAGCTGCCACACACGGTAACTTTGAGAGCAAAATTCTGCATGCTGAGGTCTGACCAAACTGGAACTTCTTCCAGATTGATCCAAAGCCATGTACACCTCGGGGGATGCAGCCAGAACGGACACGACCGAAGGAAGGATGGGTAAGGAAAGATCCTTGTGTATCCTGCCTGTTGTCCGAGTTCTGGCTTAGCTTCCAGCAGCTGAATTGAATTCCCTTGGGTCGTATCCGTGTTCCAAAGGCAGAAGTCAGTGTGCAGGCCTTGAGTGTAAATTTATTTCTGCACGGTGTCTCTCCCTTGGATTTCCGTGGGCAGGCTCCAGGTGCAGTGCAGTGTTCACCAACACTTGTGTCAGTTTGGGTGTGGTGTTTCTTAAGCTCTTAGTGCTGTTTTTAGTGAGTTCCTCAGACTTGAGAGCAGTGTCTGGAAGGGCCCTCGCAGGGCTGATGCTGTTCCAGCCCACTCCACACCCTGCAGCTTCTTCAGATGTCAGTGTAGAATGAGTAAATGGCCTCAGAGCACAGGCCCTGGATTTCTGGTCCTCTGGAGAACAGGGAACACTGAACCTCTGAGCTCGGAACGTGCTTTGCCTTCAGGACTGGGAGACTTCAAGGCTGGAGATCTCTCCTCAGCCTGCCAGAGCCCATTGTTCGTGGTTCATTTTGTGAAATGATAGAGGCAGCCGACTTTATTGTCCTTCTGACTGAATTTTTTCTCCTCCTTGATTTAGCAGAAAGGATCCAGGAGCGATAACAATAAATCCAATAAAATTTTTGTTGGTGGGATTCCTCATAACTGTGGCGAGACAGAGCTCAGGGAATACTTCAAGAAGTTCGGAGTGGTGAGTCACTGGGCCCGGCGGCCGCTCGGGGGAAGCTGCTCCCCCCCTGTGCCTCCTCTCACGTGTGCTCAGGCTGTCAAATTTGGGGGGAATTCGGACAAGCTGCTGCAGGGGCACGCGGAGAGTTTCGTGGTAAACTGTGGTGAGTGTTGATGTTCTGGAAATGTCTCCTGAGAGAACCTGCTGCTCAGGTGGAATTCACTGTGCTGCGTCTGTCTCCCTGCTTAAGTCTTCCTGGGGCAGTATTCTGTCCCTCCAAAAGCTCCCAGGTTGAGGTGGCTTCAGAATGATTTATTTTTTTTCCCTCTTTCCCATCGATACCTTACAGCTGGGCACTTAAAAGTGTCTACTGATGTGTTTTTTGGGGAGCAGCAAGTACCTCAGTGGGCTGAACTGTGAGCTCCTGGTCTTTGTGCACGTACAGGTTAAATTTGAGTCTGCTGCCGTTGTTTTGGGAGCAGTAGCTGCTTTAAATCATCACCTGGAATCAGCTGAGTTCTGGCGTCCCTGCAACCTCCATCTGAGACAAACTGCTAATCATGTTATACAGCTTTTAATTCAGTTTGTGACCTCAGACTGAAATTACTGTTTCTTCTAATGTGTTGGGGGGTTTTTTTCTGTTTAGTTTTAATTCCCATTTATCCCAGGTCCCACTGCCCCTTTAAGATGATAAACCATCGAATTAAATAATTCAGCTGTGAATAAGTTTGAGGAAGTTAAAGATTGCCTGAGGTGAATTCAGGACTGTGCCAGTGGACATGAACTTGTCACCTTTGAGTGGCATTTACTGTGGGGTTTTTTATACTGTAATCACTTTTCTCTGGGCTTTATTAGCAGCAGCAAAGGGTTTGTACAGAAACAAGTTTATCAACAGCTAATCATTTATCAACCATATTTAAAATTCCATTAAGATAATTTATTTAAAACACAACAAGCAACAGCTAACAACTGTTTCTTCAGCTTGAAAGGCTGCAGTAGACCCATTATAAAAACAGGGAGCACGTTCCACAGCTGTGGAATGTAGTTTTCTGAAGGCTCTTCACAGACTTGGCTTTCCAGTTGTGCCCTGGCTGCTGGGGAGGTAGAGGGTATGTCCTGCAAGTGTGGAGGGCAACAGCCATGACTGTCAGTGCCTTTGAAAGTGAGTAGTAGCACTTGACTCGTAGTGTAGATATCAGAAGGTCCTGGTGGAGCTGTGACGGGTTCCTGTGGAGCGGTGGAGCCTCACAAGTGTTCTGTGGCCACAGACACTGCTTTTAGCCGTGGTAACTGCTGGGTAGTCAAGGCTGTGATGATCCAGGTGGGTCAGTGAGGGTTCAAATGCCCTGTCCCGTGGCATAATCCCCACACGGGGCCCAATCCCAGCTGCCAGATCCAGTAGGGTATAGTCAAGGGGAGTGTGTGTGGTCCAGCACCTCAGATATTTTCTAGCTGTAAATAAAAGGCAGAATTGTGGCAGAATTTTAAGCTAACTCAGGGGATTCAAGTGAAAATACCCCAAGCTTGTCTTGAAGATGTGATTCCATAAGATCACATCCATTTTGTGACCACTTTTCTGCACCTGAGAAATTCCGGAGCAGTTCCTTCCAGCTGTTTTAATGTCGCCTTTGACATAAATGTTCCACCTCTGGCTTTGTTTAAATTGTAGCTCACGGTGGTGTTTATTGTGAGAAAAACAGTCTCGAAGCCCTTGAACAGCAATTTCCATTTTTTTCCCTTTTTTGAGCTAAAGCCGCACTGTTACTGCTCATGCAGAACTTAGAGGGGTTTGTAAAGCTGTTAAAGCATCACTTTGACTGGTGCTCCGGGCCACAGGGCACGTTCTTAGACGTGTTTGGAGCTCAAGCTGATCTTCATGGTGAGAGTGAAAATGGCTAAAAATGGGAAAAGTCATCTTCTGAGAAGCTGCCCTGATGAGCTCTTGCAAAACAAACCTTTGGGGTGTTGTATAGGCCGTGGTGTGGGCACAGGCAGTGCAATGGCCTTAATGGTGCATTAAAGTGCTAAGTGTGATGAGACAATACAGCAGCTTTGTGGGTGAGTGGATGGATGGATGGATGGATGGACGGACGGAGGCTTTCCAAACCCCCAGGAAGAGCAATGTTCCCGGGTTTTGTGCTGTGCCTGGGGTTGGTGGCTGCAGTTGAATCGTGCTGTGTGGGTCGAGAGCAGGAACCAGCCTGTGGTGACTGTTCCAGCCCTCCCCTGGTAGCACAGTGAGTAGAATTTCCCTTCTCTCTTCCAGGTCACTGAAGTTGTAATGATCTATGACGCAGAGAAACAGAGGCCCCGAGGTAAAGGCTGATCTAGTTTGTCCTTGAAATTTCTTCATACTCTCCTATAGTCAGATGGCAAACTATTTCACACCATCAGAAAAGGTAGATTTTTTTTTTTTCTCTTATGTTGCCTCAGGAAAAAGAATAATTCACTGGGCAAACATCACTTCAAGTCTAGACTCTTCATCTCCGGCTTCACTTGGGTCTGTGCATTTCAACTCAGACGTTTCATGCTCATTTATGGGGGTTGTTTTTTGAGATGAAATGAAATTTGATTCTCAAGCCACTTCTGTGGCTGAAGGTACTTTTGGAGAGGAAAAAAAGTAAGCAGATTTTCCTCCTATTCCACATGAAAGGTATGTTGGGTCTGTAAGTGCATGGGGAGTGCTCCAGTCAGAGCACGAGGCAGGACAGAATCCATCCATCATCTGCTTTTGTTTTGGTTAACTGGCTTCACCTCAAATTAAAGCAAAACACTTCTTAAACCACACAGAATAATTCTGAAATACGTGTTTTTTGTTTTTTGGTTTTTTTGATTGGGATGTACAATCCCTGTATGCCAGCTGGCTTTTTAAGAGGGGGGAAAAAGCCAAGACCACGGAAGATTCACTAGATATTGAATCAAGTTGGGAACCTTTGGTCAAAATATGAAGCAAGTTCCACGTCACCCACGTGCCATTGCATCCACCATCAGTTTGCCAAGGAAGAGCCAATCCTTTAGCTTTGCTCCCACCCCTGTAGCATGTTCGACATGCTAGAGAATAGTTTGCCATCTGAACTTTCATTTCTCTTCTGCCTCATTATTAAGAAATATATCCTTCACTTCATATTTATTAAGCTGTTAAGTCTTAGTTTTATTTTTAATTTAGACATACATCCTTAGTGACATATTTAAGTGTTTCATAGTAAAGTATGGTAATGTTAAGTAAGTTCTTTTTTTGTTTCTTTTCTCTCTGTGAATTGTTTGACTGTGATTAACGATATCTCTTTAGATTTCTTCTCTCTAGGTGATAATTTATCACAGAGGTACAGGCCAGTTCCGCAGTCAGAGGAGGGACGGGCTTTGTCTTTTATTGGAGTGTAAACGAAGTTTCAATATATTTGTTTTTTTGTTTTCTTGCTTTAGCTATCCTAATCTTCTTTCAACAGATACCTTTGAATTAAGCAGCACATAAATCCATCTATTTCAGTGCTCTAGAGCAGCTGGTTTTGGATAGAGGAGACAGACACGGGCATCCCAGTGGGATTTGGGGCTGGAGTTCTGAAACATTTCAGTAATTATTGTATCATCTCTACCTTTGTAATATTTAATCCCAGCCTTGCAGCCTCTGAGCAAAAGGTACTAAAACATCATGCCTGGTCTGGATTAATCCTCTCTCAATTAATGGCTTCTCTGCTTAAAGCTCTACTAAAAAAAAAAAAAGAAAAGAACAGGGAAAGGAGGGCTTAGGGTAAAGCACAAGTGCCAGGTGGGTGGTGAAGGTGGGAGAACAGGTCTGTCTCCATCCACATGTTCTGCAGAAAACTTTCCCCCTGAATTCATCTGACTTCTTAAACACTTCTTGAATCCTCTCGCTCTGCCTCTCACTTCTGTGCTGTCGCACTCTTTGTTCAGCGTGGTAACTAACAGTCATCTCCCCAAGTCAGTCCCTGGGGGGTGCAAGGTGTAGTTTATATTGGGTTTTCCTTGTAGTGCATCCCAGAACAGGATTTCTCTTGCCTCCCCTTTCTCATCTTCATTCTCTCGCTGTTCTGTCCCCTCATCCTTTTAACACGATGCCTAAATGACTGTACTTATAAAACTCCAGAGGCCAATTCAGTGCCATCTCTCCTTGTCCCCCTCTGCATTTTGCCTTCTCCCATTAACTTTGCCACCCTTCCTCTGGAAGTGCCCGTCATTGTATTAGTTTGCTGGTAGGAGGGGGGAGAATGATCCCCGTTCTTATCCCTGTAGCATCCACCTGCCTTCAGCCCGTCAGGGAACCAGACTCTCAGGTGGGCCCTTGAGGAGCTGATGGCGTCAGACATCCACGTCATCTCTGCTGCCTCTCAGTGCTGCCTGTTCCTGCCAGCTCTGCTGCATCCAAACCCTTCCCTGCACTGGCAGCCGTTACCTCCCTGAGAGCAGAGCGGCTTCGGTGCAGCTTCTGCTTCTCCTGGTTGCTGCTCTTGGCCAAAACCAGCAGCTGGGAGGGACTGTCAGGGCCTCACTGTGTTCCTTCTCCTCTTCCCTTGGCTGCAAACGAGCCCCAGCGCTCTGGTCTCGTCCTCTTTGGGTCCTGCTCAGAGCACTTTGCGTCTCCAGCCTTTAACAGTGTCCTGTCCTTCAAAAACTAAGGCTGTGGATGGTGGGTTTTAAACGGGTTTCATCACTTCTCTGTTTAAAACTTCACCTTGGGATTTTACTGTTTTGCTCTGAATTCTTCACCGTTCCTGATTTTGTGGTGTTTGACCCTTTTAAAATCCCCTTTTTTGGTTTCTTGACTGGCTTCCTCAGTGACCTCTTACTGTCCCTCTTGCACCCCCTCCAGCCCCATCCCACAATCTATTCCTGTCCTTCAGTTTTGGAATCAGGTTAAACAACAGCCTTCAGACATAGATGGAATCCATTGTTTCTCTTTCCCACCTCTTTTTAGATAAAGGCTGGAACACTAAACACGTGATTTAAACACAAATCCTTTTCCTCTGGCTCCAGTACTCGGATTTCTGGTTAACTCAGACAAATATATTGTGATGAAATGCTGCTCTCAGCTTGGAGGCTGCTTTCATCACAGCTCTACTAAACTTCGTTTATACTGCCAGTCTCTTGTGTGTGGGAAATGCCAAGTTTTTTCCTTTTTATTTTCAGTTTATTTTAGTGATGTCTTTTGCTCTTGTTGCTGACAGCAGAATTTGACCTGCTGGAATCTATTTTGGCCTGTATCTTTGTGTATTTTTATATATATATATATAAACTTTCTCTACACTAGGCCTCTTTGGGCTTACCCAACGCAGTTGGATAAGCGTGGAGAGACATTCCTGTGCTAGACCCTGTATTCTGTAACGCTTTAGAGCAAGATTTTGGCTGCTGTCAGCACTAGCTGCAAAGCAAAACGCAAACCAAGGGGGAGATCTTGGGTTTCAGAAAAGCAGAACCGCATCCATGTTCCATACGCTTCCGACGACGCTTCCGACGCCGCGCCTCGGGTTTCCTTTCTAATTTTTATTGCTCTCCCCGTAGCTAATCCAAAGAATGGCACAATTCCCCTTCTGCATGCGTGTCCCTCCCCGCCCCGGGGCCGGGCTGTCCCCCAGCAGCCGGTGGGCGATGGCATGGCCGCGTCCTGGGGGATTAACCACGATTTTGCCACTCTCTCGGCTGTACCAGCAGCTACAACCTACGTGCAGTGGTTCTCAGAGGGACCCCGAAGAGGGGTCAGTCCCGGGGCTCTGCCTCCTTTCCAGAGTCTCCTCCAGGCTCCAAAAGCTGCTGGATCCAGCTGGGCTGCCACCAGCGAGGGCTGTGGTCAGGGCAGAGGGAACGAGCCACCCGTGGGGAGCTGGAGCACTTGGGGGCCAAGAGGGCTGAAAAGTGCTGTGTAGATTTCCAAGAGAAAACCAGCAGGAAATACAAGAAATAAACCAGATTAAAGACGTGGCAGCAATGCCATATCCTGTGTGAGCAACACCCTACAGGGGTTGCTGTGTTGGGAAGGAGTAACGCCTGTTCTGTGCTTTTTCCGAGGTGTGGAAAACTTGAGAACCTCTGATGTAGGTTGTTAGTTTCTGAAGCTTCTCATTCATCCATGGAGTGGTAAAATTTTTCATGCTTTAACAGCTACATTTCAAAACCAACTCTCTTATTTTCCACGGAAAATACCCCCTAACTGGAAGCTGGGCTAAGGGATGGGAGGAAGTTGCTTTGCAGCTTTGGGGAACAGGGGTAAGATAGGTTTTCCTTGGGAAACTAGGCTGAGCAGGGAGGAGCGGCAAAGTTGCTTGACTTTAACCTGCTGTCCCACAAGTATTTTGGTTTTAGCACTTTTTTTCCATTTTCTGGTAGGTGGATGAGGAATAAACTCAAATTAAAAGCCGGTTAACGAGCTCAGTTTGAAGTTGCATGTGCGAACCCACGGCGAGGCACTAATTGCCTCACGACAGGAAGTATCCATTGCAATTTTGGCAGAGTTTTTGGCAATTGAACACAAGTGTCGTTATCTGAAACCCCTGCTTGAACCCTTGGTCTGCCCCTAATACTGTTCATCATCCTGTTTTGTGTCACAACACCCTGCTACCTTGATTCACTCTTCGTCGTTGGCTAGGTTTTGGATTTATTACTTTCGAGGACGAACAATCAGTGGACCAGGCTGTCAACATGCATTTTCACGACATCATGGGCAAAAAAGTGTGTAGTTGTAGTTTTATTTTACCTTAAGAAAGAACCAAGTCTTGGGCAACGAGCGATTTCACTGGGGAGCAAAACGGAATCCTTGGCCCGGGTGGGAGAGAGAGCACACGAGTCCAAATTCAAGGCTTTATCCATGAAGGTGGGGAAAGTCTGAGTTTGCAGGACCAGGTGAGAAGGGCAGTTGGGGGGGGTGTCAGCCCGAGGAAGGGGGGCTTGGATTCAGCCTGAGGGCTCAGGCTGTGGGCTCTTCTGGTCGGGGTGAGGCCTTGTGTGTACAGACCTGGGGTTGCTCTGCCTGGGCAGAGCACTGGGATGAGCTGCCTCCGGCTTGAGCCCTGCTGTGGGGCAAGGAGAGAAATCGGTGATCTCCAGCTGCCTGAAAACCAGAATCCCAGTGAAATCCGAGTTGTTCAAGGCTTGGTTTAAGATACCACTCCTTCAGATGTAACTCGGTACTGAAATTTTTGAGGTGGTGTGAGACAATCTGCTTTATATAATCTTTTAAACTTAAAAAGAAAAAGGGAAGAAAAAAAAAAGAACATCCTGAAGGATTGGTTTTTTAAAAAATTGGGTCACTTACTGTGAAACTTTGATACCAACCCACGTACTCTATATAGTATTTAACCACAATGCAGTTAAGTGACCTCTGGTTGTTTCATCTTCATACTGTGTTGTCAGCAAATGGGCGTTGGATAGGGAGGAATTTTTTAGGCTCCTTTGATGTTACTCAGCAAGGAACATGCTTCTACCTGTGGAAAAAAAAAAACCCTAAAAGCAAAGTAAGTTGTTGCAGGACACCCAGGTTTTATAGAGAGAAAAGAGTAACTTAAAGAACAATGAACCATGGGAAATCCTGGTAAATTGAAGTCCTTGCGGCTTTAAGGTAGATCCAATTTTTAAAGTAAATGTTAAAACTGCTAAACTTAAAGTGAGGAGATTCAGGAAGATTTTTACATTCCTTAAATTATTGCATTGTATGATTTTTTTTTTAATTGTCTTTAAAGTCTTTTATGTGCTGCTATTTCATTTCATTTCCTTACCTAGTAGGGGAAATATTCTGCGTATCAGTGGAGTTCTGGTTAATTATGCAGTAAATAATGCCTTTAATTCCTATGAACCTGTTCTGGGGGTGAAGGGTGGGTAATTTCCTGACAGTGGGAACAAAGGAATGTGCTTGTGTGATCCAGAACATCAGGGCATGTTCTTGGCCCCTGGTGTTTTATCCCTGTGGGCAGCCAGAGTAGATGTGTGTGTGTTACCTGTATCCCACAACATGCCCCAGACTGTCCTTCCAAACGGAAATCATCTATTTTTCCCCTTTATTCCCCCCCTTCCAATGACACACAAAGCAGGATTCAGGGGTTTTCAGCTCGGAGCAGTGGAACTGCCTCAGTTTTTGGGGGAACCTGGGCTTTAGGCAGGTGTGGAATTTGAACTCCCTACTCACAGGGAATTTTCAGTCCTCAGTTTGGCAGTTCCCCGCTTCCAAATGCGCACTGAAAAATTAATGGGATTCTTCCATGAGGATTAATGAGCTCCAGATCCCCTGCTCTCCTCCACTGCCTAATCATGCCTGCTTTAAAAATGGTATCTCTGTCTTTTTGGTAATTAAAAAGGTATTGCTGAAATGAATCCATATGTTGTTGAAAGGGGGGGAAAAAAAGAATTAAAATTGCAAGAAGGCCTCTGCTTTTGTAAGCAATAACCGAATTCCCCCAAGGCAAATGTGTTAAGACTCATTAATTTGAGTCCTTTGAAAAATTCCCCTGGTTCCTCTCTGGAAGGGCCTTGAGCTGACAGAGATTTGGTTACTGTCATGTCTCGTGTCCTTGGGGCATCGGCGGGGGGGGCGCGGGGGACTTTGTCCTTGCCTTGTGCCTGTTTCCTGTTTGTTCTCCCACATGAATGGCTTTTTAAGACATGGCAGGAAGAATTCTGAATACTTTATTTTCCATACTACTACTCAGGCCCATTGATGATTGAGATTTATTTTCTTTGTACTCTGGCACCCATTAAAATTAATCATGAAATAAAAAAAAAAAAAGCAGCCTGGAATTCAGCGAGCGCTGAGAGGGTTTCATTAAATCAGAGCTGGATTTCTTTTTTTTTTTTTTTTTGAGAGAGAGGTTTATGTTGAATGTGCAGCTTATTTTAAGTAGGTCAAATGCACTTATTCTGTGGCTGGGAACACTAGGATGTTTTATCTTGGAATAAAATAAGATAAGCACTGTGGCTTACTAATTTTTAAAACAGGAGGGGTTTTGTCACTGACTTAACACAGTATGAAGATTTGCTTCTTATTGACTCAACTGTCCATTTTTATTACTTGCATGTTTGTTTACTTTTTTGTTAGATGTAATGTAAGATTCTCTTATCACATCCATTCCCTCTGACATTGTTTGAGTTAATTGAGATTCTTTAAGCGTTAGCCTGGGGAAGGTAAGTCTTTATCTTCCATTAGACATTTAAATAAAATCTTAAGTTAAAAAAAAAATAAAGAAAACAACATTTAAAAAAAAAAATCAATCAAAAATGTGTGTTTCTCAGGTATGAGCTGAAATTGCCATTAGCTGGGGTGGGTTAAACTGTCACTTCCAAATGAACCCCAAATATATTTGGTTAAAGCATTAGTACCCTTTTTCAGAGCGGCCTCTTCACTCAAAATTCTGGTTTTTTTAACTGAAAACGTTGTCTTCGTAACTCCTGCCTTGACCATTAAATCAGCCTGTCCTGAACGTACGAGATTCCGCTGTTGCCAGTGCAGAGCTGCTGTAAGAGGGTACTGCTGTTTTAAGATTAAAGCCAACGATACCGGAGTGATTCGTAGGATGCTTTTCTCGGAATCCCTCAACAGTAGGACTTGTAACGTCTTACCATCACCTACACTGTACCTGAGAAACATTGTAAATTACCGGCCTTAAGTTTAGTCATTAAGTACTTAGACATAAAGTCATAAGATGCTAAGCGTAGTCCTAAGCGTACCTGCGGGTGTGTGTGAGGGGTCGGGGGGTGCAGGGCCCCCCCCCCCGTCCCTGCTGACCGGCCCTGCTGTTTGTTTAGGTGGAGGTGAAACGCGCCGAGCCCCGGGACAGCAAGAGCCAGACGGCGGGGCCGCCGGGGGCCAGCCAGTGGGGGAGCAGGATCATGCCGAGCGCTGCCAACGGCTGGGCGGGGCAGCCCCCTCCGACCTGGCAGCAGGGATACGGCCCGCAAGGTACTGCCCGCGCTCCGCAGCCGTCCTGCGGCCCTGCCCTCGGGGAGCTGGCTCGGAGCAGGGGGCTCGAGGAGGCTCCGGGGGTGTCGCAGCCGCGGGAGCGAGGCCCGCGGTTTGGGTTGAAATGCGGCTTTCTCGGGGATGAGGCGGTTTCGGGGGGAAATTATTATAAGGGAAATTTGAAAGGGGTGAGGGGAAAACAGATGGTCTTGTCTTTGGATTTTAATTGCTTAATGTAGCCTGGAAAAGCACCAGGCAGCTCCGGGGCTGGTGGTGCAGGAGCTGTTGCTGCAGCTCAGGAACCCCCTGGGCCGAGGAGCGTGGCTGGGTTTGATGGCTGCTCCCCCCACCAGGTTGTGAGGGCAGGATAAATACGCCGAGCTCAGCCAGAGACAATTTTGATAACCTGGGGAGAATGCAGCGGGGTAATTGAGTTGCTGTGACTTGCTTGCTGGGAGAGATGGGAACTGCTCACCTGGGGCTGGAGGGAGTGTGGCTGCTCCATCCCCGCTCCCACGGGTGGGGTGGCAGCGCAGGGAGGGCTCGTTTCCCCACGGTGCTGATTAGCTGGGAAGCTGCAGCTGAGGGCTGACACTGTGCACAGATGTGCTGATCTGCAGCCGGAGAAACTCCCTCATTTTCCATGCAGTGATTAGTCGGGAAGATGATACCTGATCTCCCCGGAAAGATTAATGTCAGGCACAAACGCATTTATCCTTCAATCTTAAAGCTGCAGCACGTGGGGAAGGCTTTTTTATGGTTCAGAAACTTCAAACCCAGCTCAGATAAACCTGGTAGTGAATTAAAAATCCTTTGGATGTTTAGTCTGCTGGGATTTTCCAGGATTTTGGTCTTTATAGTACTACAGATCGTTGCACTTGGTACGTGGCAGCTCTGGAATGCTCCACCTGATTTGGGTTTGGGAACTGCTGTCTCTTCTGAGCGTTGCTTGCTGAATGGTTCAGAGTCTTTCCAGAGTGGTGTATTCAGAAATAGGCCCAGAATATTTCTTGGACCCTAAAAATAGATGTGTGAGGGACACTGGGAGGATACCCAGTCTGTCCCAGAGCCAGATCCCTCCTCTTGCATCATCCCTGCTCCAGAGTGGGCAGCTTCAGCGATGTCTAAGGCTGCTTTTCTGTTCTGTTGTAGGGATGTGGGTGCCAGCTGGACAAGCAATTGGTAAGTACATTACATGGGACCAATCCTGACAGAAAACATCCTCCTGAGTGCGGGCACAGCCTCTTTGAGCATTCACAGTGATTTGTGGATTTCTGTAGGATTTAACCTACATTTAAAAGCTTGATTGAATTTGTCCTGGAAGAACGAAGGGGAAGACAGTGGATTCTAAACAGCTCAGTAATGGGAGCTGACACACATCCTGCTGCTCCAGCCACGTTAATTTGTTATCAAGGGATTACATGCTAAACTGCAGTTATTTACAGTGGGGATACTTGGAGGACAAATATTTCCCAAAGAAAGGATTCATAGAAGGCTGAGCCTGCGTTTGAAATCTGTCCAACAGCCTTACCCCATCTAGAGGAAGCTGACTCCAGCAGCAGCTCCTCAGTGTTGATCTGCTTCATTTTTGGGGTTTCTCTTCGTTCTCCAGGTGGATATGGACCCCCTCCTCCGGGCAGAGGAGCTCCTCCCCCTCCACCTCCATTTACCTCATACATAGTCTCCACACCTCCCGGGGGATTCCCGCCTCCACAAGGATTTCCACAGGGCTATGGCACCCCTCCACCGTTTAGTAAGTGACCCTCAGGAGCTGGAGCACGTCCAGCACCAAATTCTGCTTTTGCTCCTCTTCCTCTGGACTTGGATTTTCACCCTGTGTTTCACCTATCATTAACTGTTTTCTGTTCTGAGCTGTAATTAACCGTATCCTTATTTTTCCTGGTGAGTTGAAGTAATTTTTTTCTTGGATGCAGTAATAATTTATGTTCTCTGGTTTAAATCTGTGTTGCTGAACAAATTTAGATGTATTGTGTACCCCTGTTGCAGCACCTGAGAAAACTTGGAGCTCACTGCTGGTGACCAGACACAGGCAGGGATTTTTGGGGGAGCTTAAGGGATTAAGGTCACAACTGGCACTGGAAATACAAATAGGATTTTAGCATCTACCCTCTTCGGGCCACCTTTTCAATTGTCTGGTCACAAACCTGGTTTAAAGAAGGTGGAAAATAGCCCCCAGTTGTCTGGAGTAGCAGATAGCACCACGTTATCCTCCCAGGATCTTGGACAGTACGGCTTCCTCCTCATTTCTCGTGTGTGTGAGCACAGAGTTGAGTCCCCAGCTCTGCTTTCTCCTTTCTCTGTGCTGGTTGCTGCAGTCTCTGCCTTGCAGAGGGGGGACATTTCTCAGACCTGTGGAAGGTAAGTTGTGGGGGTCTCTGAGCCGCGGTGGTTGCCTGTGTAGAGGTGAATCACTGTGCACCCAGCTTGGTTTTGATAGACCCAGGACTGTGTATTTTTGAACGATAGCATTGCTCTAAAGCCACGCAGGACGTCGGGGTGGTGTTTACCTGTGTCTTTTCACATGTGTTTTGTGCCTCCTCGCGTTCCAGGTTTTGGTTATGGTGCTCCACCTCCTCCACCTGACCAGTTTGCCCCCCCTGGGGTCCCTCCTCCACCTGCCACTCCAGGGGCAGCACCACTCGCTTTTCCTCCACCACCACCACCATCTCAGGCAACTCAGGACATGAGCAAACCCCCGACTGCTCAGCCAGAATTCCCTTATAGTCAGTTTGGTGAGTAACTGCTCGAGCTTCCTCCCCTTCCCTCTCAGCCTGGGGCAGGGAGTCGGTGTTGGACACAGAGTGCCAGCACTGAGGGCATTCTCTGGGTTGGAAACACTCCCACCAGCTCAGGCCATCCCTAAATCGTGCAATATTCGAGCCAGAGGGCTTTTTCCTTCATCAACTCTGAATGTTGCTTGTGTGCTGTGAAAGACTCTCCGGAGGCGTGTGCACTGCCAGGATGAACTCCCGGTTTGCACCCCCCCAAGACCTACAGGTAAAAAACCCTTTTACTGCGAGAGCTTCACAGAGCTCACAGTGAACTTTTTTTGTGTAACAGACTTTGAGATTGGAGAGCAGACTTCAAGAGTGAGAGCAGCATCGAGAGGCAGGCAGTGCAGGTGTAAGGATCCAGGCTGGTGTCTTTTCCTCCCTTTTCCCATTCCTCCCCCATCCCTCTGGAGGTGTAGCTCTGTAAAGCTTTGTTGTGCTCTGTAGATGACTTTCAGGTAGGTGATAGAAGACACTGAGGTAACAAGTTTTAAGCCAGGCAGACAGTACTACAAAAGATAAAATCTCTTAAAAATTGCCAGACAAGTGTTTGTGCTCCTGAGTAAAATTTCTGCTGCTGTTCCCCGTGGAAGCTCAGAGGGAATTCTCATTCTCCTCTCGCTCTTCTCAGCCCTGTGTTCGAGCAGTGCTCTCCAAAGAGCTCTGCAGAGAACTCCCCAAAGAGCTCTGCACTGCTTTTTTTTCCCTTAAGGGATTGTAATTGGTCACTTTTACTTCTAAAGGGAATTTTTGCAAGCAGCAGCCCTGTGGATTCAGGCTGTTCCCTGCTTGAACACGTTCCCCATGTGGTAGAGCTGCCTCGTGTGAAGTACCTGCAGAAACTGCAGTGAGATAAACACTTCACAAAATCTATTTAAATGGATGCTATTCAGAGTCCCAGCAGTGTAAAGCAGACGCTGGAGGAAGATGAGCCTCTCACGTGTGTTTGTAAAGCAGAATTTGTTCTCATGCTGAGGAATTTGAAACGTTTTTTTCATTTGTTTGTGACAAACAGGGTCGATTTCATGGATAGTTTTGCCCTCGTGACTCAAGGTTTTCTTGTCCTGCCAGAACTTGGCTCTTTGCAGACTCTTTAAGGGGGTGAGAGGCAAGAACGGGGCTCAGATGTTGGGTTTTTGTGTCAGGGCAGTGCCGCTCCTCGTGTTTGTGAGCTGGCTGGGTGAAACCCCCCCGCTGAACTGTGCCTGGCACTGTTCCCTCCCCAGGGAGGGATAGCCTGGCCAGGCTTTATCCTGGCAATCGATCCGAGCTCGGGCTCCTCAGGCAGACAGTCCAGCCCTAGAGCTGGCAGAGGGACTGGAGCAGGGATCAGCAGGCAGGGGAGGAAGGCAGCGTGTCCCGAGTGGCTCTGCAGGTGTGTGTGGGGGTTTTCTTTTTGATCAGCAACGTGAGCCCTGTGGGGAGCTGTGGTTTGCACCACAGAGCTCTGCACTGGAGCGACAGTAACGCAGGGGTTGGTTTTGTTTCCACTCCCAGCAAACAATTCAGCTGTAGTTCTGGGTCCCTGCTTATCTGTGTCTAAAACAAATGCCAGGGGTGGCATGTGGGGCTCCCAGAGCCTGTCATAGCTGTGTTTTAGGGTTCATTAGGGGCAGCAAGTCCTGAGGGACAGGCAGAGCTTGCAATTGAGCTACTGAAGATGTGCTAAGAGACTTTGTTTGGGATTAAGAGAGTTAAACCTGCTCTAAGCCTGCTCAGAGAGAGGCAGCACTGCAGAAATGCACTTGGTAATTAGGAGCCTTAATACCATCCTTCAGAGCAGGGGCTGGCACTGATGCCAGGATTAAGAGTTGTATTTAATTACGGGAATTTGAATTAAATTTCTCAATTTCTCGGTGTTCCTAATTTACATCTAGTTGTGTTTCGTATTGGCAGCGGGGATTCTGCCCGGTCCTCCATCTGCACACCCAAATTCTGCTGGCTCTGTGGCGTGGGCCGTGTCACAGAGAGGTGGTGACAACGTCCCCGAGCTGGGCACAGTGTGGCAGGAGAGCAGTGCTGGGGAGAACGAGACGAATATTAACTCGTGGGGGCTTTAGCTTGAAGTGTGGTTGGGACGCAGCAGCTGCCCAGCTTTGTGGGCGTCCAGGCGCTGAAGTCTGGTAACTGTGTGGTCAGTCTGAGGCACTCTGAGCTTCTCGAGGGGCCGAGCGCCGCGGGAGGGAGCGGAGTGTGCGCCCGTGGCCGCTCCTGGAAGCTGATCCTGTGCCTTTGCCTTCTCCCCAGGGTATGGACAAGACTTGAGTGGGTTTGGACAAGGTTTCTCCGACCCCAGCCAGCAGCCCCCTCCCTACGGAGGCCCCTCGGTGCAGCCCTCCAGCGGCCCCCCGGCCGGAGGCAGCGGGTTCGGCCGGGGCCAGAACCACAACGTGCAAGGATTCCATCCCTACCGGCGCTAGCCTGGGCTGGCAATCAGGGAGTGCTGTCCACAGGGATCTCTGGGACCAGCTGAACCCCCGGGATCCCAGACTTCTGAACTTGTGACAATCACATACTTGATGGAAGAAAAACCTAACAACAATTTTTTTTTTGGGGGGTGGGGGCAGATGGCTTCTGAAGGCAGAGCTGTGGGTGTTTGGACTGCAGTTTTTAAAGATTTTTTCCTTTCTCTAACCCATCAGCACAAATAAAGAAAATGTCACTGGTTCAAACTACAGGGTTTTAAAAATGTCTTCAGCTTTAATTCAAAACTTCAGGTTTCTTTTTTTTGAAATTATTTTTCCTGAGCCTTTGTTTTACCGTATATTGTAAACTTTTATGTTTAAAAGAAAAAAAAATATATACATTTACAGATTGTGAAATTTTTAAGAGAAATTTTCTACTATGTATGCTGGCTTATTTTTTAATTTAAAACAGGGTTTCCGTGAGCGCTGTGGGGATGGGGAGGGGAGGGTGCAGCCCCTCCCTCCCTGCCGACGGCAGCGCTGGGGCGGAGGGATCCGAAACTCTGGGAGTTGACAGAAATCTACTGAGTGTATTTTGCTGTTGTTGTTGGGGGGGGCAGAGCTGGGCCAGGGCAGGGGCAGGACCTGCACAGAGGCCCTCGTGGGTCCGGGCCTCGGGTGCCCCTCGGGGTGTCGGGGCTCGGCGGGGTGTAGATTTCGCTCAGGCAAAAGGTTTCGGTGCGTTGGGCACTGGAGTGCTGAGCCCTGGTTTGAATAAAGACAAGAACCTTTGGATTAGAAACTCCAGCCTGTCTCCATTTTTCTGGTTTTTGTTTTTTTTTTTTTTTTTTTTGCTTGTGAGTTCGGGTTTTCCTAGGAAATCCCTCAGCAGAGTCACCTTCCCTGGGGGGTCACGGGCTGTGCCCTGTGCCCACCCCCGCGGGGACACGGCTGTCCTCGGCTCCCACGTGGATCTCTCAGAAGTGACACGGGCACAAAACCACGACCACGACCCCGACCCTCGGCGAGGGAAACACCGTGGAGAGGACGCGGCCCGACAGCTCCGGGAATACACGGAACGCGGGGGACCGACGTCTTCAAGCTCTTCTGGGATAAAAGGGGTTGGATTCGGGTCTCTCCTGCCCAGAACCGGCTCTTCCAGGTTCCCGTGCCGTTAGATCTGCTGGAACCTCCCGCGCCGGGGGACGGACCGGACCGACCGGGGCCCAGAGGAGCCAGCTCTGCTCTGCCCCACCCGGCGCGTCCCGGGCTCAGCCGGGAACAGCCGCCGGCTCCGCGGGGAGGGCCGCGGGAGGGGAAGGGCCGGGGGTGCGGGATGGAGGGCCGGGGGTGCGGGATGGAGGCGGCTCCCCGCAGGTGACGATGCTCACACCTGCCCAGGTGTGTCTGCGAGGCCCAGGCCGAGACGTGGCCGTGTCACCGGGGTCTGTCCCGCGGCCCGGAGCGGCTCCCCGAGCCCCGCGGCTCCCCGCGCCCCCCGACCCCGCTGCCCGCGCCCCCCGCACCGCCGGGGGCGCGGTCGGGTCCGCTCCGGCCGCGGCCCCTTTAAGGGCGGTGAGGGCGGAAGCGCCGCGCGCGCGGCGTCGGCCCTTCCCCGGCTCTCGCGAGATCCGCCGCGCCCCGCCCTTTCCGCGCGGCCCGGACAAGATGGTGGGTGCAGGGGAGGCCCCGCGGGGCCCGTGGGGTTCATCCGCCGCCATCCGCGCCCGCCCGGGCCCCGGCCCGATCGGGGCTGCCCCGCGGGGCCGGGGGGCGGCCCGGCGGGGGCGGAGGGGGAGCGATCTGGGCGCTCCTGGGAGCTCGGAGGGACCGCGGCCTTCCCGTTTGCGGGGCGGGGAACGCGGGCCTGGGCGGCCCTGACCCCCCTCCGGGACCCCCCGGGCTGTGTCACCCCTACCTGACCCCCCTGCGGGACCCCCCGGGCTGTGTCACCCCTACCTGACCCTCCTCCGGACCCCCGGGCTGTGTCACCCCTACCTGACCCCCTTCCCTGACCCCCCTCCGGGACCCCCCGGCTGTGTCACCCCTACCTGACCCCCCTCCGGGACCCCCCGGCTGTGTCCCCCTTCCCTGACCCCCCTCTCTGACTCCCCTGTCCCGCTGCAGGCGGAGGTGGAGCAGAAGAAGAAAAGAACTTTCCGTAAATTCACCTACCGCGGGGTGGACCTGGACCAGCTCCTCGACATGTCCTAGTAAGTTTGGGGTCCCTGGGCTGTACCCCAGGCTCGGGTTGGGGTCCCTGGGGGTCTCCCCGGGCTGTTTGGGGTCCCCAGGGTCTCCCAGGCCGCACCCCAGGCTCGGGTTGGGGTCTGCCAAACCATCTCCCACTGGAGGGTCTCTGTGGATCTCCCCAGGCTCTCTGAGCCTCTGGGGATGGGGGGTCTCTGCAGGCTCAGTTTGGGGTCCTTGGGGGTCTCCCCAGGCTCATTCTGGGGTCCCTGGGCTGTGCCCCAGGCCGTACCCCAGGCTCAGTTTGGGTCTCTGGGGGTCTCCCAGGCTCAGTTTGGGGTCCCTGGGGGTGTGTGTAGGGTGGGGTCTCCCCACACTCAGTGTGGGGTCCCTGTGCTGTACCTCGTGCTGGGTTCAGGGTGCTCTGGGGGTGTCCCCATGGTATTGGGGGTGTCCCTGTGCCATTGGGGGTGTCCCCGTGCCCCGGGGTGCCCCTGACGCCGTGTCCCCGTGCTCTGGGGGTGTCCCTGTGCCCCGGGGTGCCCCTGACGCCGTGTCCCCGTGCTCTGGGGGTGTCCCCGTGCCCCGGGGTGCCCCTGACGCCGTGTCCCCGTGCCCAGCGAGCAGCTGATGCAGCTGTACAGCGCCCGGCAGCGGCGCCGCCTGAACCGCGGCCTGCGCCGCAAGCAGCACTCGCTGCTCAAGCGGCTGCGCAAGGCCAAGAAGGAGGCGCCGCCCATGGAGAAGCCCGAGGTGGTGAAGACCCACCTGAGGGACATGATCATCCTGCCCGAGATGGTGGGCAGCATGGTGGGCGTCTACAACGGCAAGACCTTCAACCAGGTGGAGATCAAGGTGAGCTGGGACGGGCCGGGTGCTGCCCCAGCAGAGCGCCCGGAGTGGGCACCGTGAGCCAGGCTGGAATCCCTGTCGGGGGGCTCGGGGCTTCTCCTTGGAGCAGGGCTGGCCCAGAGGGACCGTCCCTGGGCAGCTCCCCCGTGGAGGGGGCTCAGGGCCTGGGTGTGCTTCTGGAGCACCGAAATAGTCGGTGTGTTGGGCCCTGGTTGTGCTCGGGGCATCGGCCCCTGGCTCCCTGCTGTGGGGTGAAACAGATCTCCCCACCGGCACCATTTCCAGAGGAAACGGATCCCTTGATCCTTCCCAGGAGTGGAATAACCCACGGGGTGGTGTCACCTGATACCACCGGCGGGGTTAAATGGCACTTTCTGCTCCTGCCTGGCCTTCAGGCCCACCTGGAAGGGCACAGGGCTCCTGTGGGAGGTGTGGGGATCCTGCTCAGCCCCTGTGGGTGGGAGAAGCCTGGCTGGAATAACTGGGATGGAAACAGGGATGGGCAGGGGGTGTCCCTGTGCCCCACCCAGCACGGATCTCTCCCCCTGCAGCCCGAGATGATCGGCCACTACCTGGGCGAGTTCTCCATCACGTACAAGCCGGTGAAGCACGGCCGGCCCGGCATCGGCGCCACCCACTCCTCCCGCTTCATCCCGCTCAAGTAATAAAGACATTCCTTGGATCCCTCTGGATCCCTCTGTCTCCTGCCTCGCCTTTCCCAGGGCAGGGGGGCTGGGCTGTGCAAAACTCACCACACTGCACCGGGATCTGGTGTTTTCCTGAAGGTTCCTCCTGGGTTTTTGGCGCTGCTTTCCATCAGCACTCGGCTTCACGTGGCTTTAGGAAATGAATGAAACTCCCTTCTTTTCACGGGGAAGTGGGAGATGGCACTTCCATATTTATGGCATTTCCTTCTATTTAGCTTTATTTATAGTTTGTAGAAGGCTGGGAATGTGGAAACACCGAGTTGAGGGACAATGGGTGGGTTTCCTGGGCCTTGGAACCAGCCCTGCTCCTCGGGAAGCTGCCAGGAACCCATCATGGGATGCCAGGACCCCAAATAATTATTTTCTCATCTGGAATCTGGGATTCCAAAGGGTGTTTGGTGTCTGAGATCAGAGGGGTGGGAGCTGGGGGGGTGAACTGGGAGTTTGCAGCTCAGGCTCGGGGAGGGGGGGATGTGTTTTGGGGGAGAAGCTGCTTTCTGGGATGAGGGGGATGGTCCAGGGCAGATGATCCAGTCGGGCCCAGGAGCTGCTGCGGAGCTTGGACTGAGCCCAAGGAACCCAAGAGCGCCAAGTGCTGCGGTGAGGCCACCAGTGAAGGAGCTGATTGTCCCGGGGTGTCCTGGCTCGTCCCTGCCACTGGCCAAGGTCCCTCGGGGGTTCCTCGGGGGTCCCTCAGGCCCAGCTGGGGCCCTTTGGGTCTCCAGCCGTTTGTCCTTCAGGGAAGGTCCCCTGACACTGAGTCCCTTCTGTGTGACCTTGAGGGTCCTTGTGCCGACCCCACTGGTGGGGATGGGGCCGCGGGGGGACCCCCAGCTCCGGGGGAGTCCCAGGGGGGCGATGCCGGGGGGGCCAGGACGCCCCAGCCGGGAGGTGGGTGACAAGTGGCCTTGGGGGGTGACAAGTGGCCACAGAACAGGGCGGAGGACACGGTCACGGCCACGGGGGGTGGGGTCGGGCTCGTTCCCAAGGACAGGGGGAGGCAGCGGCTCGCCTGGAGGGGCAGAGTCGGTCTGGGGGGAGACAAGTTCGGTCTGGGGGGACAAGGTTTGGTCGGGGGGGCCCGGTTCGGTCTGGGGGGGCAGGTTCGGTCGGGAGCGGCAGGTGCATCCCCGGGCCGCGGGGACGGGGCAGATCCCGGCGTTTTTGGGGAGGCTGGAAAAGGAGCGGATGGATGGGAACGGAGCCCGCCGCGGGGGTCCCGTCTCCCCCTGCCCGGCAGAACCCGGGGGGGGGCGCGGGGAGCCCCCGGTGCCGCCCTCTAACGGCGGCGGCGCCGCTGGAAAATCCCGAGCGGGAGCGGAGGGGGGGGGCGGGGGCGGGATGCGGCTGCTCGGGGCCGCGCCGGAGCCTCGCCCAGCTCCGCACCGCACCGCACCGCACCGCTCCGCACCGCCGGGGATGAGGTACTGCCGCACCCGCCCCCCCGCGACCCCCCGGGCACCCCCCGACACCCCCCGAGGGTCCCGGCGGCTCCGGGGCCGCTGCAGCCGCCGGGAATTCGGGGGGACTGGGGGGGCTGCGCGGTGGGGCCGGGGGGGTCGGGGTTGGATGAGGTTGGGGGGGTTGGATGCGCTGATGGGGGGCCCTCGATGTGAGACACCCCCCACCCCCTCCCCGCTTTGGGGGTGCCCCCGGCCCTGGCTGCGCCGGATCGTGCGGCGGGTGCGGCTCCATCCCGCGGGATCGGGGGGATATTGGGGGGCTGGGGGTCCAGGGGGGATCGGGGGGTTCGGGGGGAATCGAGGGGGTCGGGCAGAACGCACGTCTCGCATCCCGCGGGGACAAAGGCCGGACAACGCCGGGGCTCGGCGGGGAGTCCCCGGGCGGGGGGAGCAGCACCGACCGTCCCCACCCGCATCTCCGTCCCCATCCCACCCTCACCCCCGTCCCATCCCCGTTCCCATCCCATCCCCATCCCGCGGGCGAGGCTGGGGGTCCCCGCGGGGGGGGCAGCAGCTCCCCCCACGCCGATGCGGGCTCGGGTCCCCGCGGCCGCCCCCGATGCTCCCCCGGCTGGGCTGGGCCGGGGCTTTGGGGCTTTTGGGGCTTTTGGAGCCCCAAAACCGCACCCAAAACCGCACCCCAAACCCTTCCCACGAGCCCGCACCCCAAATCCACCTCCCAAACCGGTCCCTCAAAAATCTCGGCTTCTAAAGCAGCACCTCGACCCCACCCGGGGGCACCCCGAGGGTGCCAGGCCCGTGTCCCCGAGCGGGATGGGGGGAGGTGGGGGCTGCCCCGGGCGCGTTCCTGTCTGCTGGTTCCCACGGGCGCCCTGGGGCGTGGGGGGGAGGTGGGGGTGCTGCATGATGTGGGGGCTCTGCTGGGGGTGCTGGGGACCCCAACGCTCACCCCAGCGGGGCCCCGCATCCCCCCGCAGGCCGTGACGTGCGTGTGCACATACGTGTGTGTGCACATACGTGTCTCCGCACACGTGAGCAGGTGCTGTGCGGGGAGAGGGGGCGCTGGGGGGGCTGCAGGGGGTCGATGCCGCGCGTGGGGAGGGCGCAGGTCCCGCGTTTCCCCGCGTCCCTGCGTGTGTGCCCCGACCCGTGTGCGGGGCTGTGCTCCCCGGGGAGGGGTTTGCTGTGGCCGGGGGTCCCCGGGGCCGGGTCGATCAGCCGGAGCTGGTGACAACACGCTGTTTGTTTAACGTCCCCCGGGGGCTCCGGGAGCCGCAGCCGGTCGGGGGCTCAGATGTGGCTCTGGCGAGGCGGCTGCGCTCGGCTGGTGGCCACGGCCCCGGCCCCAGAGCTGCTGCCGAAGTGAGGGCTGTGGGGGGCCAGTTGTGGGGCCACGGTGGCCCCGTGTGGGCACAGAGCCGTGGGTGCCCTGGGCAGGACGGTGCAGGGATGGGCAGTGCGGAGGACAGTGGGGGGTGGGCAGTGGGCACGGTGGGCAGCGCGGAGAGCGCTGGTGGGGTGTGGTGGGCAGCGCCGATGCTGCTTCATCTGCTGCAGCATCTGCCCTGCCAGGGTCTTGCTGGATGAATCCAGTCCCTGCCTGTGGCCTGAGCCAGTCCTGGGGTTCCTTGAGCAGAGAGGGGCAGCCCTGGGGGTTGGAGGAGCTGGGTGCCTAGGGTTGTGCCCCCCAGGGTTGTGCCCACGGCAGCCCGTGGCCCTGCCTGGGATCCCACCGTGGGGGGACAGCAGGTCCTGTGGGACAGTGACCATCGTGGTGCTGGAGCACCGCTGCACCCCTGGCTTCCCCCACCCCACAGCCCTGGCCCCCCCCTTTCCCACAGCCGTTCTCCCCCATCCCGCAGCCCTGCCCCCCTTTCCCGCAGCCCTGGCCCCCCTTTCCCGTCGTGTCTCCAGCTCGGCGGATGAAGGTGCGGCCGCAGCCCCTCCCCGCAGGCTGCGGATCCCGGCGCTGCTGCGGCCCCTGCGCTCGGCCGGCCCTGCCGGGGACCGGGTGGGGCAGAGCTCAGATCTCCCCACACCATCAACCCCCGAATATCCCAGCCCTGACCTGTCCCCCCTGGAGGAGAGGAAGCCCCCCCGTTCCCATCCCCCCCCCTGGCAGGGCTGAACCCCCCTCCCCCTTTTCTGGATGCTCAGGAAAAGCCAGAACCGCCTGTGCCCCCATCGCCGTCACCGTAGCAACGGCAGGCCCGCATCCCCCATCCGTTATCCCGCATCCAGTATCCCACGTCCCATATCCTGCACCCGTCCCCCTGCATTCCATATCCCACGTCCATGGCGCTGCATCCCGCGTCTCGTATTCCGCACCCTGCCCTGATCCATCCCTCGTCCTTCCTCCCGCATTCCACGCCCCGCAACCCTCACCCGTGTCCCCACACCCCGTGTCCTTCCTCATCGTCCATCCCGGGTCCCCGATCCCTTCTCCCTCATCCCGGCCCCGACCCTTCCTCTGCTCCCCCTCCCAGGGTTATTTCATCTCCCGGGGGTATTTTGGGCGGTTGGGGGGGTGAATTGGCACTGGGGGGGGGGGTCTTTGTCTCCCTTGGCAGAGCCACGTGGTGGGAGTGGGGGGCACAGAGACCCCACAGCAGGACCCAGAGGGCAGGAGGGGTGTCCCCCACCAGTGTAGGGTGCAGGGCCGAGGGAGCAGTTTGGGGGGGCCTGGTGTGGCCCCTGGGGGAGGGAAGGACGTGGATGGGGCCTTGGGGGGCTGTTGGGCCCCAGCCCTGCCTGGTGGGGCCTCTGTGCTGGAAAGGGGCGTGCTGGGACCCCCCCAGAAAGGGCTCGTGGGGGCAGAGGGGTCACCGCGGGGTAGATTTGGGGGTGGCAGTGCCCGGGGGGGGTGATGGGGGCACAGAGACCCCACAGCAGGA
>JAWMRA010000079.1:1626164-1640822 GCA_035584735.1 Pseudotriccus pelzelni | reverse complement strand
TCAGTGTGAAAACTGGAGGGGATGGGTGGCTGGATGGGGCCAACCACTGCTTGGGGATGGGCTGGGCATTGTTGAGCGGGGGAAGACAAAAGCGAGACAAAGGGAGCGGAGAGCTGAGCTCTGCCGAGGGTGGGAACCAGGCAGGGGCTGGCGGGGGTGGGGGGGGACGGGGCTGGACCCCCACCCCGTGCCGGGGACGCTCCTCTGGGAGGCTTTGGGAGGCGTCCCAGCTCTCCCAGTGCACTGGGGGGGGGGTTGTGGGTGGTGGGGTCCCCTGTGCTGCACTGCGGTCCCAGGCGGGTGGTGGGTGCTGGGGGGGCTGTGAGGGTGCCGGGGGAGCCCCTCGGGGTGCTGCCCACCCCCATCCCCCCCCGCAGGCACTGGAGGGGGTGAAGATGTCGGGCTCCATCGCCTCGTACGACCAGCTGGTGCGGCAGGTGGAGGCGCTGAAGAAGGAGAACAGCCACCTCCGGCGGGAGCTGGAGGACAACTCCAACCACCTCTCCAAGCTGGAGAATGAGACCTCGGACATGAAGGTGGGCACAGCCCCAGCGGGGGGGGGCACGGACTCCGAGCTGGGGCTGCAGGGAGGGGTTTCCCTCCTCGTTCCCCCTGGCCCCCATCCACAGCTCCATCCCTGTTTTAGGAGGTCCTGAAGCATCTCCAGGGCAAGCTGGAGCAGGAGGCCCGAGTCATGGTGTCCTCGGGGCAAACGGAGGTGCTGGACCAGCTCAAAGGTGGGTGCCCCGGGCGGGGTGGGGAGGGGGGTCTCTGCCAAGCCCACCCTGACACCGCTGTCCCCCTGCCCAGCCCTGCAGATGGACATCACCAGCCTCTACAACCTCAAGTTCGCCCCGGAGGTGACGAGCGCCGGGCGCGGCTCCGAGGAGAGTCCCCCGGCCCCCACATCGCACCGGGACGGCCCCGGGGACCTGGGCAGGGCCACCCTGCGGATGCTGGAGGAGCTGGACCGGGAGAGGTGATGGCCTGGGGGGTGCAGGGGGCTGGGGGGGTGCCCGGGGCTGTGCTGACGGGGTGCCCCCTCCCCAGGTGCTTCCTGCTGGGGGAGATCGAGAAGGAGGAGAAGGAGAAGGTCTGGTACTACGCCCAGCTGCAGAGCCTGGCCACGCGCCTGGACGAGCTGCCCCACGTGGAGACGGTGAGTGGGGACTCCCCCCCAGCCCCCCCCCCAGCCCTGGGGCACGGCCAGGACCCTGCCCCCCTCACGCCACCCCCTGTGCCCCCCAGTTCTCCATGCAGATGGATCTGATCCGGCAGCAGCTGCAGTTCGAGGCTCAGCACATCCGCTCGCTGATGGAGGAGCGCTTTGGCACGGCCGATGAGATGGTGCAGAGGGCACAGGTCGGGTCCTTCACCCCCCCACGTCCCCTGTTCTGCCCCCTGGGGATTCCCACAGCCCTGATGGGCTCAACCCTGGGCACCCTCACACCCAGCCCGGGCACCCTACACCAGCTCCTTGGACCCTCACACCCAGTTCCTTGGACCCTCACACCCAGTTCCTTGCACACTTACACCCCTCCTGCCCGGCTTTTGGGGTCCCGGGGGGTCCCAGCCCTCGCTGATCCCCTCCTGCACCCCCAGATCCGGGCATCCCGGCTGGAGCAGATCGACAAGGAGCTGATGGAGGCGCAGGACAAGGCGCAGCAGCCGGAGCCACAGGTACGGGGGATGGCACCGCGGTGTCCCCGGTCCCCGTGGGCGAGGGAGCCGGGCAGGGTGGAGGAGGGGGCCAGCACAGCATCCCCCCCCCTCGTCGTCCCCACTCTGTCCCCGTCGGCACAGCCAGGGCTTTGTGTGGCTCGGGCACCGTGAAATGGGCAGTTGCCATGGAGACCAGAAGTAGGCCATGGCGCGCGGCGGGCGGGCGGCGCGGGGGCTCCCACGGCATCTGCCTCCAACCGAGGCGCCAGGGCGGGCAGCCAGCCATCCTCATCCTCCTCATCCTCCTCATCCTCCTCATCATCACCCTCATCCTCATCATCACAGCTGCCATCACCATGGCCCCCCCATCACCCACCATCATCCTCATCACCATCCTCATCACTGTGGGCTGCCATTGCTGCGGCCCCACCATCACCCACAGCCCCACCATGGTCGTCGTCATCATCATCATCATCATCGTGATCAATATCATCATCATCATCTTCCTGGGCTGCCGTCACCACGGCCCCACTGTCAGCCACAGCCCTGCCACTGACATGGTCCCACCATCACCCACCTCCCCACCAGCACCCACAGCCCCCTGTGGCAACACCCACGGCCTCTCCATCACCCCCAGTCCCTCCATCACCCCAGACACCCCCACATCCTCACAACCCCCCGCTGTCACTCCAATCCAACAGCTCCGTGGGCTCAGCTCCCTCCCTGCTCACTCTCCCACGCTCCCTCTCCTGTAGCAGCCCCCCCATCCCAATCTTCGCTGATTTTAGCATAAAATACACCCCTGGCACTGACGGAAACGACTGCTGGGAATCGCTGCGGGTTTAATGGCACCAGTGGGTGGTGGGAAAGTGGGGAGGGGATGGGCATGGGGGGGTGAGGGCGGCAAGATACACCCCCCACAACTGCTCTGTCCTCTGCAGCTCTGCGGGAAGGTGCCAGGCATGGAGGGGGACGCCAGCCTGGACCCCCCGACCCACCCCGAGGAGGGGGGCAACAGCAAGGTGAGGGGCAGCCACACAGAGCCCGGGCGGGCCGGGCCGAGCCCAGGGGGCTCAGTGTAACCCCGTGTCCTCCTTCCCACAGGTCGAGGTGGTCTTCTGGCTGCTGTCCATGCTGGCCACGCGGGACAAGGAGGACATGTCCCGCACGCTGCTGGCCATGTCCAGCTCCCAGGAGAGCTGCCTGGCCATGCGCAAGTCGGGCTGCCTGCCCCTGCTCATCCAGATCCTGCACGACTCGGACGGGGAGCCGGGGCCCCCCGAGAGCCCCACGGGCGCCAAGGACGCGCGGATGAGAGCCAACGCCGCCCTGCACAACATCGTCTTCTCCCAGCCCGACGAGGGCCAGGCCAAGAAGGAGATGCGGGTGCTGCACGTGCTGGAGCAGATCCGCTCCTACTCGGAGACCTGCTGGGACTGGCTGCAGATGCAGAGCCGGGACGGGGGACGGGGCCCCGAGGGCGCGGGTATGGGGGAGTGCAGGGGGTGCCCGGTGTGTGTGGGGAGGGATCGTCGGTGCCATCCCCAGGACTGACCTCCCTTTCCCCCCCCGCAGTGCCTGTGCCCATCGAGCCCCAGATCTGCCAGGCCACCTGTGCCATCATGAAGCTCTCCTTCGACGAGGAGTATCGGCGGGCCATGAACGAGCTGGGTGAGCGTGGGGAGGGGGCTCCTTCCCCCTGCGCCACAGCCAGCCCTGCTCACCCCCTCCCCGGCGTCACAGCGCTGGGCAGGGGGTGCTGGGGTCAGTCAGGAACCCCAAACCACTCCTGCCCCGTCCCACAGGTGGGCTGCAGGCGGTGGCTGAGCTGCTGCAGGTGGACTACGAGATGCACAAGATGACGAACGACCCCCTGAACCTGGCGCTGCGGCGCTACGCGGGCATGGCCCTCACCAACCTCACCTTCGGCGACGTGGTCAACAAGGTGGGGGCAGAGCTTTGGGGGGGGGGGTGTTAGCGGGGTCCGGGGGTCACAGCGTCACCCTCACCGCTCTCATCCTCCTCGCAGGCCACGCTGTGCTCCCGCCGGGGCTGCATGGAGGCCATCGTGGCTCAGCTGGGCTCCGACAGCGAGGAGCTGCACCAGGTGGGTGCTGGCCCCGTGAGGGGCTCCCTGGGGAGGGGACGGGCAGGGGGGCAGTCCCAACGCCCTCTCCCCCCGCTCTGCCCGTCCAGGTGGTCTCCAGCATCCTGAGGAACCTCTCCTGGCGTGCTGACATCAACAGCAAGAAGGTGCTGCGGGAGGTGGGCAGTGTCACGGGGCTGACACGGTGTGCCCTGCACGCTGGCAAGGTGAGCGCCAGGGCGGGTGGGAGGGGGCGTGGAGAACCTGGGCAGGGGCTGACTGGGGTGTGTGACCCCTCCCGGACAGGAATCCACCCTGAAGAGTGTCCTGAGTGCGCTGTGGAACCTGTCGGCACACAGCACGGAGAACAAGGCGGCCATCTGCGCCGTGGAGGGGGCCCTGGGCTTCTTGGTGAGCACCCTCACCTACAAGTGCCAGAGCAACTCCCTGGCCATCATCGAGAGCGGCGGTGGCATCCTCAGGAACGTCTCCAGCCTCGTTGCCACGCGGGAGGATTACAGGTGGGCATCACCACGGAAAGGGACAAGGGACCCCGGGCACTGCAGACCCCAGGGCGGTGCTGGGGGATGCCATGGTGTGCCACAGGGCTGGGGGAGAATTGCAGACCCCAGGGACAGCGCTGGGGGATGTCACGGCTGGGCAGGGGTGGGGGCACCTTGAGCCCCAGGAAAGGCTGCAGGGAGAGGGTTGAGGACCCCCCTGACGGCTGGGGGTCCCCTCTGTCCCGCAGGCAGGTGCTCCGGGACCACAACTGCCTGCAGACGCTGCTGCAGCACCTGCGCTCGCACAGCCTGACCATCGTCAGCAACGCCTGCGGCACCCTCTGGAACCTGTCAGCCCGCAGCCCCCGCGACCAGGAGCTGCTGTGGGACCTGGGGGCGGTCAGCATGCTCCGCAACCTCATCCACTCCAAGCACAAGATGATCGCCATGGGCAGCGCGGCCGCGCTGCGTAACCTGCTCACCAACCGGCCCCCCAAGTACAAGGACGCCGCCGTGGTGTCCCCGGGGTCCTGCATGCCCTCGCTCTACATGCGCAAGCAGAAGGCGCTGGAGGCCGAGCTGGACGCCAAGCACCTGGCTGAGACCTTCGACACCATGGAGAAGCAGAGCCTGAAGGGCCAGAGCGCGAAGAAGCCGCTGCGGCACATGGAGAGCCTGGTGAAGGACTACGCCTCCGACTCCGGCTGCTTCGACGATGACGAGGTGCCCAACGTGTCCACCGGCGTGGAGACGGCCAGCGCCTCCGTCCTCTCCATGTTCCTCAACTCCTCCTTCCTGCAGGGCCAGGCGCTGCCGCGGGCGCTGGCGCAGAGGCGATGCCCGGAGCCGGAGAAGGATGGCAGCGGGAAGCCGGCGGAGCCCAAGAAGCTGCCGCTGCCGGAGGACGACGTCTCGCTGGCCGCCGAGAAGCTGGCCAACAAGATCTCCAGCACGGTGGCCAAGATCGACAAGCTGGTGGAGGACATCTCCACCATGCACAACTCCTCGGACGACAGCTTCAGCCTCAGCTCCGAGGACCACTGCCTGGACTGGCAGTACGGCCCCGAGGAGGGGCATGAGGCGCGCGCCCAGTCCTGCTCGCCGTGCCGGCTCTCGGACACCGGCGGCTTTGCCAAGCGGGAGAGCCTGAGCCGGGCGCACACCCTGCTGCGGCTGAAGACGGCCTACACCAGCCTGTCCACTGACAGCCTCAACAGCGGCAGCACCAGCGACGGCTACTGCACCAAGGAGCACATGAAGCCCTGCCCCAGGGCCGCCTTCCTCGACTACCGGGACGAGCTGCAGCGCTACCAGAAGAGGCCGAGCCGCCTCGACCTCAAGAGCATCCTGGGCGGCAAACCGGAGCGGGCCGAGCCCCCCGCGCGGGACGCGGCCGAGCCGGACAAACCGGAGCAGCGAGACCTGCCCGAACGGGCCAAGAAGACGGTGACTTTCCCCAGCCCCAAGGCGCCAGAGAAGGAGAAGGAGACGGAGTGGAAGAAGGAGGTGGGCAGCAAACAGCCCCCCGACCCCCACGTCCACACCATCAAGCTCTCCCCGTCCTACCAGCACGTGCCCCTGCTCGAGAGCCTGGCCAAGAGCGGCGCGGCCACCGGCCACCAGCCCTCCCTGCTGGGCAGGAAGCAAGCCTGGCTGCCCCCGGCGCTGCTGCAGACGGCCGAGACCCTGAGCAAGATCCCGGAGAAGCTGCCGGCACAGCCGCCGGCCGCGGCAGAGCAGGAGTCGGTGCAGAAGTACTCGGTGGAGGACACTCCGATCTGCTTCTCCCGGTGTAGCTCCCTCTCCTCCCTCTCCTCGGCAGACAATGTGCTGGACGGGCAGAGCCACAGCGAGAACGACCTGGACAGTGACTCCTCCCTGGAGATCCTGGAGATGGAGGAAGGGGACGCGGAAGGGGAGGATGGGAGGCAGGAGAAGGAGAAGGCGGTGGATCCGGGTCCCACCACGCCGGGGGGGATTTCCCAGCCCATCACCATCCCCTTCCCAAAGCGGGACAAGGTTTTCCTGCGGGAAGCATCACCCTCACGCCAGGACGACCTGACGCCCTCGAGCTCCTCAGAGAACTACATCCAGGAGACTCCCCTGGTGATGAGCCGCTGCAGCTCCGTCAGCTCCCTGGGCAGCTTCGAGAGCCCCTCCATCGCCAGCTCCATCCAGAGCGACCCGTGCAGCGAGATGATCAGCGGCACCATCAGCCCCAGCGAGCTCCCCGACAGCCCCGGGCAGACCATGCCCCCCAGCCGCAGCAAGACCCCCCTCTTCGAGCTGGGCTGCCAGCCCGAGAAGGAGACCAGCCAGTTCAACATCCAGTGGGAGAACAACGTCAAGAAGTTCATGGAGATCACAGACTTCAAGGAACGCTTCCAGCTGCCCCAGGACCTGGACTCCATGGTCTACTTCACGGTGGAGAAACCCAACGAGAACTTCTCGTGCGCCTCCAGCCTGAGCGCCCTGCCCCTCCACGAGCACTACGTCCAGAAGGACGTGGAGCTCAAGCTGATTCCCACCTTCCCGGAGAAGAACAGCCTGAATTTCGCGGCTCACGAGAAGCGGGAGGAGCGGCGGGAGGAGCGGTACCTGGAGGGCCGGCGCCGGGCCGACCGCCCCGAGCCCCCCGACGACGACGACATCGAGATCCTGAAGGAGTGCATCAGCTCTGCCATGCCCTCCCGCTTCCGCAAGGTCAAGACCTCGCTGCTGTCGGGCCAGGTCCTGCACCCCCAGACCAAGAAGCCGATGCACGTCCCCGTTTACATGCTGGTGCCGGCCCACGCGCACCCCGGCATCCCCAGGCACCCGCGAGCCACCGCCCGCGACCTCTTCAAGGACGACGACTCCTTCACCGACTCGGCCGAAGGCACCGCCGTCAACTTCTCCAGCACCGCCTCGCTGAGCGACGAGACCCTGCGCTACCCGGCGGGCGAGGAGGCCGAGCACCCCCTGCCCGAGGGGCGCCGCGAGGGCGGCACCATCCCGGCCAGGAGAGCCGCCTCCGGCAGCTCCGCACCCGCCAGGATCGGCTCTGCCGGCAAGGGCAAAGCGGGGCCGGGCCGCGGCCAAGGCGGGGAGGGGAAGCGGGGCCAGACCCCCCCGAAGGGCTCAGCCAGCCTGGAGCTGGGGGTGGGCAGGGCCAGCGGTGCCCCCGGGAGGAAGGACGACCCCCAGGAGGACGGGGTGGTCTTCCAGTCGCTGTGCCACACCACGCCGACGGAGGAAGCCGTCTACTGCTTCTACGACCCGGAGCTGGACGAGCTGCCCGAGGCGGGCAGGGACGGGTCCGGCAGCAGAGCCCAGCCTGGCCGGGCACCCCGCAGGGAGCGCTCCGGCGGCTCCATCCCCCGCAGGGACCCCGAGCCTGGTCCCCGTCCGGCAAAGGCGAAGCCGCAGAACAACCTCATCGCCGACGAGACGCCGCCGTGCTACTCCCTCAGCTCCTCCATGAGCTCCCTGAGCGACGCCAACCTCTCGGACGGCGAGGAGCGGGGCCAGCCCTGCGGCAAAGCCACCTGGCCTCGGTCGGCCGCGGCGGGGCAGGCGCAGGGGGGCTCCCCCAGCTCCCCCAGCCTCAACTCGGAGGATGACCTGCTGCAGAAGTGCATCGGCTCGGCCATGCCCAAGCGCCGGCGGCCCGCGGTTCGCCGCAGGGGGCTGGAGCGCAAGCAGAAGCCGCCGGGCCCCGGCGGGAGGGAGCGGAAAGCCGAGGTCAGGCATCACCCCGACGAGGACGCCGGCTCCGACCGGGGCTCCGACCTGGACAGCGTGGAGTGGCAGGCCATCCAGGAGGGAGCCAACTCCATCGTCACCTGGCTGCACCAGGCTGCTGCCTCCCTGTCGAGGGAGCCTTCCTCCGAGTCCGACTCCATCCTCTCCTTCATGTCAGGGCTCTCGGTGGGCTCCACGCTGCAGCTCTCCCTGGGCAGGCAGGAGAAGCAGCGGCCCGGCAGCGCATCCGGCCGGGACACGGCGAGGAGGGAGCACAGCAAGGGCCGCCCAGAGCGGAAGGACACGGCGGGTGCCCGTCCCGCCGGCCGTACCGGTGCCAGGGCGGAGCGGAGCCCAGCGCCCGCCAAACCTGTGCCCAACCTGCCCGTGGTCTTCCGTGGCAGGACCGTCATCTACATGCCCAGCCTGGCCAAGGACGCCCCCAGCCCACGGGCCACCCCGAAGAAGACGCCGTTGGCCAAGCCCGAGGCGCCGTCAGCCAAGAACCTCTCCCTGAGCCAGCAGCGCTCACGGAGCCTGCACCGCCTGGGCAAGGCCCCCGAAACCGGGGACCTGGCGCTGCCCAAGAGGAGCACGACACCGCCCGCCCGCATGGGCAAGGGCCCACCTTCCTCGGGCTCCTCCCGCACCTCCACCCCCTCCCAGCACGGCCCCAAGAAGCTGCCATCGCCCTCCCAGCTCACCAAGCCAGGCACCCCACCCACGGGCAAGACAGGGGGATCATCCTCCCCACCAGGACCCCCGGCCAAGGCCCCGGCCCCCAAATCCCCAGCCCCCAGGCAGTCCAAGACGCAGAAGTCGCCCGTGCGCATCCCCTTCATGCAGAAGCCCAGCAGGAAGGTGCTGCCGGGCCGGGCGACCATGCCGGTGCTGGAGGAGCAGGTGGACGGATCCAAGGCTCGGCCCGGGGGCCCGGGGGGCAGTCGGCTCAACCTGGTGCGGATGTCATCGGCCCGCTCCAGCGGGAGCGACTCGGACCGCTCGGGCTTCCTGCGCCAGCTCACCTTCATCAAGGAATCCTCCAGCCTGCTGCTGCGGCACCGCTCCGAGCTGGCCCCGCCGGCCCCCGCGGCCTCGCTGCCTCGCCGGGGGTCCCCCCAGCGCAGCCGTGCCACCCTCCCGGCCGTGTTCCTCTGCTCCTCCCGCTGCGACGAGCTCAAGGCGGCCAAGCCGGCGGCCCCTGGCCTGCGGCCGCTCGCCCCCAGAGCCCAGCCCGGCGCCAAAACCAGCGCCGGTGTGAAGCCGCCGCGCAGGACCAGCTCCGAGAGCCCGTCCCGGCTGCCGGTGAAGACCAGCGTCCCCGCGGCCGAGCCCTTCAAGCGGTACTCGTCCTCGCCCAACATCAGCGTGGCGCGGCGGGCGGGCAGCCCGTCCTCCTCCGTGCGCTCCGAGGCTCCGGCGCGGCGCCGGCAGCCCGAGGCGGCTCCCGGGGGGCAGCCGGGGAAGCCGCCGGTGGTGGTGATGAAGGGCACGTGGCGGAGGATTCGGGACGAAGACATCCCGCACATCCTCAAGAGCACGCTGCCCTCCTCCGCCCTGCCGCTGGCAGGCTCCGGCGAGGACGAGCCCCCCGGCGCCCCCGGCCCCAGGAAGACCAGCGACGCCGTGGTGCAGACCGAGGACTTCGCCGCCTCCAAGACCAACTCCAGCACCTCTCCCACGCTGGAGACCCGCGAGGGACCCCCGCACCCCCGTGTCACCGGCGATGGCGAAGCCCCCGCGCCCACCAAGGCTGCCCTGCCCATCTCCTTCGGCCACGAGGCGCCCGCCGGGACCTTCCCCGCCAGCCGACACGGCTCCCCCAGCAAAGCCGCCCGTGTCACCCCCTTCAACTACGTCCCCAGCCCCATGGCGGTGACGGCCGTGGCCGACAAGGCGGTGGAGAAAATCCAGGCTTGAGCAGCTGCCACGGATGAGGCCCCAGTGAGGGTCCTGTGACACCCCCAGCCACGGAGGCTGAGCAGGACTGTGCTGGGGACACACACACGATGATTTGGGACAGCTGGGGACCAGGGAGTCACCCCGACCCGCTGCTGGCCCCGCTGGGGTCTTGCTGTACTGGAGCATCACAATTCCCAGTGCCAAGGACTGGACTTGGCTGGGGACACGTTTGGGGCTGACACCCCAACCTGGAGTGAGCCTCATGGACCACCTCCTGCTGATGGACAACTCGGGACAAGATGGGGGGGGATCATGTCCCCAGGTCCCCCCCATCACCCTCACCCACCACGGGCAGGGGTCTGAACCGGGGTCTGATCCCACACGCCGGGAAGCCGGAGGGCACACCCTGGCACAGGGACACCCCCACGTGCTCCAGCTCCTCTGGCACCGACACCGGCTCTGCCAGCGGTCACAGCTCATTTATTGGGGGGGAAGGGGATGCAGGGCAGAGGCTTTGCAGGGGTGACAGGGGTCAGGACCCCCATTTGTGCTGCTGGAGGGACCAGCAGCTGAGGTCCCTGTGCTGGTCTGAGGCAGCGGAGGGTGGAAATGGTGCAGGGGGAGCCAGGCAGGGGCTCATGGGGCTGTCTGGGGTCCCAATGGCTCATCCTGGGGGGCTTTTCGCAGGGTGGTGTCACCAGACCGGGGAGCTGCCCTGGGAGGGGACAGGGTGCTGAGCTGGCACCGCAGCGACCAACCTCCAGGGAAAGGTCTGGGGTCCCTCACCTCCACCTGCAGCTCCCCAGCTTCCCACCCCCAGGGCGGGAGATCCCTGTCCCAGCTCGCAGCCAGGATCCCGGTGTGTCCTTGCGGATGTGGACACGAATCCATCCAGGACTGGATTACGCCCACGGGGGGCTCCCAGCCCCAAAACCCCAGGGACACCCTGCTCCTGCTGCCAGCTGGCCCCAGGTGCCAAGACTGGGGTGAGATGGAAGTGCCTCGGCCCCTGGGAGTGGGGTGGGCTGCAGAGAGACCCCCTGATCCAGGTGCTCCCTGACCCCTTGGGTATCTCCCGGTCCTCCCACCATCACCACCTGCTTTGGATGAGGCCACCTATGTGCCCCCCCCCACCAGTGCCACGGGGGCTGCAGGGACAGTGCACCGGGGTCGTGGGGACCGGCACGTCCTGGAGACCCCCGCTCTGGCATGGGGCCAGCGCAGGAGACCTAAAGCTGAGGATGAAGAAAAGGGGGGAAAATCCCAGGGGCAGCACGACCTCCTGAGTGCTGTAACAGAGCACAGGGTGGCAGGAGGGCCAGCACTGCCCCCTGGGCCCAAGCCCACCCCCCCAACCCCGCTGTCCCCTCCTCCATGGACAATCCCACCGGGCTGTGCCGTGCCCCGCTCCCCCAGCTCTGTATCTATGTATTAAGGATGTTATTTTCCGGGACTCTGGACAGTATTCCCATTAAAAGCCAACCTGTGTAAATAGGAAGGGATGCTCAGTCTCTTGCGGGCTGGGGGGACTTGCAGCCCCTCTGCAGGGTTTTCTGGATCCATTTCTTGTACTTCACGGTCGAGGTGGCGACCGGCGGCTTGAATTGGTCGGTGACATCTGGGCCGCTGAAGGACATCACCCCGGCCACGGCCGCCCGCTCCCCGCACACCAACGGGCCCCCCGAGTCACCCTGGGGAGGGGGTGACACCAGAGAGTGCACCCCGACCAGGGGCAGGGACCCCCACCACGGCTGGGGGGGATATCTCACCTCTATGCTCAGGGTGAGCGTCTCCCCTGGAGCCCCCCCCCACGCGGGAACGGTGGCTCGGGGTGGGCAGAGCTTTGCAACCCCCGGACCCCTAAATGCTCACCTTGGCGGGGACTGAGCCCCGGGGCTGCCCCTGGAAGCAGATCATGGTGGGGGCGATGCCGCCGTCCCAGAAGCGGCTGTTGTTGCACATCCGCGGGTCCATCACCTTCACCTCCAGCTCCTGCAGGGTGGGCGAGAGCCCCCCGCGCCCCCGGACCCCCCAGCCCGCCAGGCTGCAAGTGGCCCCCGCCGCCGGTCCCCGTCCTGGCAGCCCGATGAGCCGCCGCGTCCGGCCCGGCGTCACCGAACCCTCCAGCTGCGGGCGGGGGGCAACGTCAGACCCCTCCCCAAGGCCAGGGGGGCTTGCAGGGAGCGCCCCAACACTGCGGGTGGGGGCGCAGGGGGAGCACCCCAATGCTGCAGGTGAGTGGCCAAGGGGGCACCCCAATGCTGCAGGGGTGCGGGGGGGCTGAGGAAGAGCACCCCAACGGCACAGGTGGGTGGGTGGCTGAGGGTGAGCCGATGCAGCGCCCACGGGAGCGGGGAGACGTTACCGGGGTGTGAAACCTCCGGGCGGGGGGGGGGTGGGTGAGAAGAGGAAATCTCACCGAGCCTCTCGCCCCGGCTGCGAGCGCAGCTGCAGCGACACGGTGTGAACCCCCCGGTGTCCCCCTCCCCCGGCAGCGCTTCCCGCTCCTCCTGCCCCCCGGCAGACCCTCCCGAGCCCCACCTGCAGCAGGAGCAGGTCGTTCTCCATCGTCCCTCGGTCGTAGCCGGGGTGGGGACAGGCCGCCCGGATGGGGAAGGTCTGCGTGGCCGCCCCGCGGTCCCGCAGGCTGTGCAGCCCCACCACCACTCTCCCGTTGGCCTGTGTCCTGCCCCACACCGGGAGCCGGTGTCAGCCCGGTGCCGGTCACTGGGAGCCCCCCCGAGTGCCCGTGGCCCCGGACTCACCCCCGGGCCAGGCAGTGGGCGGCCGTCAGGACCCAGCGCCGGTGCAGCAGCGCTGCCCCGCAGGCGTGGACCCCCCCAAACTGCAGGGACGCCATGTAGGGCCGGGAGTGGGGTTTGGCCTCGTGTCCCCCGATGATCGATGGCTGGAGCCAGGCCCACGCTGTGGGGAGAGGAGATCCTGTCCTGGCCACCGACCAGCACCTGCCACCACCCCGGACAGCGATGCCAAAAGCCTGCTGGGCACCCCGGACTCACCCAGGACCCACCGCCCCGGTGCTCACCTGAAGGCAGAGGCGGCAGCAGCAGCAGCAGCAGCGGCCCCAGACAGCCCCTCGCCCCCATTCCTGCCCGCTCCGTGTCCTGGTGTGGTGTCAGAGGAGCCCCACGTCCCGTGTGACAGCAGAGCAGGGCGGCAGCAGGACACAGACCCCGCTAAGGGGGGCAGGAAAGGGAAGAGGCACCCACAGGGTAACACCTGTGGGGGTGGGAAACACCCACGGCCCCCTCGGTGCTCGGCTTTGCAGACAGAAAGTGGCATCTTCGTCAAAACGGGGGGGGGGGGCGGTTTGTGAGATCTACGACAATCTGCAGTGCTGGGTGATCCGTTCCCACCACCTTTATTAGCAAAACAAGGACAGTTTTCCCGCCACCATCACCACAGGGCCACCAGTGCTGGCCCCTGGGCAACCCTCCCCGGTGGTCCCTCAGCGGGTCCCTTTGGGGGGGACCCGCCTGGCCCCTCTCCCCGGGCGGGCTCTCAGGCTGGCCAGGAGCTGCTCGAAGAAGAACTCGCTCTGGTAGTCCAGGAGGACGAGGTGCCGCAGGAACGAGGGCACCTGGGCCCTTGTCACCCCCACGCACACGGGGACCACCCTGGTGCCACAGCGGTGGATGACGTGGAGCAGGTTCCACTGGGACACGCGCTGGCACCACGGGTCGCCCACGGAGCGGGCCGAGAGGAGCAGGATGGCCACCCTGCTGGCCTCGATGACCTCCAGGGCCGTCAGGATCACGGACGTCCCGGCCACTTGGTCCTGGTGCTCCGTGAAGCCCCGGAAACCCTCCTGCCTGAGGCGCCGGGCGATACGGGAGGCGACGGGATCGTCCTCCGGGAAGTACCAGAGGGAGAAGTCGTAGGGGAAGGTGTGTGAGGGCACGGAGGACGTGCCGCCCACGGGGGACGTGGCAGCCAGTGCAGGGAGCAAGCGTGGGGTCCAAGCCTTTGTTCCTGCAGCGGGACCCTGCGGCCCGTGCTGGGCAGCCCTTCCCGGCAGATCCCTCTGTTCCCTGCGGAAACGTCACCAGGGTGGCAGAGCCAGGCCCTGGCACAGCCGGGACGGTTCCGCCCCGATTTGGGAAGGCGAAATCACACCCTGGGGGGTCCCGAGGTGTCCCCACCACAGTCCGGGAGTAGTCGGAGCTTCGACCCCGGCCCTCAGAGCGCCTTCTCCCTCATCTCCGTGATCCCACGCTCCAGCTCCGCTCCCGCCCGCTCCAGCTCCCCGCGCTGCTCCCGCAGCCGCTCCCGGGATTCCTGCAGCCGCTGGTTCATCCCCACGTAGGAGCGGCTCTGCCGGTACAGCCGCTCCCGCTCCTCGGCCGCGGGGTCGGGGGAGCCTGGCGGGGCGCATGGGAGGGTCAGTGGGACACCGAGGGGCTCCCCACGCCCCCCCTGCCCATCCCGGGCTCACCTGGAGCGGGGCCGTGGTCCAGGGGGGGCTCGGCGGGGAGGACGAAGACGGGGTCGGCCGGGTGGGTGCCCTGCACGTCCTCCAGGATCTGCTCCACGCTGGGGGGCTCAGGGCGGGTGGGCAGCACCCGCTTGGCCTTGGAGCTCATCACGGGGGAGGCTCATGTAGGGGGGGCTGTGGAGGGAGAAGCGGGTGGGTGAGGGGGCTGCGGTGCGCCCACCCTGGACGGACAGACAGACAGACAGACAGACAGACAGACTCTTCCCTATCCCCCTAAGACCGACCGACCCCTGCGTGCTGTCCGTTGGACCGACACACGGACCGCC
>JAWMRA010000079.1:1606919-1625277 GCA_035584735.1 Pseudotriccus pelzelni | reverse complement strand
AGACACACCCCCCGTACCCCGCACGGACAGACAGACCGACCCCTGCCACTTCCCACCGCACTTCCGCCACGCCCCGCTGACGTAATCAAGGCAGATCCCGCCCCTCCCTCCCAGGCTCCGCCCCCGCTCTTAAAGGCGCCGCGCCCCGTCACAGAACACGCGGGAGCGGCGGCTCGAGGGCACCGAGGGTTTATTGGGGTTTGGGGGGACGGGACAGGCTTGGCTTGGACAGATCCAGGATCCCGGCTGAGGGCGATGCAGGCCTGGGGTCGTGGTGCCTGTATCAGAGTCGCTGGTGCCGGTACTGGGGCCGTGGTACCAGTACCGGGGTCTGTGGTGCCAGTACAGGGGATGACGGTGCCAGTACCAGGAGCGTGGTGATGGTACTGGGGCCGTGGTGCCGGTACTGGGGATGCCAGTGCTCGTACTGGGAGTGCTGGTGCCGGTCCCAGTACCAGGGCCGTAGTGCCCCTCTCACTTCATCTTGTTCAGTTCCTCTGCCAGGCTCAGGGATGCTCTGGTGCCTGCGGACACACAGACAGTGTTAGTGCCCGTCCCCAGGGCAGTGCCCGGTGTCCCTGACCCAGCCCATCCCGGTCACCATCCCGTTCCCTCCCTCTCTCGCTGAGCACAGGGGTGGCACCGGGGTCCTGCTCCCCGCGCCCGGGGGGCTCTGGATGGGAGCCACAGGTTGGCAGCGCTGTGAGGAGCACACGGACACAGGGACGGACACATGGATGGACACATGGATGGACAAATGGAAGGCTCTGGCTACTGAGAAGCAGGAGGGAAGCGCCTGCTCTACCCACGCCCCGGGAGAAGGGGCCGGTTGTGCGGGAGCCGCACCCGCAGGGGCAGGGCGGTTTGGCCGGTGCCACGGTGGCCACGAGCCCCAGCCCCGGGCCTGGCGGGCGCCCGGCACAGCCCGGCCCCGTCTCCCGTGGCGGCAGCGGGAGCCGTGGCTGTTACATACGGACAGACTGAGCTGCGGGGCCGCCCCGGTCGCCAGCCGGGCTCTGCTGCTCGCCAGAGTCTGCAGGACTGGACCAGAGGTGCGGCGCAAAGAGAACACAGAGGTTAGAGAGGGGACAGCCACACCCCGCAGGGGCTCCTGTCACCGCTGGGGGAGCTCAGAGCGTGGGCACCTTGGTGGTGATTAAAGGGAGCTGCCCACAGCCCTGCTCTGGGAAAACCCCCTGGCCCGCACACGGAGCTGGACGGAGGGACCCGCGTTACCTTCCCGGGTGACGGTGGAAGCCGCGTCCAGGGCCTTGGTGCTGATGTCGCTTATCACGTTGTCCACGGCCTCGTGGTGCTTGAGGAAGCAGGGCCGGATGATGCTGTGGTAGAGCACCTGTGAGCCGTTCCAGGGCACGGGGGCCATGCACCACACCAGGAACAGGCACTGCAGGGACGACAGGGGCTCAGCTGCTCCAGTGCCCCCCCCCAGCCTGGTCCAGTGGCAGCTTCTGAGCTCACTGGAGGTATCTGAGCCGATTGCAGCCCCACCACGGCCCCACAGGGCAGAGCCCACCGCACTCAGCCCCTCCACGTTCAGCCCTCGGGCAGGAGGACCCTCTCCCTGGCACAGCCGTTACCTTCCCGGCGTAGTAGAAGGGGAACCAGTAGAGGAAGAGGTCGGAGAAGGACTCGGCGATGCAGAAGACGCCGTACACCACCCAGTACGTGAGCCACATGGTGTCATCCTCCTTGCTGCTGCTCTCGATGGCCTTGATGCTGCCGCAGGAGAGGGGAAGGGCACGGCTGCTGCAGTCCTGGGGTGGGCTCCTCCTTCCCAGACCCTCCAAACCCTGGGGCAAACCTTCCCTCCGGGTGCCACCCCAAGCTGGCACTGTCCCAGCCTTTCCAGGGAGGCCTCAGGAGCTTCCCAGCCATAACTGACTCTTCGCTGAGCAGGGAGCCCCTCAGCCAAGGGCAGGGAACGCTCTCCAGGTGCTGCAGGGGGGTGGGATTGGTACTCACGAGACGTAGGCGGGGTAGACGAAGCCGATGAGGTTGCAGAGCAATGAGGCGCCGTAGCCGAACATGAGGTACAGCCCCAGGAAGGCCACGGAACCTGCCGGGGGACAGGGGACGGTCACGAACCCGCCACCACCGGGGAGAGACCCTGCCCAGGCCGCCGAGCAGGATTCTCATCCCAGGACCCCCCGGTTGGGGACAACGACCACCCCCAATTAACTCCAGCATGACAGGGCGCTGAGTCACGTGGCAGGGTCTGCTCCTCCCTGAGTGCCCCACGACCTGCTGCTGTCACTGTTTGTCCCCTCCCCGGGCCTGGAAGGGACTTTACCACAGAGCTGTCAGCGTTTTCGCCCCGTCACCGGCCTGGAGCGGGGCCAGGGCCACGGCACCGCCGGAGCCGGGGACACCGGCACACACCGGCACACACCCATGGTCCAAAGTCAAGGCCCCGCTCGGCTCCCCCGAGGCCCGGAGCCACCTGGCACTCCGATAACACCCATCCAAGGGCCAGCCCTGCTCCCAGAGCCGGGATCCACAGGCACTCCTTGTGCTGAGCAGCCACCGGGGCAGGAGGGACTGGCTCCCTTGGGAGCAGCAATCCAGTGCCGCTTCCCTGCTGTTCAATTAGAGCGGTAAATCAAGTGGAAACCGAAGGTTTCAGTGGCCTGGAGCCTGCACAGCCCTCAAGACACCAGCAGGAGGCTGGATCAGCGGAACTGGTGGATGGGGAAGGTGGGACAGGGAGCTCTTGCTGCAGAAACCACGGGGCTCGGAGGGCAGGAAAACCTCAGGGACGCACGGAGGGGTGCCAAGGGCATTTTGTCGCAGCCCAACAGCCTCTCCCTTACCCTGGAAAAAGCTCCTCCATCAGCAGGAGGAAAGCTGGGAATTAACCTGTCTGTGCTGGTGAATTAGAGGAAAGTCCTTGCTGGGGCTTGGAGGGCGGATTATCCTGGCTCTGCTCACTGCAGCATTCCTGGGCTCAGCTCTGGCCCCGATCCGCGGCTGCCACGGCTCCGGGTCTTTCCCAGGAGACGGGCAGGAGCAGCGTGGCTTTGGAGCAATCCCAAACCTCCCTTCAAGGAGAACAGGCAGGTCCAGGCAGTGCTGGGTTTCATTCCCCAAGAGCCTTAGAAGGGATTTCACGGGATTTTAACCCCCGGAGAAATTTATGTAACAGCAAAAACCAAGGGAAAGGCTTCGCCGAGGGGGCAGCTGCTGCCCAGAGGCCACGAAGATGGGCCACAAACCCCAGCCCGTGGGTCACTACGGGCTCCAGATATGCAGAACTGACTTGCTGGGTTTAAACACAAATTAGGGATTGCTCCAGAGCCAGAGGAGGGAGAAGTTGGGAGTTTTTAGCTTAGCAGCATCTCCTCTTTTCCAAGATAGGGATCCAGAGCACAGAACCATCACTTTTTGGTGCTTCCACTCTTGTGCTGCCCCAAAAGTCCCTCACACCTGAGCCTGACCAAATCCCTGGGACTGTTTTGCTTGGAAGGCACCTGACTGGCACCGCATCCAAACACAACCTGCTCCTGGCAGCACGTGCCTGCTCATGGACAGTTTTCCCCCTGGGAGCGGGAAAACCAGCCCTGCAGCAGGTGAAGGGCCAGGGAATCACACTTGGAGGCCAAAGGCAGAGGGAGGGCCGGGAGGGACATGGGAAACCAGGAAATCCCAAGCCCCCCTCCTGGGAGGTTTGGTATGAAATCCCAAGTCAGAGCACGTGGACGGGCCGGTTGTACGTTGGCAGACAGGGCACAGGGCCGAGGGTCAGGGGAGAGGGGCACTTTGTGCCAGGGGACGCTCCCCGGGGAGAATCCGGCTGGTTCCTCATTAATGAGCAACAGGATCCGGTTAATGGCTGGATCCCCACACCGTCCCCAACGCCTGGGCTGACTCACCAGGATTTCGGGGCTCACCCAGAATGGGGACCCTCCCCTGCCAGGGGGCCTCGAGGGTCCATCTGACGCCTCTGACACCCGGACCCCGCGGTGCGGGATTTCGGGATTCCAGGCCCGCCGAAGGCGAGGACGGCGCGGTGACAGCGGTGTCGCCCCCCGGGACCCCCCGGCCCCCTCTCAGCACGGCCCCGCTCTGCACCCCCCAAATGGGGGGGGTGCCCTGCCCGCCCTCCCCGTGCCCCCGCCGAGCCCAGAGCCACGGTGAGGGACTGCCAGGGCGCCCCAGGAGACAGGAGGGGTGGGGGGGGCAGGACGGGAGACCCGGGGAGGGGCCGCGGGGTACCGGTCGCACCTGAGGCCAGGTAGAGCCGTTGGACGCCGGTACGGGCTTCCAGCCGGCCCAGCAGGTCGCCGAGCGGCCCGGGGCGGTCGAGGAAGCGCTGCAGGCGCTGCTGCACCGAGCCCATGGCGGCGGCGAGCAGGAGGATGAGGAAGGGGACGAAGGGGACGAAGGGGCGGCCCCGCAGCGGCCCCGCACCGACCCCGCGCCCCGGGCAGAGCGGCCGCCGGGGGGCGTGGCCAGCCGGGGCGGGGCGTGGCCAGGGCGGCGGGGCGGGGCCAATGAGAAGGCGGGGAGGGACCAAAGCGGCCAATGAGGCGAGGCCGGGCGGGAGGGGGCGGGGCCGACGCCGTTGGCATGGCAACTGGCGCTCGGCCGCCGCGGCCTCATGGCGGCGCGGCCCAGGCCCGGCCCGGCGGCCTCGGCGCTCCCGGGGCTGCTCGCGGTGCTGTTCGCGGGGCTGGTGGTCGCCGCCGCCGCCCCCGCCAAGCCCCGCGTCTACCTGAGCAGCTGGGCCGTGCGGGTGGCGTCGGGGCCGCGGGACGCCCGGGCCCTGGCCCGCCGGCACGGGCTGCTCTACCTGGGCCAGGTGCGGCCTGGGCGGGGGCAGCGGGCCCAGCCCACCCCATGTCCCACTGTCCCGGCTGCCCGTGCTCATCCCCACCCTGTGTCCACACTGTTTGTCCCCTCGTCCCATCTGCTCGTCCTGTGGGCAGGGACACCTCCCTCCAGACCAGGCTGCTCCAAGCCCTGCCCAACCTGGCCTTGGACACTTCCTGGGATGGGGCAGCCTGGGAATCTGGAATGCTGTCCCAGTGAGCATGCAGGGGGTGAGCAAAGGACCCCCAGGGTACACCCTCTCCCCCAGCACCCCACTCTGCCTCCAGGTGACACTTTCTGCTGGTCCCGCCGTGCTCAGCTCACATTAAATTCACCTTTCTGACCTCCCCACCTACGTGGAGCCGGTGCAGGTGTCCCCAACCGGGCTGGAAACGCTGACGGCATCTCCCTGTGCCCGCAGGTGATGGAGGGAGAGCCCTACTACCACCTGGGGCACCGCGGCACCCGGCAGAGAGCCCTGAGCAGGCACTGGGGGTGGCACGTGCGGCTGATGAGAGACCCCGAGGTAGGGAGGGGGGCACGGGCAGCCCGGGCACAGCCCTGGGCAGGATCTGCCTGGCACCCACAGCGCTGCCCCTGCCCAGGTGCTGTGGTTTGAGCAGCAGACGCTCAAGAGGCGCACGAAGAGAGGTGCCAGCGTGGTGCCCACGGACCCCTGGTTCCCCAAGCAGTGGTACATGGTGAGGTGGTGCTGCTTCCTCTTCCAGTCCTCACTTAGAGCACAGAATGCCCTTCCCACTGCCCGTCCCAGCACACCAGCAGGGCTAATGCCGGTGGTGGTGAGGCAGCACGAGCCCCTGGAGGTCACCCCAGGCTGCTGAGCAAATTTAATCTGTTTTCCAGAACAACGACATCAGTCCCGACCTGAACATCCTCACGGCTTGGAGCAGGGGCTACACGGGGCGGGGGGTCGTGCTGACCATCCTGGATGATGGGCTGGAGAAGGATCACCCCGACCTGGCAGCCAACTACGTAACTACGAGGGGGTGCAGGAACAGGCTCCTCTGGGGTGGGGGGTCCCCGGGGAGAGGGGGGAGCCACTGCCTTCATCCCGCCCCTGGGACTGGGTGGTGGGAACTCGGCCTCTCCAGGGCCAGATCACAGCCTTGGAGTCTCCCACAGAGAATTCTCACGTCGAGGAAACGTTAGAACTTGTACACACACTTGAGCCCCCAAAATTGGTGTAATTACAGCAAGCTGCAAAGCCAGTAAAGCTGGTAAACCCTCACGTGCTCAGCAAGGAAGGAGAGATAAGTCCTGGGTGTTTGCAACAACACAATTCCTGTGGGTTGTAGTTCCTCTCTCCTGTGAGGGTCACCCTCAGGTGAGTCACCACGCTGGGCTCCGTCGCTGAAACAGCAAAGCTGTGCTGCTTTCATCCCATTTCACAGGATCATGTCAGCTGGCAAAGACCTCCAGTGTCACAGAGTCCATCCTGTGCCCCATCCCCACCTTGTCCCCCAGCCCAGGGCACCGAGTGCCACCTCCAGTCCTTCCTTGGACACCTCCAGGGGTGGGGACTCCAAACCTCCCTGGGCAGCCCCTTCCACTGCCTGACCAGCCTTTCCATGGAGAAATCCCTCCGCACATCCAACCTGACCCTCCCCTGGCACAGTTTGAGGCCTTTTCCCCTTATCCTGTCCCTCGTTCCCTGGGAGCGGAGCCTGATCCCCCCCGGCTCCCTCCTCCTGTCAGGGAGTTGCAGAGAGCAAAGGTCCCCACTCCAGGCTGAGCCCCCCCAGCTCCCTCAGCTGCTCCTGGTGCTCCAGACCCTTCCCCAGCTCCATTCCCCTCTCTGGACTCAGTTTAGCTCAGACTAACCCGGTCCAGTTGGGCCCGAAGGGGCCCCCCTGTGCCCCCCGGGCTGGCAGTGCAGGCCCCCGGCGGTGCCAGCCCTGGGCTGGGTGCCAGGCGCCTGTGCCGGGCTGTCACAGCCCTGCCCGGGGCCCTTCGCTCACGACGGTGCCTCGTTCTGTAACAGGACCCGCAGGCGAGTTACGACTTCAACAGCAACGACCCCGATCCCCAGCCCAGATACGGCGACGGGGACAAGAACTGGTGGGTTCTGCTCCGTCCCTTGGGGGGCTGAGGCTGTCCCAGGACCCTCCACCCATCTCACTGTGCCCCCCAGGCACGGGACACGCTGTGCAGGAGAAGTGGCAGCCGTGGCCAACAACGGGATCTGCGGGGCAGGCGTCGCCTACAACGCCAAAATTGGAGGTGAGACACCGCTCCGGTGGGACGGAGGTTGGGAAGCAGCTCCAGCACCACAGGGGGATGCGGGACCCCAGGTGGGGCCACTCTGGGGGCTTGCAGGAGGTAGAGGGTGCTGCAGTGTTACCCCACATCAGTCTCAGCTCCCCGGGGGTTTAATACCCACCCAACACCTGCAGCACCATCCCTGGGCAGGCTCAGGCGCCCCTGCAGAAGTGAGGGTGGCAAAGGGGGTTAAAAGCTGGGATAACTCCCTGGGCTTAATTACAAAAGGCTTAACAAGGAGCTTTGGGAACCGGCTCATGGCAGCAGCACAGACCCGCAGGAGCCTGATCTGCTTAGGGCAGGGTCATGTGAACGGTGCTCAAGGCAGGGGGTGAAGGGGGGGCTGTCGAGGTGCCCCTCGTCCCTCCCCCTTGGCGTGGCACTCGCGTGGCTCCCGTTCCCCCCCGGTGCTGCCGCCTCTCGGCCACGGCAGCTCCCGGTGCCGGCCCTCAGGCGTGCGGATGCTGGACGGTCCCATCGTGGACGTGGTGGAGGCCCAGGCCCTCAGTCTGCACTCCCAGCACATCCACATCTACAGCGCCAGCTGGGGCCCCGAGGACGACGGCAGGACGGTGGACGGGCCGGGCGAGCTGGCGGCGGCCGCTTTCCACAGGGGGGTCAGCCAGGTGAGCCCAGCGCCGGCCTCGGGGGCCTCGGGGGGCAGCGGGACCCCCCGCCCACCCCCCTCTGCCTCCCCAACAGGGACGGGGGGGGCTCGGCTCCATCTTCATCTGGGCCTCGGGCAACGGAGGGATCCACTACGACAACTGCAACTGCGACGGGTACGGCAACAGCATCTACACGGTGTCGGTGGGCAGCGTCCTGGGCGACGGGCAGCGGCCCCGCTACAGCGAGGGCTGTGCCGCCATCCTCACCACCACCTACAGCAGCAGGGCCAGCAGCGACGTGCAGATCGTGAGTGTTGCGACGGCCCCGCCAGGGCGGCGACCCCAGCCCGGGCCGGGCTCGTCCCAGCCCTCCGCGCCCGGGCAGCGAGAGGGCGGCTTTGGGGAAGGGTCGGTGTGGGACCCCCCCTAAAAGCCCAAAGGGAGCGTTTACTGGAGGTGCCCAGCCCCGGGAAGCCCTCCCTGGTGCTGAGACCCCCCCCTCTCCCCCAGGTGACCACCGACCTGCACCACCGCTGCACCGACAAGCACACGGGCACCTCGGCCTCGGCCCCGCTGGCCGCAGGGATGGTCGCCCTGGCTCTGGAGGCCAAGTAGGTGACACTGAGACAGCAGGACAGCCCCCGGGGAGAGGGCAAGCCCTGAGGAAGCAGGGGGGCTGTTGGCAGGGAGGTTGGGAGTGCGGAGCTGAGGTGTCCTCGGGTTCTGGTGGGGCAGTATCTTCTCCCAGAACCATGGGAGAGCAGGGGACAGGAGGAGAATTGTGCTCCAAAGGTCTTTTTGCTCCCACCTTGGCACTGAAGGAGGTTGTGGGGGGACCTGCTTGGACCCAGACAGCTGACTTACCCACCTCATGAGTTAGAAGGGCCAAATCCCACCCTTAAAAGCCAACCCAGACACCTGTGCCCCCACATTCTCCTTGCTTGCAGCCCAGCCCTGACCTGGCGTGACCTGCAGCACCTCATCATCAGGGCCTCCAAACCCGCTCACCTGAAGGCCGAGGACTGGGCCAAGAACGGGGTGGGACGCAGGGGTGAGTGCGGGGCTCAGCCCTCCCCTCTCCCCTCACCTGGCCCTGGGATGCCTTCCAGCAGCTCCCAGTGCTCTCCCAGCACTGAGGGGCTCCAGGGTCCTCTCCTGCTTTCCAGTGAGCCACTACTACGGCTACGGGCTGCTGGACGCGGGGCTGCTGGTGCAGGAGGCCGTGGCCTGGACAGGGACTCGGCCTCAGGAGAAATGTTCAGTCAAGGTCCTTCAGGCCCCCAGGTAAGGGACAGCACCCCCGGGCCCAGCCTCACATGGGGACTTGCTGCAGGAAGAGGGATTGCTTCCCAAAAAGCGGCCTGTGCTGCAGAGTGTCTGCTGTGGGCACAGGGCTGTGCCTGGAGGCCGTGGAGGAGGGCAGGATGCCCATGGAACAGGGAGGAATGCCCTCACCTCCAGCTTGTCCTCGACAGGGACATTGGCTCCAAGCTCACCATCTCCACAGACGTCTTCTCCTGCTCCCGGAGCATCCGCTCGCTGGAGCACGTCCAGGTCCAGCTGTCCCTGAGCTACAGCCGCAGGGGGGACCTGGTGGTGGCTCTGAGCAGCCCCACGGGCACCACGTCCACGCTGGTGACCGTGCGGTAAGGACACGGAGCACCCGCACCCACCAGGGGCTGGGGGACCTCTCCCACAGCTCTCCCAGGCTCAGGACACCCCCCAAAAGGGGCTCACCAGGCCCAAAACTCCCCTGGGCCTCTGCCACGTGGCAGTGCCCCCTCAGAGCAAGAACAGGGTGTCCAGGCTGTCCTCGGCCACATCCTGCTCCTCCAGCCCCCACGGCTGGCACTCCCAGCTCCCCTCTCCTCCTCCAGCCCCTTCGACACCAGCCAGGAGGGCTACAAGGACTGGACCTTCATGTCCACACACTTCTGGGATGAGAACCCCGAGGGGACCTGGACGCTCCACCTGGAGAACAGGGGCGATGCCCGTAACACCGGTGGGTGTTTACTGGGGTCACCCAGTGCCTGATCATTCTTCTTCCTCCCCCCACTTGGACAAGCAACTTGTCGGCTTCTCCCTCCCAGCCACGAGCCCTCCTTATCTACAGGGCCATGTGTTTGCTCTGAGGGCCTCCCTGGAGAGCACAGGGCCAGGAAGGGGGCACAGCCCCAAAGCTTCCAGCCCCACATCCATCACCTGGCAGGCCCTGAGTCCTGTCCCTCCTGTCCCCAGGCCAGCTGACCAACTTCATCCTGCACCTGCACGGCACGGATGAGGACATGACCTCCCGGCGCTCCGCAGCCTCCGCCACGGACGGCTGCCTCCGGTGGGACAAGGAGGGGGCCTGTGAGGGTGAGTGAGGCTTTGGGGGGCACAGTGACAGCGCTCTGGGCCCCGGGGGGCTCATCCCACCCTCTCTCCTCAGAGTGCGGCAGCTCCCTGTACGCCCACCGGCGCTCCTGCCTGCCCTACTGCCCCCCGCGCTACTACGGCCGGCCCCGCAGTGCCACCGCCACGGGCCGCGTGTGTGCCCACTGCCACCCCTCCTGCTACACCTGCCAGGGCGCCTCGGCCAACAACTGCACGTCCTGCCCCTCCGCCCGCACCTTCCAGGAGCTCACCCACACCTGCTCCCCCTCCCAGGGCCGCCTCAGCCCGGGGGGGCTGCGCAGGGACCTCCTGGTTGTCACTGTGCTGGCCTGCAGCAGCCTGGTCCTCGCGGGCATCCTCTACCCCACGTGCAGGGTGGCCCTTCGTGCCGGGAAAGGCGCCTTCTGCTGTCCCCAGGCCGGAAGGACAGAGTGACACCAGCCCGGGCCGCAGGGACACAGCCTGGGACACCGCTGGCATCTCGCCCGGCTTCCAAAATAAACCGGTTGTTGCCTTCCTGGACCACCCTCTACGCAGGGTGATTTCTCTTCCCAGCAGCGCCCGGGCCGCTCCCACCCTGTGCACGAGGACAGGGGTGGTGGCTCCCCCTCCCCGCCTTGTCCCCCCCTGCCCCTGGGGACCTGAGCGTTTCCAGAGGGGTCTGGAGCCCTGTGCCCTTTCCCAGGAGCAGAGGGACGAGTTGTGACGTGTGTCCAAGCAGCTGCACCCGCGTGGTGCTGCAGCAGGAGCTCAGCCACGAGCCCGGCACGGAGCAGAGGCAGCGGAAGACAGCCTGGGTCCACTCCACGGGCCCCAGTTCCCGCTCACCAGAAACTTCTAGGCCGTAAAAAAGGGATGCCAGGGTGGCTGCACCCCCCAGACACTCTGCTCCCCCTGCCAGGGCTAGTGAGAGGAGGCAAAGCCCCCCTGCCCTGGCTGTCCCGCGGGGACTGGCAGCAGCAGGGTGGCAGCTGTGCCCCGGCACGCGGCACCGGGCAGGGATGGACAGGGATGGGCAGGGAGAGCTGCCAGCTGGGGCCCTCCCAGGGGCACCGGCCCCACGCCAGACCCTGCACTGCCCCGGGACATGGGGGAGGCGGTTTGTGTCCCCCCCCTCCCCGGCTGTGCCGTCCAGAGCACAGCGTGTTTGCTCAGCTGAAGAGTTTTGGGAATTAAGGGAGAGAGCCAGACCTTTCTCCAAGCGTATAATGACCCGTGAAAACCCTTGGCTGGACCTTACAGAGCACGGAGAGGAGGGAGCTGGGACGGAGCTTTGTCTCCAAAGGCAGCTCAGAGAGAGGGGCTCTCCTCAGGGGGACCCCGAGCCCCGGGCTGAGCTGGGGTCCGTGCTCACACCAAGGGACAGTGCTGGGGACACTGCCCAGCCTGGCACTGCAGGTCAAGTTCGAGCTGGAGACACCAGGCACAGCTTCCCCGTGGCCTCTCCGAGGGGTTTTGCCCACCCTGCTCCCGCGGCCTGGCCTAGCCCTTGGTGGGCAGCTGGAACTGAACACCCTCTCCAGGGACAAACCTGCCCCCGGCAGCCCCAAATCGACAAAGGGGGGACGAGAGGGGCCACTTTCACAGGGTGGAGGCGCCTTTACTGCCCCAGTCACCCCGGAGCACATGGAACCACACAGACTTTACTGGGACCAGTGGGTGAGCCCAGGACTGAGCCCCAGCTGGTCCCAGGGCTCACGTCTGCCCCGGGGTGATGAACTACTCGATGTGACCAGGACCCTCCTGGGCTGGCAGCTGCCACTTGGGGAACCCCAGGGCGCCCATCCCCGTACCCCCATGGGTACCCCAGTTTGGGAACAGCCACCAGCGACACGAGCTGGGAGGTCTCAGCCCTTCTCTGGCACCAGCTCCAAACCCACCCCCCAACGGGCACAAGACCCCCAAGGGAGCCCCAAGCGGGCGGTGCCCCCCCCCCCAGGGTGCCCCAGTGGCCCCCCCCTCATCCCACGGGTTGGGTTACGGGCGAGGGGGCTCCGGCACGGGGATGGGAACCCTCCCGCCTCCGCCGGAAGGGAGATAAGCGGCAGGTCCCCGACCCCGGCGGGGAGAGCCTGGCGCGGGGCCATGGGCGACAGGGACACGCTGCGGGGCGGGAGCAGCTCCGGGGGCTCGGCTCGGGGACGCTCTGGGGACCCCCTGCCCGTGGGGACACAGAGGAGACCCCCCTGGGTTGGCTCCGGCCAGGAAGGGGCCCGCGGCGAGCGAGGGGATTAACAGGTTTATTTTCTGCAAAAATAATAAATTACCACCCTCCTTCACCCCCACCCCAACCCCGCTGCCACATGGACCCCCAAGGACGGCCGAGATCCCCCTGGGCGGGATGGAGGGGTCCCTGTGGTCCCACAGCCAGGGGAGGGGTCGGTGCACCTCAGGAGCACCGGGCTCGCCCCCTCGGGGTCCCGTCCCGGGGGGCGCCGGGGCCGGGGGGGGGGTGCTCAGGGCGGCCGGGGCTGGGGGCAGTGCCGCGCCGCCTCCCGCACCAGCCGCGCCTCGCGGGGCGTCCAGGGCCGGGCGTAGCCGCCGTCCTGCAGCAGGATGCGGTTCAGGGTGTGCTCGTGGTTCACGTGCCGCCGCGCCATCAGCACGTACTCGCCGCCGTCCCGCAGCGGGGGACACCCGCACGTGTTGGGCACCCACAGGTACTCCCGGGACACCAGCGGCGAGCGCTGCCGGTACGGAGCCTTCACCTCCACCTCGTAGCGCGTCTCCTGCCCCACCAAGCGCTGCGCCAGGATCCGCCCGTGGAACACTGCGGGGTGAGGAGGGGGCGCCCTGAGCCCCTTCCAGCCCCTGGCATTGCCCTGAGCCCTGTCCCGCCCCCGACATCCTCCCGAGCCCCTCCCGCCCCGGCGCTCACCGAAGTCGCTCTGGCAGAAGTGCCGGATGCGCTGGGAACGTCCCTTGGCCGGGCGGCACCTCCCGCATCGCCCTGCGGGGACAAAGCTGCAGCAATTTAGGGGGCGGAGGGGACTCCTGACCCCCCCAAAACTCCCCTCCCGCAGCCCTGGGAGGGCGCACTGAGGGCCCAGACTCCAGAGAAGGGACGCATCGGGCTCCTGAGGGTTCTACGGGAGGGTTTTAGGGCCAATTTTAAGGCCCCCACCTCATTTCTACCCCTTAGCTCTCTGGGAACCTCCCCAGCCCCCAGCAGCAAGCCCAAGGTTTGGGGGGCTGCGGGGACCCCCGAGGGGAGCAGGTACCTGCAGCACCCCCATCCCGGCTCCAGCTGGGGGGGCTCCTCGGCGGCGGCTCCGTGGCAGAACCCCTGGGCTGGGGGGGCAGTGCAGGGGCCGGGGTGAACGGGGGCTCCTGGGGCGGGGGGCTGCCGGCCCCCCGGGGCTGGGGCTGCCGCAGGGGGCTGGTGTCCCCATGGCCGGGCTGGGGGTGCCCGCGGGGCAGCCAGAACTCGTACTCGATGCCAGGGTTGGGCTCCTGCAGCAGGACCTGGGGGGCAAGGGGCAGGGCTGAGGTGGGGGCTGGGGGTGGCTGCCCCTCATCCCCGCGTGTGCCCCCCTCGCCCTCACCATCACGTGCAGGTCCTGGTCGGTGGGCCCGGGCGCCTCCAGGCTCTCGGTGCCGTCGGGGGCGCGGGTGTAGGTGAGGCGGGTGCCGGCGGCCTCGTAGGGCCCCGGCCAGGCGATGGCCCAGTCCCCGTTGAGCACGTAGCGCCCGTCACTCGTCATCAGCGCTGCGGGAGCCGGTGGGTCGGGGCCCAGCACCGCACAGCCCCCGGGACCCCCCGCCCGGGTCCCCACCGGAGGCCTCTCCCGGCGCAGGGAGGGCAGCGTGGGCCGGGAGAGCCGCGCTCGGGGCTCCGGGGAATCTGCGTTCTTGTAAGATCTTGGCTTCGGGCCCAAGCCGGAGCCAAACCCTGGTGTGCAACTCCCCCCCCTCCCTAAGCCCCCAGACCCTGGTCCCAGTAGGGGACGGGGCTCCAGCTGCATCGGGGAGGGGAGCTGGGGGAACGGGGGTCCTGGTCCTGGTGTGCAGTGGCCAGTCTGGCCCTGCTCCAGCTCAGCCCTTCCCAAAACCCACGGAGCAGCCTCTGGAAAATTGCCCCGAGCGCTTGCGAGTTCACTGACCCCGGGATGCTCAAAACAGCATCTGAGCGAGGGAGCGGCACGGCACGCCATGGGACAACACGGGACAGCAAGGGATAACACGGCATGGAATGACACGGCCACCCTGCCCTGCCCTGCCCTGCCCTGCCCACACCCGCAGCTGGCACCGGCCAGGACCAGCTGGGATGGACTGGGGCTGACTGGGATGAAGGCAGTTCAGGTCCTACCCAGGTAGTTGCGGCTCTTGTCCGTCACCTTGATGTGGGTGGCCCCAGCCGGGATCTTGGTCACATTCACGTACCCAAAATGTCCTGTCGGGGTGGGGGGCAGAGTCAGGGCAGAGCTGGGATGGGGCCTGAGGGGACATCCTGAGGGGATGGGGCAGGACGGGACAGGGCATAGAGGTGATCCGGGTCTGGGGCATTAACCCAGCTGGGCCCCACGTGATGGGACATTGGGGACACCCCACGATGGCCTTGGGGTGCCAACCAGGGCTGTCTGCTCTCTCGGGAACCACTGTCCCCACAGCCTGCCCAGCAGGACACAGGGACTCTGGGTGTCCCCAGGGACCCTTGAACACCCCTGGGGACCCCACAGACTACAGGGGTGCCCCCCACCCACCCCAGAGGAGCAACACCCGCTGCAACGAGGCCAAATCACCCCGGTGAGGGGGCTGCTCCCTGAGTGCTGGGGACAGGGAGGGATCAGGGACGATGCCCTGGTGGACGGGGGAGATGGAGAGGGACGGGGTGACAGGGGACCCAGGCAATGTCTTGGGGACACAGACGGGGGACGGGAAGACAGGGGAGCCAAGAGCCAAAGCATTCACCCATGGAGGGGGCCGGGGCAATGGTTCATTCACCGGAGGAGGGGTCCGAGCCCTGGAACAGCCGGTGCACGAAGACGCAGGAGCCGCTGCCGCAGTGGCCGCAGGTGTCGGGGCGGGGGCCCGAGCCCAGGATCCCATCACAGCCCACGCTCTGTGGGAGCCCAGATGCTGCCTCAGCGTGGGGGGTCAGGGCTGGGGGTCCCGCGGTTCCCAAGGGGTCCCAGCCCTGCGCACCCACCAGGCAGCGCCCGCCGACACACAGGTCCGGGGAGTCGGGGCCGCAGCGGGTCCCGTCCAGCACCCGCCCGAAGCTGTAGTAGAAGTTGTGCCCCTCGGCCAGGCAGTTGAGGTCGCAGAGGTTGGGGGCTGATCGGGATTTGGGGTGAGAAGGGATGGGGGTGACACCGGGGGCGGCCGTGGCCCCCCCGCCAGCCCCGTGCCACCATCCCCACCCCGGGACTCACCGCCGTGGAAGGGCACCCAGCGGTAGCGGGCGGAGGTGCCCAGGACGGGCTTGTTGTCGTAGAGGGAGCACTGCATGGCCCGGAAGGGCACGGAGCCGCTGGGACAGCCCTGTGGGAGCGGCACGATGGAGCCCACGGGCCGGGATGGCGAGCGGCACCAGCCACGTCAGTGCCCGGCCCTCGCAGCGCTCACCTGGAGCTGGCAGAGCCGGTACTGCCGCGGGTCCCCCGCGCACGGCTCCTCCCTGGGGGTCCTGCGGTCACAGCGTCAGCGCGGGGGGGCCGGGGCAGGGACCCCCCTGAGCAGCCCTGCCCTTGCCCCACGGCCCCCCCAGGGAACCCCCCCCCCCATCTCCAGGGCTGCGGTGCCACCGAGCCGCCACGGGGCTGGCAGGGCCGCATCCCCACGGGGGAGCAGGAGCGGGGACCCCGACGTCCCACGATGTCCCCAGGGTGGAGCCACCAGGCTCCGGGTCCCCCCACGTGGTGCTGAGGGCCCCCAGGGACGCGTGGGAGGTGATGGCAGAGCCGTGCCCAGGGATTTGGGTGCCCCGTGTAGGGTTGGGTCCTGCCACGGGATGGGGTCCCCGTGCCCCACTCACCGCTGGCACCTCCGGGTGCGGAGGGCGACCCCGTCCCCGCAGGAGCTGGAGCAGGAGCTCCAGGGGCCCCAGGACCCCCATGTCCCCCGGGCCGGCTGCCGGCGGGACCGAGCAGGGGCCGGGGGCTCGGAGACCCTCGCTGGTGTGCCCAGGGCTGGGTCCTGCGTGATGGAGGTGACAATCAGCACGGGGAGGGGGTCAGGCAGCCCGGGGGTGCTGCCACGCACCCCAAACCGCTCACCTGTGCCGTGCCAACCAGGCTGAGCCAGGCCAGGAGCAGGAGCCGCCACGGCCGTCGGCACCTGCGGAGCACAGAGCCCTGAGCCCCCCCCGTCCCCGGGGACACCGCCGAGCCCCCCCACGGGCACCGCAGTGCGGGGGAAGGAGGAGAGACGGGCAAGAGCAGCCCCGGCGGGAGGGTCCCCAGGGCGGGGACGGGGGGTCCGGTGCTGCCCGTGGGGTCAGGAGTGTGGGCGACACCGGCTGGGTGACACCGGCTGGGTGACACCGGCTGGGTGACGCCGAGTGGGTGACACCGGCTGGGTGACGCCGAGTGGGTGCCGCCGTGTCCCAAACACATGCCCACACGGCACCGGGACGGGCGACGGCCCCGCCACCCCCCAGGGCCCCGCGGCGGGCGCCGGGCCGGGATCGCTGCCTGCCGGGACAGGACCAGACCTGCACGGTTGGGGCTCCGCGCCGCTCCCCGATCCGGATCCGGCCCCGCCGTGGGGCGAGCAGGGTGGGGGGCAGCGGGGGGCCCCCCCACGGTCCAAAGCGCCCCATCCCGCAGCCCCCCAAAGCGCCCAGCAAGGAGGGGCGTGGGGTGCAGGGGGGTGCGGGAAGTGCCGGGGGTGCAAAGGGGCGCAGGGGGGATTCCGGAGGGGTGCAGGGGGGGTTCCGGGGTCCCAGCCCCGTCTCGGGGAATCCCCCGGCCGAGCCGGTTCCCTCTCGCCGCGCAGCTCCCACGGGGACCGGGAGGGTCGCGAGTGGCCTCCCACAGCCCCGGGGTTCGGGTGCCCCCGGCGGGGCAGGGGAAGGGGCGGGGGGTCGCGGTGCCGTCGCTCCGGGGTGGGTGCTGGTGGGTCCAGAGCCCGCCGAGGGTCGGGTGATGCCCAGACCCCGCCGGCAGCGCGGGGGGCACCGCGTGCCTCAGTTTCCCCGCAGAAGCCCCGGGGCGCGGGGGTGCGGGGTGGGGGGGGGGGAGTGTGCGCGGATGGATGGGGAGGGTTAAGGGTGGGTGAGGTCAGGGGAGGGTGTGCGGGAACCGGCACCGCCACCCGCTCCCCCGGGGCTCTCCCGGTGTCCTCCGCCCGCCCCCCGCCCCCGCCGCAGCACGGGCCGCCCCCGCCGCCCTGCCCCGCGCATGCTCCGCCCGTGACGCCGCCACGTCCATGTGTGAGGCGCGCAGGATTTGGCACCGGGAAAAGAGGGGGGGAGCGGCGGCGGCGGCGGCGGAGCCGTGTGTGCGGGTGTGTGTGCGCGGAGGGGGGAGGAAAGGATCACCGCGGGGATATCCCCGCACCGGCCGGGCGGGCACGGCGGGAGCGGCGGCGCGGGCACGGCAGCGGCAGCGGCGGATGCGGCCGGAGCGGCGGGGGAGGTGCGGCGGAGCGGCGAGTTGGCACGTTAAAACTTCTCGGTGGGTTTATTGTCTCCGGCAGGGAGCGGCGGCACAGGGTGGGGAAGGGAGGGAGGGAAGGCAGCGGGGCTCCGGGATGCGGGAGCGCTCCCGGGGAAGTTCCGGCGGTGCGGGGAGCCGGGAAAAGTGCGAAGTGCCGCTCGCCGGGCGCCGGGGCTCAGCCGTTCCCGGGGCTTCGTGGAACGGGCTGTGTGTGTGCCTGAGGGGGTTCCGGGGCTCCCGGTGCTCACCCCCCACCCTTCTCCCTTCCCCCCGTGGGCACCCCGAACTTCGCCGGGGGGTCCCCGCCGGCTTTTGTTCGGCGCCTGCGAGGCGTTTGTTTCGGAAAGTTGTTACGGGCTTTTCCGCCGTGCTGCTTCCTCTTCCTCCTCCTCCTCCTCCTCCGTCGCCGCCCGGCGCCGGCTCGAGGCGGGACTCCCCCCCACACACACACTCCCCGCAACCCCCCGCGCACGAAAGGCGGCGGGTGGCCGACCCGCATCGGGGTGGGGGGCAACTGGGGGTTAACCCCCCCCCCAGAAAAACAAACCAAAAACCACCCTTACACCCCTCTGCGGGCAATCCACCCCTCCCTTTATCCCGCTGCCCCCGCATCCTCCCCCTCCCACACACCGATGTGTCCCGCACACACACCCCCCCCCCCTT
>JAWMRA010000079.1:1595240-1606819 GCA_035584735.1 Pseudotriccus pelzelni | reverse complement strand
GCGGCCCCCGCGAGGGGGTTGAGCAGAAATCAGGACCTTACCCAGCGCCGGGGGGTCCCCCGCGGAGGACGGGGCGGCCCCCACAGCCCCCCCCGGCCATGCAGCCCCTCGTCCGCGGCGTCCCGGCTGCTCCGTCCCGGCTCGGCGTCCCGGCGGCGGCGAGAGGGGAGAACCCGGCACGATCGGGCATCGCCTGCGCAGCTCCGGGGGGGCCGGGCGAGGCTTCCCCCCCCCCTCCCCGCCCGGTTCGCCTCCCGTCCCTCCCCGCCGCGTTATTAATATCCAGCCCCAAAGGTGCGCCCAGCCCTCCCCGGCCGCCCGTTAACCCTTGGGGGCCCGGAGCTCCGGCGGTCGGGGAGGGGGGGCTGGTGGCGTTCCGGGGGGGCGGAGCTGCTGCGAAGCAGCACCTGTACCCACCCGGGACCCCACCGGCCCCAGCAGCAGAGGGGAAGAGGCACCAGGACCTCCGGACAAGGTCGTATCCTGATCCGGGACCCCCCGGTTCTGGGCATCCCGGGGAGGGTTGATCCCACCGGGGGTCCCTCCTTCGTGATCGAGGTCTTCTGGGGGGGGCTTCGGGTGCCAGAGCGCTGGGGGCTGGGTGCGAGGGGGTCACCCAGCACCCGGGGGTCCCACGGGCACCCCGGAGCTGGAGGGGTTACAGTGTCGGGGTGGGGATGTCCCCTGGGGTGTCCCCACTGCAGAGCAGAGCGGGCAGGAGGGGCCTGGGGCACGCAGGGGATGAGCCCCTCGGCTGCTGCATCGGGGACGCCGGCAGTGGGATGATCTACAAGCGGGGACGGCTCCTGGGAGAGGTAAATCCCCCCTCCCTGCACCCCTGAACAGCCCCTCACCCCAGCCAGCACCCCATCCCTGCTGGGCACTCCGCGGGTGTCCCACACCCGCACCCCGCGGGCTGCAGGGGGTCCCCGAGGTGTCCCGCTCCGAGGGGGACCCCGACACCCCCGTTGGGGAAGGGGGGAGACACGGACTGAGCCACAGCAGAAGGGAGGGCACGGGGAGGGCACCCCAACACCCGGGACCCTCTCCTGCCTCTCCCCCCCCATCCCTCCCTGTGCCAGGCTGCCCGTTCCCACGGGATCGTCCTCAGGGCACCTTCGGGCGCTGCTACGAGGTGACAGAGGTGACCAGTGGCCGGGTCTACGCACTGAAGGTCATCCCTCGAGCCCGGCTGGCTGCGGTGGGCGTCGGGGAGAGGGTGAGTCGCGGGGGGACAGTCCCCAGGGATGGGGACGGGGGGGGCCAAAACCCACGGGGACACCCCCAGAACCCCCCAGCCCTGCCCGTGCCCCGTCCCGTGGGGTGTGTGCTGGGGGTGCCCGGATCCCGAGGGATCCCCGGGGGCTGCCGGGCCCGTGTGGGTGCAGGTGGAGCGGGAGCAGGAGCTGCACCGTCACCTGAGCCACCGGCACATCGTCCGCCTGCACCGGCACTTCAGCGACCGCGGCCACCTCTGCCTGCTGCTGGAGCTCTGCAGCCGCGGGGTGAGTGGGCACCTGCCCCCCAAAGTGGGCACCTGAACCCCAAAGTGGGCACCTGAACCCCAAACTGGGCACCTGGACCCCAAAGTGGGCACCTGAACCCCAAAGTGGGCATCTGCCCCCCAAACTGGGCACTTGAACCTCAAACTGGGCACCTGAACCCCAAACTGGGCACCTGAACCCCAAAACAGAGCACCTGGACCCCAAAGTGGGCACCTGAACCCCAAACTGGGCACCTGCCCCCCAAACTGGGCACCTGCCCCCCAAACTGTGCACCTGAACCCCAAACTGGACACCTGGACCCCAAACTGGGCACCTGCCCCCCAAACCAGGCCCCTGCACTCCAAAACCAAGCCCTGCACCCACATCCCCCAGGCCGAGGCTTCAGCAGGGCCCAGCGTGGCCCTCGCTCTGTCCCCAGTCCCTCCTCGCCGTATCCCAGTCCCTTTCCCTTCTGTCCCAGTGCCTCCCCTGTGTGTCCCCAGTCCCTGGCCGACATCCTGCGCGCCCGGGGCCGGCTGCGGGAGCCGGAGGTGCGGTTTTACCTGCGCCAGGTGATCTCAGGGCTGCGCTACCTGCACAGACACGGCCTCGTGCACCGGGACCTCAAGCTGAGTGCGTGGGGCACAGGGTGGGGAGGGGGTGACCCGGGGGACCTTGGGGTGCCCCACACCAGCCCCACACCGCTCATCTCCCTCCACAGGCAACTTCTTGGTGACGGAGAGGATGCAGGTGAAGATCGGGGACCTGGGGCTGGCGCGGGGAGCGGCTCCGGCCGGGCGGCGCTGGGGGTGAGCGGGGCCTGGGGGGCTCCTCAGAGGAGGGGGGTGCTCCTGGACAGGGCCTCATCCCGTCTGTTCCCCCTCCCCAGGGCAATCTGTGGGACCCCCAGTTACCTGGCCCCGGAGGTGCTGGACCGCAGGGGACACGGGGTGGCCTCGGACATCTGGGCCCTGGGCTGTGCCCTGTAAGGGGGGACTCGAGGGGGGACAGGGGGGCTGGAGGGAGGACAGGGGATGCTCCTGACCCCCCCTGCAGCAGCTGGACCCCCCCCCAGGTACGCGGCCCTGACCGGCCGCCCCCCGTTCGAGGGGTCCCGGCGGCTGGAGCTGTACCAGCACATCCGGGGGGCTCGGTACCCGCTGCCCCCCCAGCTCTCCCCCCAGGCCCGGGCCCTCCTCGCCCTCATGCTGGACCCCGACCCCGCAGCACGGCCCAGCCTGCAGGACGTGCTGGACCACCCGTTCTTCACCCAGGTGTGGGGCTGGTGGGGGGCACCGGGGGGGGACAGGTGTGGGGACACACACGGGGGGGGGGAGTCACTGCCTGTCCCTCCCCAGGGTTTCACTCCCCACAGGCTCCCGCCCCGCGCCTGCCACTCCGTGCCCCTGTTCCTGGGACAGGACCCCCTGTGCCGGCTGCTGAGGGGGCTGCAGCACTGCTGGGGGGGTTGGCTGTGCCCCTGGAACCCCAGAGGGGGCCGTGTCCCCCACACCCAGAGGAGCAGCTCCCTCGGCAGGGCCCGAGCCAGGCAAACATCGGCGGAGGAAAACCTTTATTAGTGCTGGGAACCATCTAAAATCCAGTCATGGAGACAAGCGGGGTGGGGACGTGACCAGGACCAACGGCACACACACACCAGCCTGCCCTTAAAAACGATAACAGGAAGAAAAAAAAACGAAATCCAAACCCAAAAGGGAGCTCTCTTCTCTGCCAGCCTGGGAGGGGGGGTGGAAAGGTGCAGCTCCAAGGAGCCGTGTCCTGGTGCTGCTCCTAAGGGGTCACCAGGAGGGGCACCAGGTCACCCCGCTCTGCCTCCGGCCCCACCACCAGTGGGGACACTGGACAGGGCACAGAGGGACCTGCGGGCTGGGAAGGAGGGAGGAAAGTGCGTGGTTTCCCTGCTCAGCTTCAGTTCTCTCTCTCTTGAGAGAAGAGTCTGGAAGAAAAGGCTGAAAGCTCAGTAAAACGTGACACTAAAATCGCCCACAGCCTCGGGGTGGGGGGGCTGGGACCACCCGCCTATGCCTAAAACACGGGAGGGGACAAGGACAAGATGCTCGAGGTGGCCCCAGAAAGCACCAAGGAGCCACTTCCCTGCTCAGGGACCCACCCCTGTGTCAGCACCAGAGGGGACGAGCGAGGGGGGTGTCAGCAGCAGGGCCTGGGGGAGGGAGGTGACAGCAACGACTTTGTCTGCACTTGGGGTGAGCCCGCTGGCGACAAAGGCCAGAGGGGAGGGAACAGGGACCGGCCTGGCTGGGGGGGGACACGGCAGCTCCCAGGCAGGGGGGACGGGGTGGCGGGTGTGAGTTTGGGCACTTGGCCCTCACTCGTGTCCTCAAACCGCGGCAGGGCGGCAGGGCTGGACCCCACGGCTCTCACACGGAGCGCCCGAGGCCGGAGGTGGGGTGGGACACGAAGCCAAGCCCCCCCTCTGCGGGCTCCTTTGCTCCCGGGGGCAGCGGCTGGAAACCTCTCCCAGCTGGCACGTGATTCCTCCCCGAGCAAACCCGGCCCGGCCTCTGCCCTCGGGGTCAGAGCTCCACCGGGCCCTGCCCTGGCGCGGGACCTTGGGCCACGACACCCTGAGGGTCCTCGGGGACACGGGACAGCCGGGGACAGGTGGCACGGCCGGGCTAACCCCGAGGCCGGGCACGGGTCCCGCCGCTGTCCCTGCCCGCGGCGCCGCGCCCGCAGCCCCAGGCCTGGCACGGAGCCCGCGGGGTATTTTTATCCCGGCATCCGTGTTGTTTGAAGCTGTCGGCTTGTTTTTGTGGTAATAAACACGGCCCTCCCCCGGCCCGGAGCTGGCAGCAACAGCAACACCCTCCCCTGCCACAGCCCGAGCCCGGCAGGCACCGGCTGCCCCGGGATGGCCCTGGAATGGCCCCGGGATGGCCCTGGAATGGCCTTGGCAGCCCCAGCACAGCCTGGGGGAAGGTACAGCCCCCCCCTGGATACCTGACAGCACAGGGGGTCCAGCCATGCCCCCCAAACCCTGCTCTGGGAACACCTGCACCAGACACCCCCTCCCAGGCAGGAAGGTCCGAGGGGCTCAGGGCAGGATGCCCCAGTAAATTCCATGGGTTTTAAGCTCTGGGATCTCCCCATCCTTACTCCACAGCCAACAGCTGCCCAAAGATGGGGAGAGCGGGGCTCGCTGCCCTTGTTTGGTGCTCAGGGCAGTTCCATCTGTCCTGGGGCACAAACCAAGCCAAGGGGGAAACGATGACGGGGGGGGAATTCTGGTTTCTTAAAAAGACGGGATTTAAAAACCATGACCCAAGTTTTGGGAACTCCTCTCCCTCTCCTCCCTGGCTCTCAGCGAGGCTGAAACTCGCCCTCGTGCAGGAATCAGGTTCAAAGCTCAGCCAATCTGTGCGGGTGACCCACAGCCCCGTCCCCGGCGGGGGTGACAAGGGCAGGTCACCTCCCTGTCACTGCAGAGCCCGGCCCAGGGCTGAGCCCGGCTCCCAGAGCCCAGGGCGGGACCCCGGAGGGGCAGCTCCAGGCAGGGGTGGCCCAGGGGGTGTTTGGTGGCAGGTACCAGGTGAGGGCAGGTGCGTGGGCAGGGGCTGCACTGCACAGGGGGCCTCAGCAGCCCGAGGGCAGCGAGCTGCTCTCCACCTTCAGTCCTTTGCTGGCCAGGAAGGCGTCCTGCTTGGGCTCCCGGCCCAGGAACTTCCTCAGCATGTCGGAGGCATCCACGGAGCCGCCGGGATGCAGGACGCAGTTCCTGTAGTCCATTCCCACCTGCGAGCAGAGAGGGGCCCGTGAGGGACGCCCGCCCTCGCCCGCCCCGGCCGCGCTCAGGGCGCTCTGCCTACCTTGCAGTTCATGATGCCCTCCTGCTTGAAGCGGGTGTGGAACATGTCCATGGAGAACACCTCGCTCCACAGGTAGCCGTAGTACTGCGCGTCGTAGCCCCCGGCCAGGTGGCCGAAGGTGGCCGGCATGTTTGTGCCTGCGGGGCGGGGAAGGGAGGGGGGGGTTACGGGGAACTCACAGCATGGAAAACCCCCCGCCCCTGCTGTCACCGTGCCACAGCAGGCACTGCCTCAGCTGGTCACAGCCCAGGGCGCGCAGGGAAGCGCCTCCCAGTCCTTCCTGCGCGGTTCAGCCCCGCTTTCCCTGGAGCCAACACAAACTGTCCCCACGGAGCCAGCTCGGGAAATGCCCGCTGAGCCAAGGGTGCAGGCCGGGCCGGGAGGGGCAGGAGGGTGGGACAGCCGTACCTGGGGTGGCAGGGACACCCAGCACCTCTTCACAGAGCCGGGCAAACACCTCCACGGGGTCGGCCTTGGTCTGGGTGTGCAGCGCCTGGTCCACCTTGGCCAGGACGATCTGGCGCAGGTTGAAGAGCCCTGTTCCCAAAAGGAGGAGGAGGCAAACTGAGCTCCTGCTGGCGGGCAGGACCAGAATCCTGCCCGCAGGAGCGTCACCGAGGCCAGTGGCAGCAGGGCAGGCTGGGGGCCTGGCGCCTCTTGTCACCGTGCCACCACCCAGCCCACGTCGTGCCACGCCACCCTCGCCCTTCCCAGGTGAGCACCAGGCAGGTGTGGCTCCTTCCCCCAACCCCCTCGGACCCTCCAGCACCACGGGGAGCCAGGCAAAGCCTTTCCTCTACCCAGGCGGGTCACAAAGCGTCCCCTTGCCCTCCCCACGCTCAGGGAGCACCAGCACGGGACCCACCCGTGTTCGCCTGCCGGGATTTAATGAGCTTCTCCAGCAGCTCATCCGGGATGGGGCTGCCCGTTTTGTAGTGCCTGGACATGCGCAGCAGCGGCTCCTTCTCCCACACCCAGTTCTCCAGCATCTGGGACGGGGCCTCCACGAAGTCCCTCTCCACGTGCGTCCCGCTGAACATGGCGAACTCCGCCTGGGAGACACGGCGAGCTCAGAGACGGGGGGAGCAGGACGGGGCAGAGGTACCGACCCCGTGCCGGCGCAGGGAGGCCTCACCTGGGAGCACAGCTGGTGCATGACGTGCCCGAATTCGTGGAAGTACGTCTCCACCTCGTCGTGCTGCAGCAGGGAAGGCGCGTCCGGCGTGGGCTTGGTGAAATTGGCCACCATGGCGGCCACCGAGATCTGCCGGCTGGAGTCCGGCAGGAGGCAGCCCGGCTGCAGGCCGAAGCAGGCAGCGTGCCCGTACTTCCCTTCCCTGGGACAGGCAGAGGACACTCACAGGGACCCTCCCCACGGCCAGACACAGCCACGGCCTCCCCCACCGCGCTCTTGTCTGGAGCAGGAGCCCTGGAGACCCCCCCATGCTCCTGGGACGGCCCTTCCCGAGCACACGCCCGGGAGCAGGACCCTGCTCTTCCTCAGGCTCTGCTGGCCGGCCCGGCCCGGCCCAGCCCTGCTCCCCTGTTCCTCCTTGCCCGAGGCCTCACCGTGGGTACAGGTCCAGGTAGAACTTCCCGATGGTCTCCCCCGAGGACGTGTCCTTCACCGTGTAGAGCTGCACGTCCTCGTGCCACACCGGCGCCTTCTCCTCCAGGTGGAAGGTGAGCCCCAGCAGCTCCTGGTAGATGGCCAGGAGGCCTGTGGTGACCACCTGCATGGGGAAATACTCCTTCAGCAGGTTCTGGTCCACGCTGTACTTGGTCTCCTCCACCTGGTTCATGTAGTAGCGCATGTCCCAGGCGTTGATGCGGTTGTCGAACTCCAGCCCGCGCTTCTCGCACTCCTTCTTCTTCAGGTCCAGGATGACGGCCCGTTCCTTCTCCCCGAGGGGCTTCAGCTTCTGGGCCAGCTCATCTGGGAGAAGCACAGCAGGCGGGGTTGGCACCCGTGGCCAGAGGAGCACGCCCGGCCCAGGAGGCCCCCGCTGCGCCCCAGGACGTACCCAGGAACGTGGCCACCGTCGCGCTGCTCTTGGCCATGTTCATCTCCAGCACAAAGTCCGCGTGGGTGCTGAAGCCCAGCAGACTGGCCTTCTGAGCCCGTAAATCCACCAGCTCCTTCAGGATCAGGCAGTTCTCCTGCAGGGCAGAGACAGAGGGGAGCGGGAGAGGAAGCAGGAGCTCTCCTGAGGGAAGAAGCACAAATCCCAGGGGAGATTCCCCCCACCCCGTTGTCCTGGCATCCCATCTGCCCCACCTACCTCTTTGCACCTGGAGTTGAACATCTCCTCCACCTTCCTCCTCGTCTCGGGCACGTAGCACTTCTTCAGGAGAGGGAAGTAGTGTGGGTATTTCAAGGTGACCTTCAGCTTTCCATCCTCTGTCTTCTCCAGGGAGTTCAGGAAATCCTCAGGGAGCCCCCCTGGGAAAAGAGCAGAGAGGGCTGAGGGAGAGCCCAGGATCCTCCAGGAACACCAGCTCTGGGAAGGGGCACAGGAAGAGGCAGCCAGGAATCGTGGCCACACGGAGCTCTCCATACCTAATTCCTCCCTGGAGAAGGGCAGGAAGGTGGTGTCTTCGTTGAGGTTCTTGTTGAAGTCTATGCACAGGACACTCAGCTTTTTCTTAATAGCTTTGATTTTCTTGAAAATGCAGACAAACAGAGCAGAGTCAGCGGCAGGGGGGAAGCCAGGCTGTGCCCTGCTGAGCCGCCCAGCAGCGAGCCTGCACTTGGCTCCGACTCAGCCCCAACGCTGCACAATTAACTGTGTGCCAGCACCGTGCTCCCAGCCTGGAACAGGCTCCCTGGGCTCACACCTGCTGGGAACCAGCCACCTCAGCAAGGTCCAGCTCAGGAGCTGCAGGTGTTTCAGCAACAACCTCCTCTACCCTTATTTTTCACCTTCTCGTCTATTTTTAACCCAGATTTGAGCTCCTTCACTGGTGCGTGGTAAGAGAGGGAGACCCTGAGCAGCTCAATCCCCTCCCTCCGGCCCTTTGCCTGTGGCAACCAGGTGCTGCTTCCAAGGCCAGGCTGGACAGGGCTTGGAGCAACCCGGGATAGTGGAAGGTGTCCCTGCCCATGGCGGGGGGTGGGATGAGCTTCCTTCCGACCCACACCACCCTGGAATTCTGTGAGCTCACCTCCTGCGTCTCCTCGGGGAGGTGGAGCCCGTTCCTCTTTCCCAGCTTGATCAGCCTCTCCAGGTACCTCTTTGCCTCGGGTTTCAGGGAAGCACTCTCTGCTTTCTCCTGGAAAACAGCGCTGTGAGCTGGGGAGCTGCAGGCCCAGGGAGCTGCTCCCTGGTGGGAGCTCTGGGTTATGGGAACCCCCACCCAGGGAAGGCTTTGCTTTGGTGCACTGGTTCCCACGTCACCCTGGTGCGTCGGTTCCTACCAGATTGCTCCAGATACGTCCCTTTTCTGCCGTGTCACAGCATTTCCTGGGGCATCACCAGCCCCCTCCCCACCTCAGCTGGGCTGGGCTTACCAACGCCACCTCAGCAAAGGGGCGATGAAGGCCCTGGGAGGGGGGCACGGCCCTCAACCCCCCCGTTTTCCAGCTCTCACGAGCAGCTGGATCCCTCTGCCGCGCTCACACCGCGATCCCGTTCCAGACCTGACTCGGTGTCGCCCACTCCCAAGGGACGAGGGGAAAGGCTTTGCTGGGGCCCCAGGAGGCCTGAGCTGCCCTGCTGAGGCGCAGCCCCGGCAGGGAACACACCTGGAGCCAGACAATCCTCTGGTACACGTCCTGCCTCATGCTCATCTCCACGTCGAACTCTGAGAGCTTCTTGTCGGCCTCGGTGCTGGCGGCGCGGATGGCCTTGCAGGGGGACACGTGCTGGGGGAAATCCAGCATGTTCCGGCGCACTGGCGGAGAAAAGGGATCGTGGCTGCACCTCCCAGGGCTGCTGGGCACCGGCAGCGCCCACACAGTGCCAGTCTGGCAGCCCCGGGCCCGACCCACCGCCCACACGAGGGAAGAGCGGCTCCCTCGTGCCCTTTCCCCGCTGCCGGGCACATCCATCCGCTGGGCTCCCACCACAGCCCATCCCTCCCCCCAGAACCCGCAGGAACCCCGTGCCTGCGAGACCCCAACCCCTCTGCCCCGGCTGTGGCACCACAGGACTCGTGGGGTGTCCGGTGCAGGGCCCGGGGTTGGACTCGCCGGCCCCTTCCAGCTCCGGATATTCCAGGATTCCATGCTGGCACCACCCCTGCGTGCCTCCCTTGGAGCTAAAAGTGGGACACGCCTCTCCCACAGGTGCTCCCCAAAAGCCACCAGGCCCCAGGTATGCCCTGTCCCGATGCATTCCCACCTGAGAAGGGAAATCAGGGAGGACATTCCCGCAAAGCCTCCGGTATCAGCACTCCAGGTGCTCTCCAGGCACCTGGACGCTCCCCCTGGCAGAAGGGGAGCAGGGAAGTGCTGACAGAGCTGCTGAAGTCAACACTCCTCCTGCTCACTAAGGGGTTTTTCCTCTTACTTTAGGAAAAAGAGCTGGCAGAGGAGGAAAACAAGGCTTGGAGGCTGGTCCCTGCTCCAGGCAGGTGTGACAGGGATCGGGGCAGGGACCTCGAGGGGCTGCCTGGATTGTCACTCTGGAAATAACCAGCCAGGCAAAATTACCAAAACTGCATCACTTTGGTGCCACGGTGCCATCACGTGTTACCTTCCCAAAAATTACAGCTGGCACACGGAGAGACGTTTATCCCCTGGCTCAGGAAAAAAATTAGGAAGGAGATGACGATTTCTTTGACCTTTTCTGCCGTTTGTTGCCACTGATGCTCCCTGACACATGAAAGCAGGGACAGCCTTGGGAACGTGGCTGCTCATCCCTGCTGCCAAAGGGGTGTCCTTGGCTTCGTTTGCTCCTCCCCCTTCCAAATCTTGTTCTTTGTACTTGTCCCTCGTCATATAAACATTAACTGGGGAAAAAACACCAACACGCTGGTGGGAGCCAAGGGGAGAGGGCAGGAGGTGACAGCACAGAGCTAAAAACCACCAAGAAAATGTTAGGGACGCAGAATCATGGAATCCTGGGGGGTCCGGGTTGGAAGGGGCCTTAAAGCTCATCCAGGGACAAGGAGAGGGACACCCTTCACTATCCCATGTTGCTCCCACCTGTGTATTCCACCTCCACGTCCGCCAGGGCCTTCAGGGTGTTCTCGTAGGACACCTCGCCCCTCTCCTGGCTGCCCACCCGGTCGTACACGAGCTTGGTGCTCTCGGTGAGCTCGGCGGCCATGGCCTCGATCTGCTCGGCCGTCAGGTCCCAGCGGAGCTGGCTGGCCACGAGCCGGGGCGCCTGGCTGTCCACGACATTCCCTGGGGAGGGGGGGGAAAAAAGGGCTGGGGGATGTTCCCTCACGCGGGCTGCAAGGGAAATCCGGCTGCGGGGCTGAAGCTCGGTAAAAGCGCTCGGAGGGAGGCCCGGCGGCCCCGCGGGGACGGGCTGCGGGAGCGGGGACGGGCTGCGGGAGCGGGGACGGGCTGCGGGAGCGGGGACGGGCTCCGGGAGCGGGGACGGGCTGCGGGAGCGGGGACGGGCTGCGGGAGCGGGCAGGGCTCCGGGAGCGGGGACGGGCTGCGGGAACGCGCGGGCGGGTCGTTCCTCCGCGGAACCCCGACCCTCCCCGGGCCGTGTCCCGGCAGGTGTCCGCGCCCCGAGGACGGGCCGGCGGCCGTGCCCTGCGCGGGGACGAGGCACGCGGGGCACCGAGGTGACTCGGGGAGGGGAGCAGCAGGACCCCGCGGCCGCCCCGGAGGGGTCCCCCGCGCCCCCTCCTCCCGCCCCATCCCTCTGCCCTCACCCCCCCCGCTTTGCCCGCGCCGCGCCGGCCCCCATGCCCTCGCCACCACGTCCCCCCGCGCCGTCGCGGGCTCGCAGCCCCCCGCGGCCGCCGGTACCTGTGGGGGGGGCCATGCCGGGGGTGCTGACGGGGCCGGGAACAGGCCGGGCCGGCGCCACGCACCGAGCATGTGCCCCGAGCCGGGAGGCGGGCGGGGACAGCGGGGCATTGTGGGAGCGTGGAGGACCGCGCCGCTCCCGCCTTCCCCGAGCCGCACCGGCGGGGGGGGGGGCCGCGGTGGGAGGGAGGGAGGGAGGAAGGGGAAGAATCCCCTCCGCGACCCTCAGGGCCGGGCCGGAGCGGGGCCCGGGAGCGGGCGCGGAGCATCCCCGGGGGTCCCGCCCGCCCGCCCGCCCGCCCGTTCCCATGG
>JAWMRA010000079.1:1552261-1589395 GCA_035584735.1 Pseudotriccus pelzelni | reverse complement strand
TGGAGCTCTGGCAGCCTTGGGGCTGTGCCCACTGCCCTGGGGAGCCTGGGCAGTGCCAGCCACCCTCTGGGGGAAGAGCCTTTCCCTGAGATCCAGCCTGACCCTGCCCTGACACAGCTCCAGCTGTTCCCTCAGGTCCCAGAGCGCAGAGGTTGGAGCTGCCCCTCGGGAGGGACCTGCGGACCCCCCGTGAATCTCCTCTTGGTCTCCTCTGCTCCAGCTGGACAATCCCTGGATTGCCCTCAGCTGCCCTTCCCCTCCTCTCCGTATTCCAGGTGCCATCCCTGTACCTGCAGACACCCGGGATCTCCTCCCAGGGCTCCATTCACCTCCCTTTGCTCCTCAGCTCTGACAGGGCTCCCTCGAGTGTGGTTTTGTCACAGCGGAGGCTCCTCCGGGCGCCCCCGGGGGAGGTTTTTTGCCCTCCTGGGCTGGGAATGGAGGGGCCACGTTTCCAACCCGAGCTCTGACACCGCTGCTTCCCCTCCCCGGTGGCAGCAGCAGCAGCAGCGTGAGCAGAGCCGAGCCCGGTGCCTGCAGCTCCCGGGAACAAATGGATGAGCGTTCCCAGCTCCCGCCGGTGCCACAACAGGAACGAGCGAACATCCCGCTCTTCCTGGTGGCTGGGAGGGCTCTGCTGGCTCCTCAGCGTCCCTGCTCTCGGGCTGGGTTGTGCTGTTAGTGGTGGGACGGAGAGCAGTTCCCTCTGGCAGCAGCTGGTTTGGTGCTGTCGCCCGTGCGGCCGGGCTGGGCAGCGCCCTGTGGGCTCCTGCAGCACCAGCTGGGGTTACCTGCTCGCTGCTGTCAGCCCCGAGGGAAACCCAGGCTTGAGGAAAGTTAAACCAGCGACATTTCCCTTCTCTGCCCCCCGTGTGGTTTAACCTGTTCGGATTCTGGCGTGGACTCTTCTAACGGTGAGGGTTTTGCCCGGGGTGCCCCAGCCCTGCAGGGCTCTCTGGCTGCTGGGAGAGCTGAGGTGGCTCTCCTGGCACCAGGAATTAAATCCCGAAGTCGCCTCTGGAGCCCCGGACACAAAGCAGTGGAAACACAAACGCAGATACCCAAGCAGGATATTTACCCTCAGGTCGATGGCAAATCTCCCCTGACGTCGGTGGAGCTGGCTTTTATCAGAGGTGTTTCCCAAGGGATAAATGAAGCTCTGGGCAGGTTCCTGAAGGAGGGTTTGTCAGGGAATTGAAGCTCTGGGACCGGGTCCTGGCCCCGAGTTGTGCTTAAAGCAAGGAACTGCTGAGGGATAAAACCTGCTGAGGGCAGTGTTAGGGCTGTAGCTGTACTGGGGGTGGGGAAAACACTGGGAGCTTTGCCCACCCACTCGTGTTCATGGGGCTGGAGCTCCCCAGGTCCAGCCTGGCCAGCCCCTCCCTAAGGCTGTCTTGGTTTCCTTCTGGTTCTGGTGTGCTGGGTCCCAGCCCTGCATCTTCGCTTGCAGATGTCATTCTCTGCCACCTGACAGAGGAATATAATGCAGCAATTTTCCTAACCTAAATAGTGGTTCTGACTGCCTGTGTTTCCAGCTCCCCTGGAACTGGAATTAATTTAGTGTGTGGGCTTCTTAATTGGCTCGTTGTGGGGAGGAACAGAGAATGAAACGCTGCAGCTCTGCCTTCCTCTTCCCTTTCTTTAGTTAAATCTTTGTCATTCTTTGTCTCTTTGACTTCCATCAGTTGCTCGGGCTATTTTTCTCCCCTTCCTTTTGTTGCAGCTTCCATCTCTCACAGCCTTTAGGAATATCTGAGGCGCTGGATGGAGCTGCTTCCATGCCTTTGGAGCAGCGTTGTTGTCAGCCTGTGACAAATCACATGTGATTGACGGCTGACGAGGCATTTGGAAGATCTCTCCGTTCTTTGTGTGCCTGACACTGGTTTTTTAGCCCAGTGCCTGGGGAGGCAGGAGGGGAAGGGCATCCCTTGTTCTGATGGAGCCATCTTCAGACTCGGATATGGAATTGCACGGGCAGGTGTCAGCCCGGCCGTCCTGGCTGGAGCTGCTCCTCACCGCCCTGTCCCTCGTGTTACTTTAAAAAGCTCTGGAAGGGCCTGGCCTGGTTTCCAGCAGGGACAAAGCGGAGCCTGTTGGGGTCAGGAGGGGCTTTGCAGCCTTAGGGATGCTCCGGCTGCCTCCAGGGAACGGGAAAGAGGCGGGATGTGCTCCCGCTGCTGGGATCAAACCTGGTGTTCAGAGGAGCTGGAAACCCCTGCGGGAGCCTTTTCAGTGCTGAGAACTCTCTCCATTTCCTTTTTTTTAGGAGATCTGTCCTCTGCCCGAGGCAGCGGGTGCCCCTGCCCGTGCTGGAGGAGCGTGACCACCCGCCCAGGTACGTGGTCAGCAGCACACACAGCCCACCCACAGCTGCTGTTCCCCACCCCTGAACCCCAATTCGCCAGCCAGGGATGTCGTGGGATCACAGAATTTGGGTTGGAAGGACCTTAAAGCCCATCTCATCCCACCTTCCACAGCCCGGGTCGCTCCTGGCCTTGGGCACTTGCAGGGATGGGGCAGTGCCAGTGCATCTCACCAGGGGACAGGGAGCTGCCCCTGCAGCAGGAGATGTGACCCAGGTGGGGTGGCGAGTGCCTAAAATCACCCTGGCGTCACCCAGGACGTGGAGCTGCTGCCTGTAAATTGGAATGGTTTTCTGAATGGCATAATTTTCCTGTTACCGTACGATTTGGAGCTGGCTGACCTTTAAGGTCCCTTCCAACCCACCCCGCTCTGGGATATCACAGTGTCAGCACTCTTCAGACGTTCCAGTGTCCTCCCGCTGTGATTTACAGCTTACAGGTTAAAAAAAAAGGTGGAGGTTTTGGTAGGATGATACGAAGGTGCCCTCAAGGTTATTAGTCCAGCTGACCTACCTCAGGAGCAGCTCTTCCCAGGGTGTCCCACTCCCTCCTTACAGCAGCGACCAGGCAGGGCAGCACTGCCAGAGCTCCTTCTTGGCTCCGACTGGGGCAGGAATCGTCGTTTTTCAGGAGGTTCCAGCAGCGTGTTGGTCCTCAGTCCTTCCCTGGGGCTGGATTTGGAGTCTCCAAGAGAGGGCAGTGTGGCCCTGGCAGCCGGGCCTGCCTGTGCTCCGTCAGCTGAGGAGCAGCAGAGCTGAGCCTCTGACTCCTCATCCCGAGCTCAGCAATTAACTGACAGGCTCATTAGCGGCTGCTCTGGGGAGGGGGGGGGGCTGGACGTCCTCCTGTGAGGGTTGGTCCTTTCCCCAGCCCCGGCAGGGATTCGGCAGCGCTTCCTCCTGCCTCGCCTTCCCAAAAAATCCCGTCCTCTCCGTGTCCCTGGCGCGTCCCTTCGCCCTACTTGGTGCTCTTGGCGTGTCCTGGGGGGGTGGGGACGGCTGTGGGGGCATCGCCCGAGCTCTGCTGCAGCAGAGACACACCCGGGGCTTCGACCCAAAATGGGAGGGGGCCGGGAGAGACCCGGACAAAGGGAGAACTCCTCGGGGTCGAGGGAAGGGCTTGTGCCGGCTCTGCCGCTCGAGGCAGATCCCTGTTCCCCCAGAGCCAGGTTTTTGTGGGAGAGTGGGAGCATCTCCCCAGCCCAGGGGGCTGAGGAGGGCTCAGGGGGGACTCCGTGACCTTGAAGGTCATTTCCAACAGCAGTTATCCTGGGATTCTGATTCTTCTTCCTCTCTGAGCTGCTTGTGGTGCCACTCAGGGCTCTCCCACACCTGCCTGTTGTTTAGCAGCAGCTTTGAATGCTCTCAATTCTTGCCCAGTTCCTGAAGTCACACGAAGGCCCCTGCGTTGGTGATTTATGTCCTGCAGAAGTGCTGCTGCCCTGGCCTGGTAACCACTGACAGATCAAGAGCTCCCTGTTTCTCAGGGGGTCGTTACGGCCTTTCATTTTTTAGCTAATTGCATAAAACCGCTGATACTCCCCGGAAAATTTAGGGCACTTGTGTAACATGAAAGCGCGTTGGAATAACCTCAGCAGTTGCTTTGAGGTGAAAACCCATCCCAGGAGAAGCAGCCACGTTTAAACCAAAGCTATAACCTTGATTCCAAATCCTTCCTCGGGACATTGGGGTTTTTTTTTCCCTCTCCCTGGTTTCCGTGGTGGCAGAACAAGGTGAACTTCTCGCAGCTGGAGGGAGAGGGGGAAGATCCCCCTCTCTGGAGAGTGCTGCGTTCATTTAGAAGCACAAATGATTTATCAGGATTATTCTTTTTTTTTTTTTCGGTGGTGCTTTTAGTGATTTTGAAGTGATTTGAAGATGTTGTTTTGCTGGAGCAGGATCATGGGAGCAGCCTATGGAAGGGCTGTGCTTTACAGCCCTCAGCTGCTCCTCAGAACACTGCAAAGCAAATTCCTGCTCACTTTTGTGATGGCACTCCGGGAATTCCAAACCTCAGCATCCCATCTGTGCTCCACTCTGGTATTTACAGTGCAAGGAATTCAGCTGGATCCTCTTTCACCTCCTCTTCCTGTTCCAAGCAGTTGTTAAGTTGGTGTAGATCTTAAAATTCCTACAATTTTTGGGAGGTTGTCAGGGGTATAAAAGGTCTCGTGTTGCTGGTTTGCCTGGGAGGGGCTTTGAGCTGATCTAATCATGTTAAACCTCAGCGTCCCAGGAGCAGGGAATGGGATTGTCCCTGGTTTGATCCCTTTGGAACAGCTGGAGGCATTGGCTAAAACTGGAGGGTTTTTTAAAGAATAAAACTTCACAACCATCTTTTGGTTGCTGTTTTGCCCTCTGGAAGGAGGAAAAGGTGATTTTTTTTTTTTTTTTGGACGGGGTGGGGGAGGTTGGAAACTCAAACTCATCCCTGGGGCATCCCTGGGAGAAGGAGTTGCTGCTGGAGCACAGCGTGTTCCGTTAGCGTTGGTACATTTTCAGTCTGATTTTCCAAGCAGCTTCAGGAAGTTGGCATCCCATAAAAACCCCTGTAAAAACAGCCCTGTTCCCAGCGCAGCGAGTCCCGTTGTTTCCACGGCCCCCTCGTCCCGAGCGCGTTGCGGGATCCCCGGAGCCCTGGAAGTGTTTTTGGGAGGTGCTGCCCGGCAGAGCTGGAGCCCCAGATGTTTCCCAAGGAGCTGGCTTGTCCCGTGCTTCCCTCAGGAACGGAACGGTGCCGTCTGCAGGGCTCCTTTTCAGCTTTTCCCCCTCCCTGGGTTGGAATGATCCTTTGGAATCTCCCAGGCTGGCTGGGTGTGGAGCTGCTGCACCGGGCTGAGCTGCTCCTCTTCCTCACGTCCACGGGTGTTCAGGGCGCCACACACTGAAAATTCAGCGTGGGATTGTGGTGCTGGGCCATTCCCTGTCTCCCAGCAGTGCTCCCCCTGCTCTGCTTGGAGACTCCCAGGAGCAGCTGCTGGGCAGGATTTACCCTTGGAGGGCACCCAGGTCCTGTCGGAGGGTTTCTGCAGCCTCAAGCACAGCTCCCTGGAGGTGTGACGCACTTTGAGGCCTCAGTGAAGGAAGGCCCTTTTCCCTTCCCTCTCCTCCAAGCCTTCCCTTTTTAGGCCTTAAAAAAAAAAAAAACACGTTCCAGAGCGAGTTGCCAGCACAGACTTCCCAATTAACAATCTGCTCCCAGGAGCAAGCGCGTGGTGGCCGTGGCAGCTCTTCCCCCAGCAAAAACCCCGTGGGGCTGTGTGCTGGAAAAGGGCTCGGGGAAACAGGAGCTGCTCGTCCCTTGGACGAGTTAATGGGGAAAAGTTTAAACTTTAAAGCTCTGCCTGCTCCGTGGATACTTTGTGTCGGTTGCCCGGATGCAATTTTTGACAATTTGCTATTTGTGGGTGGGTATTTTTAGGGATGTGACCAGTCCAGCCCCGGACCTGGGTGCGTTGCTATTATTGGAGCGCTGAGCGGCAGAGTTAAACCGGTGCTGCTTATCCCATTAAGGTTATCTCGTTTTGAGGTGGATCGGAGCGCCGGGGCAGACGCTGGAGGGGGCTGGAGCGTGGCCAGGGAAGGGAATGGAGCTGGGAAGAGGCTGGAGCCCCAGGAGAGGCTGAGGGAGCTGGGGGGGCTCAGCCTGGAGAAAAGGAGGCTCAGGGGGGGACCCGAAAGGAGCCCCTGGCTCTGTGACACCTCCAGGTGCCACAGCCTTGAGTCTGTCAGGAGCACCGGCCGTCATTCCTGCCTGGCTGGAAGTCCCCCCTGGAAGGGCACTGGTGCCTCCCCGGCGTTCCTGGCACCGCCGGCGTTCCGGTGGGCCGGGAGGGAGGATCCTGTTTCCTTCCAGCCCTGCCCGGACCTCGAGGGAGCGTTGGCAGCTGCAGGGATGCTTTGCATTACCAACTGTTGCTGCTTCCAGTTAGTTGGGAGTGGAATTCCCCTCCGTGCTGCCCACACCCCTTCCGAGGTATCCCTGAGAGCCTGCCTGGGCTTTGCAGGACCCTCACGCTCCGAGTGAGCCGCTCTGGGAGCTCGGGGAGTGTCCCTGCAGGGCCAGGGCTGAGCTCAGCAGCGGGCTCAGGGTGCCCGGGGCCAGCTGCCTCCCTGAAGGCCCTTCTCCAGCCGGGAATGCCGGGTGCGTGGCAGCAGGAGGGTGTGCAGGCACTTCCCCTCCCGGGCGGCTGCGGTGTCAGTAAACACGAGCGCGGGGCCAGGCCGAGGGATGTGTCCCGTTCCTCACCTTTGCACTGGGAGAAGCGGGGAAGGAAGGAGGGGGCAGAGTTTATTCCAGCCCGCTGAGGTCAGGCTTGTTTTGCCTCCTGGAGCAGGAACAGCTCAGCCCTTGGAATGGGATCCCTCAAGGCTGTAAACAACGGGCTGGCTCCTGCGGGAAGCCGAAGATGGGATCGTGTTCCGCTGGAAGGTGGTTGGGTTGTTTGTTCCCCTGTTCCTGTGAACGCTGCCTGTTCGCAGGGAACGGGGCAGAGTCTGGGGGCTGATCTAAAATCTAAGCCTTGGCAGTGCAGGAGGCCCTGGGCTGCTTTTAAAGGGGAAGGAAAGGAGCAGAGCTCCAGAAGTGACGGATTTCCAGGAAAACCAATCCGAACAAGGAATGTGTGTTGTCACTGCAGAGTCTCAGTTCAGCTGCAGCCTCAAGGCTTCGTTTAGGCAGAAGGTAGATTGGATTTTGGGTGGTTTGTGTGTGACTGAGGTGTTGAGCTCTCCTGCAGTGTGGGGGGTGGTGGCTGATTCCTGCAGCAGCTTGGCATTTATGGAATAATTTCAGTTGGAAAAGCCCTCCGAGATCCGGAAGGACCTTCCAGGTGCTGCTGCACTTTTTTTTCAGCCCCACATTCCTGTCCATGCTCCCCCCCCTGTCTCCACAGTGGATTTTGTTGATAAATTCCCCTCAAATTCCGGTCCCTTTGGGTTTATCACAGCATTCCCAGGGGATCAGGCAGGGCTGGGCCCCAGCAGGAATGATCACGATGAGCAAGGTCCCAGCTGCTGTTTTGGGCCGGGCCCCTCTCCCCAAATCCAGCTAAAGCCTCCCCAGCTCCAGGGACTCCTTGGATGAGCGTGTGGATGGTGCTGTGGAAAACTGCCCATCTGGAGCAGAGGGAATGGCTGGAAGTGTCCAGGTGGGACAGGGCTTGGAGCATCCTGGGCTGGTGGAAGGTGTCCCTGCCCGGGGCAAGGGGTGGGATGAGGTGGAATTTCAGGTCCTGCCTGCCCAAACCATGCCAGGATTCTGTGATCCTGAGGAGTGGCTCAGTGCTGGACTGGGAGCCGCTCTGAGCCTGATTCCAGACCTGCTTTTTGGTCTCCTGACCTGACCCAGGTTCCCTTGTTTCATGGTAAAGCTTTTTTCTTGCTCTCACCTTTCTATTTCCGGGGATAGCTGGCACTGACTCTCTTGTTTGGAATGTGGCATTTGTAAAAATTCCCATTAAAGCCAAAAAAAACCAACCACCAAAAAAACCTTTAAAATGCTTGTTTTGGCACGAGGGCTGTTCCTCACCCCTTGGTTTGCTGCAATCTGGAGCAGAAGGAGGTGAAAGGGGCCAGCGAGGCCTGGCCTGAACCCCAGCACAGAGTCAGTGACGTGGGTTTTACTCCTTTATAAAAATTAAAAAAAAACCAAAAAAACAAAACCAAACAAACTGTTTGTGCTCAGACAGCGAGTGGAGAAAACAAGCAGGGTTGGATTTCAGCTCCGACGGGTTCTTGGAATTAGTCCCTCTCTGGCTCCCAGCTCTGACTGCAGAGGAGGGTTGAGCAATGGGTTTACTGGTAAGCAGGAAGGGGCCGTGCTGGGAGCAGGGGGGGGGCAGGGGCAGCACGTGGGGTTCTCAGGGTGCTGCTGCAGCTTTCCTGGGGCCAGCTCATCCCTGCTCCCTGCTTTCGTGTTTTCTTGGAAACTGAACTTGCCAGTCAGTGTGTGACTTTAGGCAGAGGGCTCTGGTGGCTCCTGGGCTAAAACGCTCTGCATTCCCCCCCCAGAAACGGGGCCTCTCCCTGTCTGCATCTCCCCCAGAAATGATGCAAACACCTCTCCCTCTGCTCATTCCCCCCCCCAGGTGAAATCTAGACCCAAACATTTCAGTGCCCTCTCATCCAGCGGCTGAAGCTTCACTTGACTCCGCTTTCAGTGCCACGTTCAGGGTCTGGAACCCGGAGCCTGACCTCCAGGCCGTGGGTGTTACTTGTAAAAACAAAGGAAGGAGGGTTCCCTGTTGTTACTGATCGTTGGTATCATCCCTAATTTCCCGCTGGATCCCTCGGATGTCAGTCGGGGCCGAGTCGTGCAGCGGCGCCGTCCCCGTTGGTTGTAGCTCAGCTATTGCTGCAGCCAGCGGAGTAAATATTCCAGATTATAACTCCGTTAACAATATGTCAGTGACGGAACTCCTGAATTCCCCTTTCCTCGGCAGGAGGAACCAACCAGGAGGAACCAACCAGCAGCACCGGGCGGGCCGGCGGCCGACACTGCTGCGTGGCAGTAGGAAGGTGAGCAAGGGCAGCTCTGCCCCCGCGGAACTCAGAATTACCATTTCACTGTTCATTTGCCTTCCGCTGCGGGTTGGGCTTTACCTGCCACGGTGGGGCCGTGCCCCAGCAGGGCTGGCTGAGGTGTCTGCCCAGCCACAGGGGGGGGGTTTGGAGGTGCTGACTCCGGGTGCTGCGCCGAGCCAGGCTGGTGATCCACTGCGCACGTGGAGCCTCGTTATGTAACGCTGATCACCTCCTTAATTAGGGAGGGACATCCCTGGATTCCAGAGGGGAGCGTGTCCCTTAGTCAGCAGCAGTGGGAGCTGTGGGACCGGGGGGCTCTGGCTGCTGGAGCTGGAGGAGGAGGTTGTTCCCTTTGTCCTGGAGCTTTGCTGGGGTGTGTGGGGCAGCAGAGGCTGCCAGGGATGGCTTTTCGTCCTGCACGGAGTGGTTTGTGTTCTCTGTCAAAAACATTGTGAAATCCCGTATTTCCTGCCCCGTCTGAGGCAGCAGGAAGGTTAAAGGAGCTCAGCCTCGGTGAGGTGACAGACCCAGAGCTGGGAACTGTGCCTTGCTCATGTAGTTTGTTGTTCCAGAGCTTCGGGGCACTGGGATACCCAGAGGAGCAGGAACGTTCCTGGGTTCTGTTAATGCCCCCACGGGAATTGAAGGGGCAGGAGGCTGAGCCCGTGTTTTGACCCACCCTGACCTCCCACCAGGAGCTTTGGGAGGCAGCAGGTCAGGCTGGTGCTGCTTTGGGGCTGGAGGAAATTTGGATGATGATGACGATGACGATGATGATGAGCAGTTGCTGTTCTTGAGTCACTCTGAAGACCTGAGATCCGTGTGACTCCAGAGCCAGTAGTTCTGTGTTCCCGTGTGTGTCCCAGCCGGCCTTTTGGGGGTGGAAATGACGGTTAAATACCCAGTGGGGCGTTTTGGGGGTCAAATCAACCCATTTTTTGGGGGGCGAGGAGGAAACTGGCCCCGAGCGAGCGCCTGCAGTTCCCGCTGCGGGCGGCAGAGGGCGATGTTGGGCCGCCCGAGGGGCTCCGCTCGGGGCCGTTGGAGGGCCTTGATTTTAATGTTAATTAACGGATATTCCGTTAATAAAAGAGCCTGCCGGGCTCCCGGGGCTTCGGTCGCAGCTGCAGCCGAGCGCAGTCCTGCCAGCACGGCGGGGCCAGGCTCTGCAGGGTCACCAGGGCTCCCCCAGCTCTGGGAAGAGGCAGTCGGGCTTCGCCAGGGGGGTGAGGAGGGATGTTCTCCCTCACTCTCAGCACTAAGCCGAGCTCTGCAGGGCCATCCCAGCCCCAGAGACTCCCCGAAAATCCCAGTTGCGGCCGCCAGCGTGGGTGTCAGCAGATGGCAGCACCCTGCCCTGCACCCCGCGTGTTATTCCTGGCCGGGAGATTCCCTGGATTCAACACCACAGTCTAGACTTACTGACAGACAGGATTCTTCTGCTGTTAGGTAAGCAAGATACAGACACCCATTATGCAAATTCCCAGCCGTGGTGCCCCTCTGAAACATTCTTCAGATTGTCTAAATAAGGTGCTGTTTCATGCTAAGCCAGGCTTTTGGGTGCCTTCCAGCTGCCTTGCCCGGGAGGTGGGATTTTGGTTTTTTCCCCCCCCACACCCCCTTGGAGGTGCTGATCTGCACAGACCAGAGCGCTTTTGGCCTTCCAGCTGCCCAGATGTGCGGCAGGAGGAGGAGACAGGCTGGGCAAAGAGCCGAAACGGTGCAATTAAAAGGCTTCAGAGCCTTTAGTAGCTCCTGTGCCTGTCGCTGCTGCCTGTGCAGGCGGCGGCTGTGGGGGCTGATAAATACACGTTGTGTTTTATAATTCAATCGCAGGGGCTCAGCAGGCGTTTTTTTTGGTCTCTGAGCACCAGAAGTGAGTTTGAAGTGTCCCCCCAGGGGGCGGGGGGGGTTGGAGGGTGCAGTGACCCGGTGCTGCCAGCTCTGCACGGAGGTGTTGCCCTGCTCGAGGTGACTCACAGGCTGGGCTGGAGGAGGTGGGAATGGATCATCGCTGACTATCCAGAGGGCTTGCAAATGGCTGTGGCATTTGCACTCTTTCTTTCTTATTTTTTTTTTTTTTTTTGAGTTCAAAGAGCCTTTCAGCCCTCATGACACTGTGGAGTTGTTCGTGCAGCAGCTCCCAGAGAGGCCCTTGCCGTGTTCTTGTCGCGCGAGCCCAAATTTCTGACCGCAAACGCTCTTCCAGTGTTTTGTGCTGTGGTTCTGTCACTGAAATCTGTCCTCCTGCCCCCAGCCTGGAGCTGCTTTGGGCTCCTCAAGCCTCAGAGCACACAAAGAGCTGGGAAGGGATGACTGGCAGCTTCCTGAGCTGCTCCTTAGGTCAGGATTTGGCGGGCGCCCAGCGAGGCTTTGGAACGGCTGTTAGCGCTGCGTGGTGAGCACAGCCCTTCTCAGGAAAACATTGGAAGGTTTCCTAGTCCTGAATTCACTGTGCAGGCACGTGACTTTCTGGGAATCAGCTTGAATGTGCTGCAGAACGGCTCAGAAATCCCTACATGGGGTGATGTTGGATCATGGAAAAGCAAGGACGAGGCGGTTGGTCGGGTTTCTTCACGGTGGCCCTTCAGCCTGTTGATACCAGCCAGCTTTGCTGCTTCTGTTCCTTGCCTAAGAAAGGGAAAGAGGCTGCGTTTTGTTGTGCGGGGTTTTTTTTTTATGTTGCAGCACTGCTCCTGTTTTCAGTCCAGTTCTCAGGGCAGTGGGTGTCTGCACCCTGTGCTGCTGCAGAGCTCTGGGCCTTGCCCGTTCTCCCTGGCATCGACAGCCGGCAGCGACACTTGGCCTTGTGCCAGCTGGGCCTCTCCCTTGCCGTGGTGTGGGCTGTGATCCCATCCCTTCCCGCGTGGGAATTCTGTCCTGCACCTCCAGGGTGAGCGGTTACCGCCGGCGATGACCTTTCCCCGCAGCCTCTCCCTCGTCTGCGCCCTTGCGGGAGTCACATCCAAGCCCTCCCCGCTGGCAGCAGGGGCTGTGAACCCTCTCCAGCTCAGCTGTGAACCCTCTCCAGCTCAGCTGCTCGTGTGTCTCACCATTTCTGCTCAAAGATCTGAGATAATGAGGCGGGCGAGAGCGCTGCTGACTCAGATCTTACTGGCTCTGGGGTTTGTCCTTCCTGCCCTCCCACACTCCACCTGCACACCCAGCTAACCTTCCCCCCCCTCCCCGGGGCTTTCCTCCCCAGAAAACACAGCCTGCTTTCCATCCTGCTGCTCGGGGACCGGAGGGAACAACCTGAAGCTTTTTAGGGAAGAAGCCTTAAAGTGGTTTGAGGAGCGCTGGAGATCCGGGGAGGGAAAAGGGGGTCCCTCAGGTTTGCTCTGGCAAAGAGCCAGGCTGAGTCAGCGCCAACCTTTCCTTGGGAACACCTGAGTGCTGGGTAAACACCAATATAGCCCTGTAAACACCGGGATCTGCCCGTTCCAGCTGCAGGGCTGCGCTCCCAGGGCTCGCCTGCGTCGTCTCCAGCCCGGAGTTACTCAGGGCTGAGCACACCCAGCCCCTGGTTCTGACGCTCCTGCACACTCAGGACACTGCCCTGTGCTGTTTACCAGGGGCTGTGGTGACACCCGGGGTGCAGGCCATAAAAACCCCGGATTGGGAGTTGTTTTTGTCAGGACCAGCACTTTGCCCTGTGCTCCCTGACAGCCCCCGACCTGCCCAGCTTTGCAGTGACTGGAAATTCTCCGAAGTTCAGAGCTGTCAAAGCACTTTTCTGTGTCACTGTGGGGAAACAACAAAAAAAAAATGCTTAGTGGGATTGTTAAACTGAGCCTTTTCTGGTCAGATAGGAAACCCTGGCTGGGGCTGCCTAGAAGAGCAGCTCAGCCCTGTGGGAACTGCAGACGAGCTGGGGAAGGGCTCTGTCCTGCTGGGAAGGGCTCTGTCCTGCTGGGAAGGGCTCTGTCCTGCTGGGAAGGGCTCTGTCCTGCTGGGAAACTCGATCTGTTGGAAGTGCAGGTTTCCTGGAAGGGCACAGGGCGTTTGGGCGAACGATTGAGGGGAATAAGCCAACTTTGTTGTTTGCTGTCACTGGTTTCTTCAGCTGTCTGGTGTGGAACCCTCAGCCTCACGTGGACCTCGGTGGATCTCTCATGTTGCAGAGGCAAACCGTCATCAGACAGCTCTGCTTGTCCTTGATCTGGCTTTTCTAAGGACATAAAATATATAGAACTCCCTGGGCAGCGCTGAGTTCCCCCCTTTCCCAGCTGGTTTCCCATCCCATGCAGCTGCAGTCTGGACAGGCTCACATTCCTCGGTCCTGGGGCCAACATTCCTCTGCTCCTGTGCACCAGCTCGTTTGCTTGGGATTTGTTTAAGGTTTGACTCCCAGCCCTGTCTCGGGCTCCCAGACACCTTTATTAGCTGCACCTCCAGCCCCCGCCCTCTGCAGGGTTCAGTCTTGGTCACGCTTACTAAAATAAGGTGGAGATTGGCAACTTGGAGCTGGTTGTTGCTGGAGTTCAGCGGAACTCATCTGGAATCCCCAAATGCCAGTGGACTGAGTAAAGGCACTGCAGTTTGCTGATTAAACACTCAGCTATTTCAGTTGAAAACCTGAAAGGAAAGTTGCTTTTTTTGGTAAGCCTTTATGGCAGCTTGGAGTGGAGAAATCCCTGCTTTGGGATTCTCCTTTGCTGTGGGTGCACAGGAGCTCATCCCTGAGCTGTTCTTTCCTTGGAATTCAGCTTTCCTGCCAGCGCAGCCCCAGCCCACGAGGAAAATGTGTGTGTGCAAAAGTGTCCAGAGGGAGAGAAATCGGGCAGGTCCCTGACCCTTGACAGCCAATTTTGTTGGACAAGGCCTGATTTAGCCACGTTACATCATCTCCATCAGGAGCCTCTCAAACCTGAATCCCCCGGGAATTCTTTGCTGCTTCTGGTCTCGGCTCCGGCAGCTCGGAGCTGAAGGGATGCTTGGTTTGTGGATGGAGCTTGGAGCAGCCTGGGCTCGTGGAAGGTGTCCCTGCCCATGGCAGAGGGTGGGACTGGGTGGCCTTAAAGTCCCTCCCAACCCAAACCATTCCGTGATTTTATTCCCGGGCAGATCTCCAGCCTGGCTCGGTGTTCCTGCAGATCTTGCCCCAGTCTGGGGGTGGCTTCGCTTCTGTCCAAAATACCTGCTGGGAGCTGCTTTGTGGAGCACCTGCAATGGCATTAAAAGGCCCAAAGCCCTCAGGAAGGGGAGGAGAGGCAGTTTCATCCGAGGCATTCCCTTATAAAGCGCTGCTCCAGCTGCAGGGCTGTGCCAGCAGGAGTGGCCGCACTGCCAGGAATTCCTCTGCTTTCCCTGCCGTGCCACACCTCTGCTCCGGACCCACGTGGAATTCCTGCCTGGAGAAGGGGCAGGGGCTCCATCGTGCTGCCAGCGAGGAACTGGCTGTGTGACAGGATCCAGAACCCAGGGGGGCAGCGATTCCTCGGCTGCTGCCCCTTTCTGCTGCCTCTCAGGGGGCAAAGGAAAACCCCCAGTCACCCCCAGCTGCTCTTCCAAACCTGTCCCACAGCTCCTCTTTCCCCTGGCACTCCGAGGGAAGTGGTTGTAGCAAACGGGCTGGGAGGTTTTGGGGCAGCAGCAAAACGTCCAAGCTCAAAAAAAAAAAAAAACCCCAACCCCTTCTTCCTTCTCCTGAGCTCTCGCGCCTGAGCTAATCGGCACGAAACGTTGGCAGGATGGAAACCTTCGTCCTTGGGTGCTCCCAATCCCGCTGTCAGCTGGGGGTCGGCCTTGGGGACACGAGCTTTGGGAAGCCCGGATCTCCCGTGGCACGCTTTGGCACCAGGGGTTGTTTTGAGGCTGTCCCCAGAACAGCCTGGCAGAAATCCAGGGGGTTTGGGATTGGGGTTGTCCCAGGTGAAGGAGCTGCCCGGGAGGGGACACGGCCCTGAGGGAGGGCTGGGGGTTGTCCTGCCCTTGGATGAGGGATCCTGAGGGATTCTCTGTGCTGGAGCAGCTGTGGAGTGAAAGGTATTCCTAATTTTTAGTGAAGCCCCGGGTTTGGCAGAAGTGGCTCCTCAATCTGCAAACACGTGGGAAGAGCTGCAGTTCCAGCCTTTAGGTAATGCCAACCCTTATGTAATGCCAAGCCTTAGGTAATTCCGACCTCCGGGCTGTCCGGCGCAGGGGCTTTGTTCCTCAGCTCCCTCCTCACGAGTGGCTGCACCTTCCAAAGTCCCTGGTGGGCTTTTTTTTTGGGGTGGGTTTGAAGTTCCCAGCACCGTGAGACCTCGCAGCAGGCGATCCATGAAGGAACTGTGGGGCTTGTGCACCGTGCCAAGGGCGTCCTGGGGAGCTGCCGGGCCTCGTGCAAGGCGCATTCCCGGCTTTATCAGCGCCGCAGGAATCCTGTCTCCCCCCGTGACGAACCCCGTGTTCCTTCTGGGGGGCTCTGTTAACATTCCCAGCGGCCTGGGAATGCTTTTCCCGAGGTCAGGGGCGGGGAAGCTGTGGCAGAGGTGGTGCAGGAACTCTTCAGGTCCGTGGTTTGTCCTTCAGCTTCTCCTCGGAGCTCTGAAACAGTGACTTGCTCAGGACCTTCTTACTGTTTCACCCGCAGCTTGTGGCTCTGCAGGGTGACTGCTCCGAGGCACTGAAGGTGTGCTGGGAGTGCCTCAGTGCTGGAAAAAAGGCTGGGAAAAAACCACTTTCTGGCAGGTGAATTTGTGCTCTCCTGTTTAACAGGAAAAAAACCCGACCAACCCCTCCGAGTTCGGCAGCCAGAGCTGGAAGTTGAGCTGCGCTCGGAGCAGGGCAGGACTTGTTTCTCCCCGTTCAGTTTGAGCCCAAACAGGGACTGACTGCGGGTTTTCCGGGTGTTCCCTCATCCCTGGCTGACACCGGGGTTACCGTCCCCGCAGTGTGCGATTTGTGGGCGATGGCCGCCCTTTGATGTCCCTGCCCTTCACTTCCCCTGCACCCCGACTCACCGACCAGCTTTTCCTCCTTCCCCCGAGCTCGAGACGCTTTGCTAAGAGTTTCATTTCTGCAGCATCTGCAAAAGCCCCGGAGCTGGATCAGCCTCTGTCAGCACCCAGCCAGGGAGAGGCCGAGCTGGGGCTGCCCTGAGGGGCACTGCCCTGGGCCAGTGAAGATAATCCCAGTTTAATATGCCAAAAAAAGATCTGGAGTCTCCAGATCTGGATATCCCTGGCTCTCCCTGCAGTGGTTCATTTGGGTTTCAGTCCCCTCAGAGGTGCCAGGAGATGTTCTGGCTGTTTGTAACTTGGTGGGGTTTTTTCCCCCCTAGTTTACTCCTTTCCTTCTATCTTTTGATGCACTGAGTGTTAAGTTTGTATCAGACTAAAATTTGGCTAAAAACTGACTAAAATTCAGGTCAGATTTCCGTGAGCTGCAGCCCAGTGGTGGAATTGTTCCTCTGAGCACAGAGAAGATGCTGAGGCTCAAAAACAAACACCTTCGCCTCGAAGGTTGAGGGTAAAGGTTTGCTCTGTTGGATATTTGGGTTCAGAGAACAGATTTGCTTTGTAGCCAGGGCACCAAACAGCTCCTTGGGGTCATTCTGTCACGAGTCACCCCTAAAAACACCCTTTTGCAGGAAAACTTGGCAGCGCTGGGGGAGCAGAGGGATGGAGAGGGTGCAGCGGGAGCACCGAGTGCGTCCTGGATCTGCGCTTCCCACCTTCCCAGAGCTGGTGGGATGATCCAGGGTCCGGGATTTGGCTGACTCGTGGAAAAAGGAGAGGGGAGAGCTGCCCCAGGGGTTTCAGGGACTGGCTGCCCTCACCCACCATGGGCAGAGAGGGGGTGAGGTGCAATCAGCACCCAAAATCTGCCCTGTCGTCGCTGGGAGTGACGTGAAATAAAATACTCGACCTGGCTGTGACTGAAAGGCTGGAACTGCGGGGCGGGGGTTGGTGTTCCTTATGGAATCTCTTCCCATCACCCCCACGCCTGATGCTGCAGGAGATTCAGGAAGTGCCCGTCAGGGAAGAGCCTCAAATCGTTTCCAATCCCGGGGCTTTAGGAATGCTCAAACCCAGTAGCTGTGGCCGCCTGGGCTGGCTGGAACATATTCCTGCCTCTCCTGCTGGCTGCTGGCCAGGATCAGCAGCTTTTCCCTATGGATCTTGGGGCTGAGGCAGCCTCAGGACTGCAGAGGTTGTGTGGACAGAGACTGTGGATGGAGCCTGACCGGTTTTGGTGGCAACTCCCCCATTTCTTCATTTAGCTCCGTGGCTTTAAAGCGCTTCAAATGCAAATTAATCCGACCCTGGAAGATTTACAAAACCACAGAGTCTTGTGAGCAGAGCAGCTCTTGCTCCCTCACCTGTGGCTGCTGTAATTGTGGGGTTCTGCAGAACCAGCTGGAGCGTTCCAGGGAACAACTGGGCCCAGGCAGGAGGGGCTGAGACAGGAGCAGCTCCTTGTGCTGGTCAGGACAGCCTGAGCTGCAGCAGACGAGGCTGAACACCCTGAACTGGGTCACTGTGTCTTTTCTGGGTTGGTTTCTTTGTTTTTTTTCTCCCGTGGGTAATAGGAATAGGTTGTCCAGATGTGCCTGAGAGGAGCAGCGAGACCTGCCTGGGGCCGAGCTTTATCAGCTCTGCAGCTTTTTAATCACGCCCGGGTTTAATTTGCGGGATTATTTGCATGCTCCAAAGGGCTGCTTCGGTCTGCTCTGATGCTGGGGGGGTAAACTGATCCCAAGGCAGAGCTGAGAGCACCCACAGTTGGTGCTGTTTTATTTCAGACCCCTTTTCCAGGGAAAGCTGCTGGTCCCTGGGATCCGGGTTCCAGCTGGCCAGGACTGAGCTCTGTGCTGTGGCTGGTCCATGTGAATGTTAATTCCTTCACTGGTGCTGCTCTGGAAAACGACACGTGGCAAAAATCCAGCCTGTGCGAGGTTGGTGGGGGGAAAATAAGTGAGAGCGAGGGTTTAGGTTGGGTATTAGGGAAAATTCCTCCCTGGAAAGGGCTGTCCAGCCCTGGCACGGGCTGCAGTGGAGTCCCCATCCCTGCAGGGGTTTAAAAGCTGTCTGGATATGGCACGCAGGGACATGGGTGGCCTTGGCAGCGCTGGGGGAACAACTGGACTCTGCTCTCAGGAGTTCCAACCTAAACGATTCCGCGGTTCCACCTCCTTTTTCCCCCTCTGTGGGATGTTTTTGGTGCCAGAACCGCCCAGCGATGCCCCGGGACGGGGAGGGTACAGCCCGGCTGCCGCCCTTTGGCAGGTGTGTGCCGCTCCTGCGGGAGCGCGTCCCCGAGAGCTGGGCGTTTATCCCTCTGGGAAGGCAGTGACATTCCCCAGGCCCTGCCTGGCACGACGGAGGGGTGTGGGGGTTATTTTTGGAGCTCTTTTCTTTGTTCTGCGGGGTCGCTGATATTCCCGACCGGAGCTGGTTTTTATCAGCGGCATCTGCGGAGCGGGGTTGACTCACGGGCTCTTTGAGCCAGGATGACAAACGGGGAGTGGAGACAAACAACTCCCGGGACCAGCAGGCGAGGAGGGAGCGGCCACCGGCCTAATCGCTGCCCCTCACGTGGGGGCTTTGGCCTCTTGCCCCCCGGAGAAATCTAATTTAGGGCTTGTTTGGGAGCAGAGGAGGGAAAACAAACGTCTCTGGGAAAAACCGAGGAGCAGCAGCAGCCCTGGTGCTGCGCAGGGGCCATCCCTGCAGCCCTGAGGGGGGGCTGGTGCTGCACAGATCCTGCACATGCTGCTCCCAGCAGGAATTTTAGCACCCTCTGTGCCAGCAGCGCCTTGGGATCCCAGAGCAGCGTGTCCCAGGCAGCGGGACACGTGGGAACAGCCGGGGTTGGCTGGTGGGGGAGCTCAGTCACACGATTTCCTCGGGTTAAGAATAGCTGGGGAATGTTTGCTGGGGCCTAAACTTGTTTGTTTATCAGGTGAAGTTGCGGGGAGGGCCTTGTGCCCTACAGGACTCGCTGTGGGACCCCGGGGGCCGGTGTAATCCCAGCTGTGGATGGAGGGGCAGGGAAAACACCACACAGCCCTTTCCCAGGGCCACCTTCCGAGCCCCAGTTGTCGCAGCCTCTGTTTTCCCTGTGCCCCCCCAGGGCTGGGAATGCAGGTGGGACTTCGGGAGGGTGGAAGGGCCCTGGCACAGATTCCCGGAGGAGCTGGGGCTGCTCCTTCCCTGCAAGTGTCCAAGGCCAGGTTGGAGCAGCCTGGGGCAGTGGGAGGTGTCCCTGCCCGTGGCAGGGGGTGGCACTGCATGGGCTTTGAGGTCCTTCCAACCCAAACCATCCTGGGATCCACTTGTGGATTCCGAGGTGGCTTTTGACGAGATCTGGGGCAGGTGGAGGAGGGTCCACACAGAGGCCCCAGCTCTGATGTGCAGCCGGGGGTCCCTGGGTGGGTGGGGAGGCAGATGAGGCGGCACTTCCAAAGCCTTTCTGGGAAAGTGGAGCCCTAATTCCAGCAGCTGTTGAAAGGGAATTGCCTCCAGCCATCCTTTTTAGGAATAGTGTGAAATTAAGCTGCCTGATTTCCCTTTGATGTTCCTTTTCATTTGCACCAGAACATGCCCATTTTCTCTTAATTTCCCCGATGAAAAATGCTTTTTTTAAAAAAAAAAAAATATTCCTCAGAAGAGGCCACGAACTGAAACTGAAACAGAGTCTTCAAGAAACTGGACAACTTTGATCACTAAACTTAAAAGCTGGGTGGGATCAGAGCTGTGACTTCTGCAGATAAATATTTGTGAGCATTTGTGGCTTGAACAGAAATTAAAGGGGGAATAAACCTCTGTGCTTTGATCAGCTCCACAGGCCCTCCCCGGGGAGCGCAGTGTCTGGCCGGAGGGTTCAAGGCCAGGAAGGGTTCAAGGCACATGAAACCATCCCGAATCTCTTCCCCTTTCTTTTGGCGTGCTCTGGGCTCCGAGCAGCTCGACGTGACGGGTCTCCAGCCCTGGCTCAGAGTGGCTGCTGGGACGTTGTTGACGGTGATCCACGGAGCTCACGGGGTGCCGGCGCGGTTTGGCTCGGAAGGACCCTAAAGCCCGTCTCATCCCGCGGGCAGGGACACCTTCTGCTGGATCGGGTTGTTCCAGCCTGGCCTGGAACACTTCCAGGGACTTGGAGGAGCAGTGAAGGCTGGCTGGAGCTGATGGAGTGGGTGATTGAGGGGGAACAGGAGTCTTGCAGGATCTCTGGAGATCCAGGGACCTCCTGTCCTGTCCTGTTCTGTCCTGAGTGTGACGGGCTGGCAGGTTATCAGATAACAACCCAAACCCCCTGGGAGATGTGCCCTGGGTTCCATGTCCCGGTGTGTCCGTTCCCAGTGCCATCAGCTCCTCTGGAATGGGAATGAATGGAGCTGATCCTGCCCTAAGCAGGGAAACTTAGGCAATGGAGCCATTTGAAGGAGCTCCTGACACGGAGCAGGCCCGGGGAGGGGGCTCTGCCATGTCCCACCGTCCGTCCTGCGCTGCCAGGCCCAGACAAACCCTTCGTCTCCGACAAACCCCACGTGTGGGACCGTCCTCGCTGAATTCCCCCTGGCACGTTCCCGCCCTGGGTGCCGGAGCTGGCACCGCCGAGTGCAGACTCCCACTCTGGCATTTGGGAAGCCGGGATTGTGTCCCACCCCGGGGCTGATTCAGCGGCGGCGAGCGGTGTTTGTCTGCGGGGCCGTGTGTGCTCACACGTGTGCGCTCACGGGCTCGCCCGGCGGGGGGAGTTTTGGGGGAGAAATGGGGTTTGGAGGCGGCTCAGGGCGTGAGGGACCAAAGCTTTGGAGCTGGAGGTGCCGGAGGGGCCGTGAGCAGGGGCTGCCACCTCGGGCACGGCTCAGCCTCCTCGTCCCCCGCACGCTGCGCTGGGGTCACCGTTGCTTTTCGTTAGAGGTTTCTTTACAGGGGACATTTTTCCCTGCCCCTTTCACACCGAAATGCTGCCGCTGTGGTGGGGAGGAGAGCTGGGACGGGGGGTCCTTGGGGCTCGAGGAGGTGGCAACACGACTCACAGCCAGGGAGCTGTGGGAGGAGCAGGAGCAGGAGGAGGAGGAGATGCACGATGCCAAGGACTGCTCTCCTCCTCCTCCTCCTCCTGCTCCAGGCTTTTTTTAGCAATATCTTGGCAGCTTTTGGCCACCTCGGCAATCCCAAATTGGCATTTTCCACGGGATGCTAAATCCTGCCCTTCTTCCCTTTATTTTTAGCCTGCAAGGCTCCAGCCCTCTGGGGGGCCCTGGCTGGGTCAGGGGGTGCTGTGAGAGGGTTCCCCAGCCCACTGAGGGGTGCTTGGTGTTGGGGTGATGCTGTGGGGGGTTCCCCAGCCCCCCCAGTGGTGCAGCCATTGACGTATTTCCCTGCATCAAAGCCCCGTCCCCGCTGCCTCACCAGGCCCAGCTCTTGTGTGTGTGTTTAATATTAAAAGTTCAAAGCTGTGCAGAACCCACACGCCTCGTGGCTCTTTGAAGTGGTCCTGGCCAAGTGCCTGCAAAACATTCTCCGGTGGTGCTGGAAAAAGGGAAGAAAAAAAAAATCCCATTGCGCTTTACAAATATTTTTGGTTTATTTCACCCCTTTCTTTCAGAACTTGACAGTGGTTCTCTGGAGGCTTGGGCAGAGGCTGAGCCGTCCCTGCCTTCAGTGCACTTGTAATTAAATTTTGGGCAAACCAAACTTGCATTCTGGCGGTTGGGTTTGTGTCTTCCTTTGTCTTGACAAGCCCGGAGTTGAATGTGTACCCGGAGTTTTAAATTCAGGACTTAAATCCAGAGGGTTTTGAGCAGGTTGGGCGCTCTTAATTAATTAATTAAGCTCTTCATGTAGTGGGATTTAAGATAAAAATATATACTTGCAAAACTAATGGTTCCTGAGCAAGAAATGCCGGACTAAGCCATTGGAATGGGCAAGGAGGAGCTGCAGGGGACAGTGTGTGACAGGACATGTGTGTGTCACCTGTGCCTTCTCAGTGCCCTGGCAAGGAGTTCCTCCTCATTTCAGCTGCTGAATGAAGATCTTAATTAGCCAGGGCTTGCCAGCTGTGCTTTATGGGTCACAGCACCAGGTATGCCCAGCCCAGGTGAGTCCCTTTCCTTGATCTTGGTCCAGGTTTATCCGGGTTTGGTCCCCTAAAAGGCGGCGCTTTGGTGTTAAAGCCCCGGCTGTGGTTCAGCACAGCTTTTTCAGGCAGAGCAGAGATGTTGTTTGTCTTTTTTTTCTGTCCAATTAGCACTAAATAGCAGGGATGCAAAGTGGCATTTGCAGCTGGGAGTTCAAAGCAAGCCACGTAAACACCTCTGGGTCAGCCCCAGAGTTCCCGTGGAGCTGTTGCCAAACGAGCAGCGTGATGTCAGACAAGCAATGCCAGCAACGAGGGGGGGGATGTTTGTGTAGATTATTATAAAAAAACGGTAAAATTCCACTAATCCCTCCGTTAGGGAGCTTATCGTGGGGTATGAGTTTCCTGCTGCCTGCCCCTGGGGCTGGGTGCAATAAGTTGGGCAGCCAGAGCATCACGTTGGTTCCTGCCCTTTGTCCCAGCTGGGGTTCACCTGCCTCTGGAGAGGGGCTGGATTTCCAGTTTTCCTCTGGATATGAACTCTGGTTTGGGAATTTAAAGCTGAACCTTGTGAACATGTAATTTTAAAATGTGTAATTTTTGGTGGTGGGCACCCCTGGCCACACAGGTGAGCCCCTGTCCCGGTTCATCCCAGCTGGGCCCAGTCCTGCCCTGGAGCAGAAGTGCCTTGTGCTGGTTTTAACTAAAACCAAACGCTTTTGTTCTTGATTCGAACGGGAAGACTGGGCTGGATTGCTCCTTTTTCCAAACTGCCATCGCTGTCAGGCATCACTCCCACGAGGGAGGAGCTGTGACTGAGGGTGGGAGATCTGCTACTCGCCCTTCCAGGGAATCTCTCGCCGGTTCTTTGGGCTCCTGTGGACCAGTTTTACACATGGAAGTGCCTTGGGAGCCCTTACTGCCTAACGTGGTGCAGGGTTGCCTTGGAGGTGCAGGTCAGTGGGTGCCAGGGGTGCTCAGGGGAAGCAGAGGGGGATGGCACCCGTGGGACAGGGATTCAGGGAATCCTGGAATCAGAGTGGTTTGGGTTGGAAAGGACCTTAAAGCCCGTCCATTGCCACCCCCTGCCACGGGCACACCTTCCACAGACCAGGTTGCTCCAAGCTGGCCTTGGACACTTCCAGGGATCCAGGGGCAGCCACAGCTTCTCTGGGAACCTGTGCCAGGGCCTGCCCACCCTCCCAGGGAAGGATTTCTTCCCAATGTCCCATCCAATCCAGCCCTCTGGCAGTTTGGATCCATTCCCCCTTGTCCTGGCACTCCAGGCCCTTGCAGAGAGTCTCTCTCCGCCGTTCCTGTGGGCTCCCTTCAGGCACTGGAGGCCACACTTAGGTCACCCTGAAACTTCTCTCCTCCAGGGAAGTTTGGCTATTCCCATCTCTCCGTTTTTTTCTGTAGTGGATGATTTCCTAAACAGAAGCCCCGGCGAGCCACAGGCAGGCAGGTCCCTCCCGTGCCTCCGGGCCTCTCACACAGCGTGGGAGCTCCTTTTTTCAGCCTCCCGGCCCTGAGCTCAGCGCTGGAGCCGCGCCAGCTCAGCGTGACTGCCCTTCCCGTGCGGAGGCACAAAGGAGAGCGACCTCGCGCTTCCTCCCCGCGCCCGCCCGGCCCGTTCCAGCCCCAGCGTGGGAGTCGCTCCCCGTCGCAAACCCTCACATGACGCTTCGGTCATCGGAGTTACCGAAAGGACGCGGGTTTTGCAGGGAAAGGGCCGCGCGGTCACGTGGAGGGAGCGGCCTTTCCTCCGAGGGGCATCGCTCGGGTGGTTGAAGCCAGTGCAGCGGAGTCAGCGGGCTGAGCAAGGGTGGCCTCAGCCCGCTTTGGATGGAGCCTTTTCGCTGCTGTGGGTGTTTTGGGGAGGGACGGGGGGCCCAGCTCTGCTGACCCGTTGTGACTTTCTCCCCCAGCGTTGTTTTTCCCCTCTGTAGCTCTGGCAGGAGTGAAAACAAGCCGAGGAGGGAAAGTCACAGGACTGTGCTGATGGGTGGAGGAGGAAAACAGCAGCTCTGACACTCATGTGATGGCTCTGCTGCAAAAGGTCACTCACATGTCCAGTGGAGTGGGAATGAGCTGGTTCCCGAAGGCAAACAGGTCCCTTCAGCAGGGATTGAGCATCCCAGAGTAGCTCAGCTCGGTGTCCCTCTGCCCAGCCCCAGGAGCCTCGAGCTGCTCGTTGGTCCTGAGGGGGTAGTTAAGATCTTGAGGGTTTGCTTCCCACCAGGCCTGAACAGGTGAACCTTTGGGTCCAGAGGAGTCCAGAACTAATTAGTGGGTGGCATCAGAGGATTTGGGGTTTGTGTTGGCAAAAAAACCACCTGTCTTTAGTGCAGCCCCTCCCGAGACACGAGCAGCGCCAGCCTTGGAGTGTCTGTGGTGGTGTGTCCAGCTGTGGCGAAGGGCTGGGATGTTCCAGGAGGGATTTCTCCATGGAAAGGGTGGTCAGGCACTGGAAGGGGCTGCCCAAGGAGGTTTGGAGTCCTCACCCCTGGAGGTGTCCGAGGAAGGCCTGGCCGTGGCCCTCAGTGCCCTGGGCTGGGCGACAAGGTGGGGATGGGGCACAGGGGGCACTCGATGATCCTGGAGGCCTTTCCCAACCTCAGCGCTCCTGGGATTCTGTGGCTCTGCCTTGCTCAGCGCCGGGCTGGTGCTGGAGGGGAGCCCTCCACCAGGACATACCTGTTCCCTCATCCCAGCCCGGCAGCTCCGGCGTCCCGGCACTTACACAATCCCACACAGCCCCACGCGTTGTTTCACCCCAGCCCGGCTCGTCCCCTCCCCGTTCCCGGCTCTCAGGAGCTCCCTGTCAGCCCGTGGGGTGGGGAAGGGGCCGGGGCCGAGCTCTGCTGCGCTCCCAGGTCCCGGCAGGCCTGGCAGGGGCCGGCTTGGTGGGAGCTGCTCCTCTCTCCATGCCCGAGGCCGGTGCTCCGTGTCTGGGCGCGTCGCCGGCGGCGGCTCTGGAGTCGATCCCTCGTTCCAGCTGTGTTGCAACACTGAACTTTCTTTAGCAAGAGCCTGTCTGGGCGCTGTGTTTTTCGGGGCACGCTGGCCTTGAGTCAGGGGTGGCACCAGAATGTCTGCAGAGAGTTTTGCTGTCGGTCTCCTGCCCTTGAAACCCTGTTGCTCCACTCCAGGGCTGTTTACAGCCCGCTTGGCATCTCCCGGATGACTCCGTAGGGAAAGCAGCAGGTGAACAACATTCCACACCTGAGTTTCACGTGGGACGGAAAGGCCTTTGCAGGCTCTCACTGCCTCTGATTTCCTCGCTGACTGCAGCTGAATTCAGGGCTTTAAGCTTTATTTTGCTGCACCCAAAGTCACCCCGGAGAGTGTTTGCGGTGCGGCCTCGCCCACAGCTTTGGAAACTCTTCACTGCTGGGGTGAAACACGGCTGCAAACCCGACAGCAGAGAAACTGGGGGTGGTGAGGCCAGGCCAGCGTGACCCAGGGCAGAGGCACTGGGGGAAGAGGTTTCCACGGGGCTGTTCCTGGGTGAGAATTACGGTTTGAAGCAAAGGAAAAGCTCCTCGTGGGCAGCTCGCGCTGAGGGTCTCATCCGGGAACCCGGAAAACCGGATTTTCCGTGGTTTTGACCGAGTAGGGCGAGTGCCACTCAATGCTGGTTGGCGTTTCAAGCCTCTTAGCTGAAATGTGCTGAAAGCTCTGCTAAGAAACGCGATTTCAAGGCGCACAGGCTCAGCAGGAGCTGTGCTCTGGTTTGGACAGTGTGGCTTCCCCAAGTCTCTCTGAGCACGGGGAGTGAAAAGCCCTTCCCTGACAGCCCCAAGTGCCCCGTGCTGGGTGTTTTCCTTGGAGCTGCCTCCAAGGTGAGCTGCAGCCAGCCCTGTGCCAGGCTCTGAGGTCACCCAGGAGAGCCAGGAATTCTCCTGGCTCCCGTTCCCCGCAGGTTTCTCCACGCCCTGGGCTGCACCAGAGGCTCATCCCGGAGCCAGTCAGCACTTTCCGTGTTTGCTCAGCGTCAGCCGCTTCCCGGCAGCGGGAGCCGAGGCAGAGGAGTCCTGCAGGGAGGATTCCTTATCTCCCTGCCTTCAACAGAAGGGATTTCGTTTCCAAGTCAATATTTTTGCCATAACCCCAAGCTGGTGTGGGGTGGTTTTTTTTTTTTCCATTTCTGTTGTTGTTTTCCAAGCCTGATGGTTGCAAACACTCCCCTCGTGCTGACACGGGGATGAAACCGGATCCAGCACAGGAAATCATCCCCCTCCATAGGGAGGGGAGATGATTAATCCCATGGTGGGATGAATTCCCAAAGCCTTCAAGGGCACACGTGGTGCTTATCCCTTTGATTTCTGACACTGCAGGAAGTGGGATGAAGGGGGAGAATTCACCCCCAGCTCCTCAGATCCAGCGCAGACAAAAGCCTGGAAGGGAATAAATCAGCCTTGAAGGCTGTTCTGGAAATCAGGGAGTGGGGCTGGGGCAGAGGGACGAGTCCCTCGGGGTGGGATACCTTGTCCTTGAGCATCAGGTGGCCTCACCTGAGCCTGTGTGGCCCTGCTGGAGCAGGACTGGGCTGGAAGCGTCACTGCAGGGCAGCAAACCCAAGGGGACAGGGCTCACTGGTGTGGGGTTAATGGGGTAACTGGTGTGGGGTTTAGCAGTTGGAGACGTTCAGAGCTGCTTTGAGGTGTGATTTGAATGCACAGAGGTGTAAGGGCTGCAGCAAAGCCAGGAACAAACCCTTTCTTTCTCCATAAATCCCAAAAAGGCGGCCGAGGGCCACGCTGTGCTCGGGAGGTTCCTCCCAGCTCTGTCATCCCCCCCCCTCCAGTAATTCCCAGTCCCCCCCCTCCAGAATCCCTGCCAGCCACACAATGCCCAGATTGTAGCCTGCGGTTCTGATGTAATTCCCACCAAAAGCTCTTTCCACAATGAAAACCTGAGCCCAGGCCCTGTGCCCTTTCCCTCCCCAGCGCACAGAGCTCTGTAAACACTTGGCCACTCGCTGGAACCCCACAGAATCCCGGGATCTGGGAGTGAACGGAGCACCAAGGGGGAATTCTCTGCTGCTCTCTCCGCTCACCTGTGCCCTCAGCTCTGTTTTCTTTCCTTTTTCCCTTATTTTAAAACCTTTTGGCATCTCCTGTTGCCATTCCCAGCCTATCCCGGGGTTGGGTCTCCCAGGTGGAAGGCGGAGGCTTGTGTTAAACTGAGCTGGAAAGTTTGGGCAGCAGGGAAGGAAATACCCACCTGAGGACACGGTGGGCACAACTCCCAACGGCCACACAGGCTGGAGATCCCAGTGGAATAAACTGGCTCATGCAGATGAGGCTGGTGAATCCCTGGGACCTCTCGGGGGAGCTTTTGCGTGCTCCACAAAAAAACGGGAATGAAACCCTGGGCCCCTGGAAAAGTTCCCCTCCCCTCTTTAAATGCCCTGAGCACTGAAGCTGGTGGTGTTTCCCAGCTCAGATCTCGGGAGCAGCGGGAAATTCTCAGGAAGTTTTTATGGTATTCAGCCTAAACTTCCCTTTCTTTTATCTCCTTCTCTACCTTAATCCTGCCGAGCCATGGCCCAGCTTCCTGCTTAGTCTTTGTCCCCTCCCCTGGAGCGTGGAGCCCTCCCAGACCGGGGCAAACTCCAGCCAGGAGTGACATACTTCTAGTTCCCACTCTGCCCCTTGGAATCCTCACGTGGGAAACCTCTCCCTTTCCAGGCCTCAGCCCTGATCTGGAATTGCACTGGACAATTCCAGTGTGTGGGGCTCAAGGACCTCGAAATCCACCCCTTCCCAACCGATTCCGTGTGCAAGTAACAACTTAACAGCAAAGCCACGGGGGGTTCGGTGGGATTGCCGGGGTTTGGGGTGCTTTATGGTGGATTTGCCTCTGGAAGAGTGGAGCCAAGGCAGGGCATTCCCTTGCCGGACGGAGCAGTGCACTTGTAGTTCGGGAGCAGCTGATGGAAATACCTTTGCACTCTGCTTTTTTTTTTTTTTTTTTTTAATTTTTTAATACGTGCTCTAAAAATAAGGCTGGAATGTGCTCCGGTGACTCAGGGCACGGAGCGGGGGGGGCGGAATCGCCCTGGCAAGTGCTGCCTGAGATCCACACCCAGCTGGCACCACACCTTGTGCAGGGGGATCGGGGAGAAGGGAGACTCCAGGCAGAGCTAATCCGGCAGCGTGAGTTCCCTGGAGGGGCCTCAGGTTCCCTGGAACGAGGGCTGAGTTCCCTGGAGGGAACTGCCTGGGAACAAGGGCTCCAGAACGTTCTGCAGCAGATGGGACCTGCAGGATTCCGCTCTCTCCCAGCCAGGGCCTGTAACGGGGAAGGAAATGGAGCTGCACGTCCCTCGGGATGCTCTCCCCTTCCAGAGTCCTTGGCTGGCTGGAAACTGGGGCAGCTCGGGAGATGCAATATTTCAGCAATTACTGCACCTCCTGCTGAAGGCAGAGCTGGCCCTGACACGCGTGCCCTCCCCTCCATCCCTCCATGCCCTCTTCCTCCACCCAGGAACAGCGGGAAGCAGCCGGGCCATCCTTCTCTTCCCAACCCCCTGCTTGCAAATTCAGGCGGAATTTCGGGGCGTCCAATCCGTGCTGGGGCTGGAGCAATAAATCAGCCCCCCCACACTCCGATTGTTCTCAGCGTGCACCTGCAATTGAAGGGAAGGTCTCTCTAGACCTGGTGACGATGGGATTTGAAGCTTCCCATTTCGTGAAATTGGGCTGGAGGCAGCGGCTCCAGAGGGTCCGTCTGTGCCAGGCTGGAGCTGCAGGAGGGACGTGGAATGTCTTGGAATACGTGGCCTAGTTGCAACCTGTTGTAAGGAGGGTGTCATTTGCCCCGGGGAGGGACAGTTTGCAAACCCAGAGCAGCACTTGGATACTTGGGGAACTTGTTTGTTCCCGAAGTGAAACACTTTGGCATCCCCAGAGCTCTTGGTGCTGGTCACGCTGCAGGAGAAGGTGTGGAAAACCCAGCTGGGTGGTTTCAGCACCAAAATGTGGATAACCCCCCGTCCTGAGCAGGAGGCAGAGCGGAGCCCAGCCCTCCCTGAGGAGTTTTCCCACCCTGGGATGGCTCCTGGGCCGAGCTCCTCGCCGTGCTCTCCCGAGCATTGTCCCACGCCACAGAAATCTGGAGGTCTTAAAGGAGGGGAGAGGGAAAAAAAAAAAAGAGAATTAAAAATTGCTGCACTCAGGGAAAAATTCAATGGCTCATTGAGCTGTGGAGCTGCTGCTCAGGAAGTGTAAAAGGAAAACGGAGCCAGCTTTGTTCTGCCCAGACAAGGAGTAAATGCCACGGCCTCAACAGCCGCTCTCTGTTCCAAAAAAGCATGAGGTCATCCCTAAAAGCAGGGATTGACACTGGGATACCAGTCCCAGGCTCCCCCTTTGTGTCCCCCCCCTCTTTCCTGGCACCAGCCCGGCTCCGGCATCGCTCGGTGTGGCTCCGCTCGGGTGCCTGGCCCTGCTCCAGGAGGGGATCCAGGCTCCCACCTGGCCAGGAGCGGCTCCCCCCGAGCAGGGGGGGCTGTGTGTGGGGCTCGGGTACCCTGGGGCTGCAGCCAAGGTGGGCTTGGCTTCCCGCAGCTTTAATCAGCTGAAAGCGCAGTTTGTTTAAGGCCGGGATCCAGGAGCGTGGCCTGCCCCGACCGTCTCCCCACATCCCTCTGCCCAGCGCGGCGGATCCCGCTCCCTCATCCTTCTGCCCCGGGAGGGGAAGGAGCGGGTGCTGTCCCAGCGCTTCCCACCGGGACATCCACGAGCACCCATCCCACACTTTGAGCAGATGCGGGGGGGGGAAGGAAGACGAAAGCAGCGTAACTCGGGCAGTTACTCAGGTGCTCGGTTCTTTCTTCACCCTGCAAGGCGTGGCAGCTGCCAGCTATGAGAAGTATGGGAAGAATTCCGAATCGAGAGGGATCAGTGCATATTTGTCCCGTGCCGTAACTCCTCCTGCCGCGGGGCCGGGGCGGGCGGGTGGCACCCGGCGGGGCGGGGGAGAGAGAGGGGTCGGTGCCAGGCGGTGATGGATGAGCGGGCAGAGCAGGCTGGGGCAGGCCCGGCTCCCCGGGGCCGGTTTCAGCCTCGTGACCGGGAGCTGGGGCCGCTGTGTCGGGGCAGGGCCGGCGCTCTCTCCCCGCTCCTCGCCCGCGATCCCGCAGCGGCCGCGATCCCGCAGCGCCCGCAGAGCGGCGCGGGGAGGAGGCGGCTGCTCCCGCACGGAGCTGCTCCTCGCACGGAGCGGCTGCTGAGTCACCGCCCGTCAGAGCCGGCTCTGCTGTCACCGCTGCTGTCACCGCTGCTGTCACCGCTGCTGTCACCGCGCTGTCACCGCGCTGTCACCGCGCGGCTGCTGCACGCGGCTGACTCAGGGGGCTGCGCGGGTTCGGGCTGCCTCTTCTCGGCGAAAACAGCCCAAATGAGGCCTTCTGCAGCCCGCCCGCTGCACGGCGAGCTGGCTCGGGAACAAAGGGGAGGCTCGGGGAGGTGCCACCCCGGTGGGTGCTGCCCTGATGTCGGGGTTGTGCAGGACGGACCCGGCACAGCCCCGGGTTCCCGCTGTCCCGCCTGCTCGGGAACGCTGAGCAGCCTTTTTTTGGGAGGGGACGTGATGTGAGCGCAAGGCTCGGCGTGATCCTCGAAGTGCTTTTGGTCAGTGATGGAAGCCAGCCCAGGAGAGGAGATCTGGGGCTGATCTGGGGTCAAACCGGGCCGGTGCAGGACGTGGTTCTGAGCATCCTGACCTGCTCTTAGTTCATAATATGCAAACCAGCTTAAAACAGCAGATCCCGATTGTTTCGGGATGTGTCCTGACTTAACTGCTGGACCTCAGTCTTCCAGTGCTTTTCCTAAAATAGGCAGGAGTGTTCCCGGGATGTTTGTGCTGCAGCCACAGCGTCCCTCGGGTTGTGTTTACGTCACTCCTGGGTCCGCTGTGCCCCTCACCTGCGCTCCAGGATCCTTGTCCGGGTTTCACAACCTCCCTCAGGGCTGTTTGTGTTGGCCTTGACCTTGGAACGCTCCTGGGTGATCCATCACTGCCCGTGCTCTCGTGTTCCCTGAATTTCTGTTGAATCTCAGCGGTTTTAGTGCTGCAACACTGTCCATCCACCATCCTGCCCCAGAGGTGGGAAGTCCTGCTGCAGCCCCGAGCCCTGCTAATGCCTCCCTGGCCCGGGCCCTGCCAGATCCCCCTGCCGCCAGAGGAACAGGGATAAAAGCCCGGAGAGCTGCGAGATCTGGCGACTTCACCGCTCCTGGAATCACTCAGTGCCGGAGCTGACGCGGTGGTAACGCAACGAGAGCCGTTCCCGAAAGCGGGGCTGTGGCTCTGGGCAGCCCGGCAAGGCTGCCGGGGAGAAGGGGAGGGTGGATGAGCCGGGAAGGCAGAGGGTGCTCTGGCAGAAGCGCGGGAAGGTTTATTTTTGCTGAGTGGTGCGTGCTGGTGACTCAGCGTGAGGAGGTTCTGCCGAGTCACGGCAGAGGGACGGGAACGGCCCTGGCCCAGCGCCGGCAGCGGCGGGAGGTGGGTCCCGGCCAAACTCCGGAGGCTTTGCCCCTCTGGCAGGAAGGAGTTCTGGCTGTGTGGGTTGTTTCTCCACGGCCAGCAGGCAGGAGGACGTGCAGGAGGCCCGGCTGTCCCGACTGCCCCGTCCTTCCTGCCCTGCTGCAGGCGTCCCATCCCCGTCCTTCGCCTAACACCCGTTTCTGCAAGATGGGCAAAGGGATCCGCTGCATCCAGAGCCAGGACGGTCCCCTGGCTGACATCACCCCGCTCCTGCAGGGCTGCTGGCCAGACTCCTTTACCTCACGGCTCAGTCCCGCCCCGCTCCGAGTGACATCCCCACGGTTTGTTTTGGCTTTTGCCGACTCCCGAGGATGCCCCTGGGGAGCCGCGGCGGGGCCGTGGATCGATGGCCTTTGGGTTGTCGGTGACGTGCCTGGTTAATTGTTCACCCAGGGAACAGGAGCAGCCCCTGGAGCGGGGCCGGGTGTCCTGACCCCAGGGCAGGTCCTGCCGTGGGATGGGGGAAACAGGGATTCTCTGGGGGGCTGCGGAGCAGTTGAAACTCAACTTCTGCCCCCTTGCCAAGGACTTTAAAAACTCTCACTTGCCAGTTCCTGCCACACAGGAGAACTCTCTCCACGCTGTCCTTCCTCCAGGCTGGGTTCCCCGGGATGTGCAGGGACAGGGATGGGGACAGGGATACGGGCTGTGCTTCTCCCACAAGTCCCCTGAGGTAACTCGCCCTCGGCTGATTCATCAGCCTCCTTCCACAAACAGGAAGCTGGGAAAGTACAGGCAGGTGATCCTGCCCTGCTGCAAACATGGAATACTTGGAAACACAAATTGCTTGGATTCTTTTTCCCGCAGCTGCTGCTAATTCCTCACCCAGGTGCACGTTGTTTTGGGGAACTGTTTGCAGCAGGAAGGTCTCTTGAGTTCACAGAGTGCATTTAGAAAGAGGTTGACTTTGAGACGGAGCTTTTCCTGCTCCTAATCCCGCCTGCAGCCCTTTGGAGCGCTTCAGGCTGGAGCAGGAGAGGAGGATCCTTCCCCTGGGGACCGGCCTGCTTCCTTCTCCCATTCTCCACAGAACCAGACTTGGTTTCACCCCTGTGTCTCCCCATGTCACCCTGACTGACGCCTTCCAGGGCTGGAGGGGTGGAGATTTCCCAATAATCCCGCTGGTTCAGGGAATTATCCCGTGCTGGAGTCGGGAACGCTGGCTGGAGCACTGCCTGTTTTCTCCCACAGCGTCCCGTGTTCCAGACTCTGCTCAGGGACTGAGGAGCTCAGTGCGTGGTAGATGCTGCTGCCAAGCCAAATAATCCCTGAGAGTGCCCTTGTGGTCTGGAATAAACTCCCTTAATGTCTAAACACAGGCGAGACAGCCTGCGAGGATCTGGGATGGGGCAGGAGCTCCCGCCCTGCTCCCCCCGGGAAGGCTCAGCTTTGGAGCTGCCGGGTCTGGGGAGCTTGGAGTCTTGGAGCTGACGTTGGAGGAGCCTCTAATTGAAGCAGGCGCAGGAGGACTGTGGTGGGCGGCTGGAGGGGCCCGGCAGCGCCGCTGGATCCGACCCCGTGTTTGCTTTGGCTCTTTCCCCCTCCTGGTCGGTGGGAGCTGCGCCCTCTGCCCTGGCACTGAGTGCTCTGGGGCTGAGGCCGGGCAGGGCGAGGAGGGGCTGTCCTGACACCTCTGCAGAGCCCCCCCCGGGGCCGTCACGGGGAAAACGACCCGGGAGCGGTGCCTGTCCGAGGGATCCGGCGTGGCCGGAGCTGCCCCCGGAGTGCCCGGCCCTGGCTGCCACCCCACAGCCCGTGACGGGGCTGCGTTGTCAGGGCTCGGAGACAAACCCCTCCAGTCGCTGCTGCTGCTGCGTTTCGAGGGAGGTGGTTTAACCACCGCCCGCTCCTGCCAGGACATCCTGCTGCAGCCGTGGGATGTGATCCCGCGTGCCGGTCGGACACGACCCCACGGACATGGCCGCGTGTGCAGGTGGGCCCTGCCCAGGTGGCAGGGACACTAAAACCCCACCCCAGGGACGGTGCCAGGTGGGTCCACGGGACCCTCGGGGCCCACCCTGGTGCCCAGCCGGGGGTTGGAGCTCCAGCAGAGTTTTGATTCTGCGGAAAAAACCTTCCGATTTTTCCGCTGCCCTCGGCAAAGTTTTTGCCGCTTCGGGGAAAGGGGAACTTGAAGCGAAACCAGGAAACGTTCCACTGGTGTCACCAGAGCTCCTGGAAGCCCCTTTGCACGTGGCTGTCGGGGGGGACACGCTGCGTGGCCCTTCCCAAGATGGAAGTGGAAGGTGTCCGTGCCCCGAGGCAGGGGGTGGAACTGGAGGGGCTTTAAGGTGCTTCCCAACCATCCCAGGATTCCTGGACGGTGCGCGGGGTCAGAGCGGCTCCGTGCACGGTGCCAACCCCAGTTTCCCTCCCCTCTTTTTTTGCAGGATTCTCCTGTGCTGGGGCCTGGAGCCGATGGCAGAGAATGTCAACAACTAACAACATAGCGCAGGCCCGGAAGCTGGTGGAGCAGCTCCGCATCGAGGCCGGGATCGAGAGGATCAAGGTGGGCCTGGGAGCAGGGAAAGGACCCTGGGCAGCTCCTCTGGGATCTCCCAGCCCTGCTGTGATGCCTCCAGCTGGGATGTTGCAGCATTCCGGTGTTCCAGCATTCCCTCTGGGATCCAAAGGAGGCTGGAGATGGACTCTGGCAGGAACTGTAGTGACAGGACAAGGAGTGACGGGCTCCAACGGAAAGAGGGGAAATTTAGGCTGGATATATGGAAGGAATTCCCCCCTGTGAGGGTGGGGAGGCCCTGGCACAGGTTGCCCAGAGAAGCTGTGGCTGCCCCATCCCTGGAAGTGTCCAAGGCCGGGTTGAATGGGGCTTGGAGCAACCTGGGCTAGTGGAAGGTGTCCCTGCCCATGGCACGGGGTGGGACTGGATGAGCTTAAAGGTCCCTTCCAACCCAACCCATTCTGTGGTTCTGTGACTCTACGATCTGCAATTTTTAGAGGAGACATGACTTATTTTCTGTGCTGTTCTTCCTGAACAGGTAACACAGAACCTCCCACCAGCACAGCTAAAGGTGTAGGAGAAAGTCTCTCTCCTTCCTCAGGCTCAACGAGAAGAGATCTTTTATCCATTTAGAAACTGAAAATCTGTGGTCAAAACCCAACCAAAATCAGTTTGTGGTTTTCAGATTTTTAACAAGAAACTGTAACACCTTTAAAAAAGCATTTACTGTGCATTAAGAAAAAATTTTAAAAGCATCTAAGTTTCACTTAACTGCTGAGAAGTTTCCATTACAAGAAAACTGTAAAAATCCCATGTCCAGCACAAACTGCAAACTCAAAATTCCTACTGCAGGACTAAGGTTGAGCTTAAAGCAGATGCCACCCCCTGAAGACTGATGAAGGTGACTACGCTTGGAGTTTTGTGAGAATGAGGTATGGGGATTCCCTCTGACATCTGAGCCAGGGAAATCTCACCCAGCCTTTCAGCTTTGCTCCTGTCCTGCTGTGCTAACAACCAGCTCACCTGAGAGATGGGGACAGGGAAGACAAGGAGAGAGAAGAGAGAAAGGAAACAGAATGATCAGTAGGGAAAGACAGATTACAGGGATTAGGCTCTCCTTCCCATGATCCCCATCCATGCTGGGATATCCAGATAAGCCTTGAACCCAAATAAAACCAAGAACACAGCAAAATTCCTCCGGAAGTGTTGGTTTCACTGGAGCAGATGGATTTTGGGGATGGAACTGCATTTCCAAGCTACCTCTTGGTACCTGGGGACTCAAACAACACCCATGACCCCCTCAGAGGGTTTTCCTGCATCCAGAGCTCTGGAAATCCCATCAGGGCTGGGATGCCCAAACTTGCTGAACTTTGCCTCTGCAGGGGAGGAATCCAAATGCCACTGCTGATGCAGCAGAGGCTCTGGCTGTTGGAGCAGGGCAGGGATGCAGGAGCCAGGAAGGCAGTGCCACCCTCAGCGCCTGCAGCGAGCGTGGGGAGCCTGATGAGCTGGCACATAGCTGGGCACTGTGAGGCAGCCCAGGGGAATGGAGCTGACTGTCCCGCTCCAGCAGCTGGGAGAACATGCCAGAGATCAAACCAAGAGCAGTTTGAGGTGAGATGGAGATCTCTGGCAAGGTTTTGGAGGGTCCCCCCTCAGAGGTGCACAGTGAGCACAGCACAGCGGGCCAGGCTTTAAACCCACTGCTATCAGGATTACTTGTCCTGCATTTAAAGCTTTAAGGTGCCAAAGTTAAGGCTCCTTGGATCCTAGAGGAGTGATCCTGCAAGGCACTGAATGCTCTCCACCTTCAGAGACTCTCAGGCATCACCAGCCCCACCTTCCTGCCCACTGAGTTTTCCCTTATCACAAGACCACATGAGCCAGTGTTAACTCTCCACCAGACTGTCACAACTGATCCAAAACCACAAACATATAAACCAGCCACTCTGCTGAGCAGCATCACACAACAAAGCCCTTCAGGCACCATCCCTGTGCAGTTTAGACTGCAGAGTATTGCCAAAACCAACCAGCACTCCTGGCTGAGAGGCAGCAGAAAACCTTCTTGGAAAGTACAATTCACACAGTTTTTGAAGAGCCAGTGGTGGCCTTGGAAAACCTCTTCACCTGCCACCCACATCCAACCTCCCATTCCTGCTGAAACATTGGAGACAAGAGTAGCTAAAGAGCCTGAACACACAAGAACAGACCCAAAACTCCTTGTAAGCAAGGTCAGAACTTGCGAGGTGGTTCAGCTGTGAAACAACACCCTGAAAAACTCTCAAAGCACTTCAAAACTCTGGGGTAAAGGCCATTAGCCAAATCCCACAGATGGAAAAACACATGGAAAATGAAATGCAGTGATTTGGACCTTCTGCACCCAGCAAAGAGTGACCTGATAACAACCACCCTGATCACCATCCTCATTATGCTTGAGAGGTAATCCCAAAATTGAGGCTCAGACCCCCAGTGTGCTGCAGTCCCACCCTGGGGATGAGCCAGGACAGCTTTGTTGCCAGGGATCCAGCCCCTGGGCACCCTGAGATCTTGGTGGGTGCTTCATGCCCGATCTGGAAACACTTCCAGCACTGTGCTGTGGTACAGGGACACAGAGGCTCCCACTGCCAGGAAGTCAAAGCTGCCTGGACCCATCCTGAGGCTTAGGGGCTGAGGGGTTGATGTGCTGTGTGTTGCATTTGGTAGCACAAAGAGAGTTTGTGTTTAGGCACCGAGCTATAAATATTCCTTTTTGAAAAGGCAAAACTGGAAAAATGTCTAAATGTCTATTTTTGCCTCCTCTGCTTCACCCACTCGAAACATTGACATCATACCAAGCTCCTACTGAGGCAGAGTCACTCTGAGAGCTGGAGGGGCACAACTGCACCCAGAGCAAAGGCTGGGGCAGAAAAAAAAAGCATCTTTGTGGCCTGGGAAGACAGAGCAGTGCTTGGGAAGGAGAATTCTTGCATGAAAAAGGCTGGTTTTCCCCTGCTCTTTAAGTCCAATAAAAATGACTCAGCAAAGCCCAGGTCCAGACTGTCCCAGCTTTGCCCTGGACTCACCGAATTCCAGGATATGCTGAGCTGAGAGGGACCCACAAGGATCATCGAATCCAACCCTCAGCCCTGCACAGCCCCATCCCCAGGAGTCACCCCCTGTGCCCCAGAGGATCATCCAAACCCTCCTGGAGCTCTGGCAGCCTTGGGGCTGT
>JAWMRA010000079.1:1540775-1550869 GCA_035584735.1 Pseudotriccus pelzelni | reverse complement strand
TGTTGGTTAAAAAAAAAATTAAATTCCCAACCGCCCCCCCCCCCCCCCCTTTAAAAAAAACAACAACAAACGACAAACCCACCAAAAAAAAAAAATCCCACCGCAAAACAACCAATAATAATTTGGGAGCGGCTTTTAGGAAAGGCTGTTCCCGGGAAAGGGGCTGCACGTGGAGAGGGGGCGAAAGTTAAACCGGAATCTAAAAAAAACGGGGAGGGGGGGGAGGGTTTTAACGGGGGTGTTGGAATTCGGAAGGGGGGGAGGTGGAGGTAGTGGGGAGGGGGCGGGAGTGATTGTGGCTTTTCCCGGTGGGATGTGAGACCGGGAGCTCCGAGCGCTCCGATCCAGTTTAGTGTCCAACCAGCAGGAATTCGCTCTTGTTTCTGGAGAGGGAACAGGGAGGGGGCCCAGGTGGGAGAGGTTTTGTAGGAAATTAGTACCGAAAAAAAAAAAAAAAAACCAGGAAAAAAAAACAAACGACCCCAACAAAGAGAAAAACCAGCTGGAAAAATCCCTGTTGGGAATGGCTGAAGGGAGGTGGGAGGGCCCGTTCCCTGCATCCCAGGGCTCCGCTCGGAGCAGGGAATGGCCCCGGAGGGGAGCAGCTGGCAGCCAGGACAGATCCCGGGGGGAATGTTAGGGAGCCCCAGGGATGGGGCAGGCCGGGACCAGCCCCCCCCCGGCTGCTTTTGGGGGGGTCTCTGTGCTGTCCCCAAACGTGGAGGGGCAGGGGGGGCGAAGGGGCTTCCTGGTGCGCATCCAGGATCTGGGAAAATCGGCCTTTTGGGGGGAGTTTCGGCCCAAAACTCCAAACCCGGCAAATTTCCCGGCATTTCCCGTCTCCCTCTCTGGGAGCAGCGGGTGGAATTCCTTCCCCTGAACCCGGGGAATGAGGTGCAGCGGGAGGCGACCGAGGAAGTTCAGGGGAGTTGAGGGTGAGCAGAAGAAAGGGTTCAGTTCCCATCCCTTGGGAATCTCGAGCTGGGATTTGACAGGGAGCACCGGGGGGATGAGCCGGCACAGAGCAGGAGGAGGGAGCAGGAAGGGGGAGAGCAGGAGAGCCCTCCTGCCACGGAGCCTTTGGAGGTGCTCGGGAAGGAGCTCAGGGATGTCCCATGGAGCTCCCCAGCCGCTGGATCTGTCGGGAAGGGGACGGATCCCTGGATTGCCGGACCCGATCCGTGTCCACAGGGCAGATCCCGGGGCTCAGCAGCTCCTCTGAATGCGGCCAGCGCTCCCAGAATCCCAGAATTAGGTTGGAATCTGGGATCCTCAGGTCCAGCCTCCCACCGTGGGCAGAGGCACCGTTTGTGGCCGTTCCCGGTTATCCTGAACACGGGGGTTGGTTTTGGGAAGAGAAGGAAAGTGTCAAACCAACCGACCAGCCACACCTGATGTGAAATCCTGGGAGGTTTCCCCATCCCCCCCGAGCTCTGGATTGGGTTTGATCTGGATTGGGAAAGGGGGGCTGGAGGAGCCCCCTGGGCTCAGCTGATCCCCACCCATGATGTCGTGGTCCAGTTGGAGGGAGAATCCCTGCAGCCCAAACTGGGGCTGCTGGTCGGAGTCACTGGTGCAGGCAGGTCCCTGGCAGGTTCTCTGGCTGCTCTCCGGAGGCAGGAGATTCCTGGGATGGAATTCCCAGGGCTGTCACTGGCTCCCAGGCACCCGGAGCTGCCAGAGTGGGGCTCGGAGACAGGGAGAGGAGCAGAGCCCGCGTGGCTGGCACCCAGGGAATGGGAATTCCTCCCGGGATACCGGGGGGCTGGGATGGGCTGAGCTGCTCCGTTTCCATTCCTTGGTTGCAGGAATCTCGCCATTCCTTGTTTTCAGTCTGCCATCACTTGCCTTTTAAACAAAATTGGGAAAATCCCACATTTTTAACACTAACGGGACCCCCCACCATGTGCCCCCGCCGCAGCTTCCCCGGGATCCTGGGGAAAGCTCCTGTGCCCTCCCTCTGTGTCCTGGGCTCCTGACCCGGCATTCCAGGGCACAGGTGACCCCTTGCATGTCACCCCATCCCGGTGTGAGGGAGCAGAGCAGGGAAAAGGGGGATATTTCCCTCTGTGTCCCCTCCCCGGCCCCGGCGCAGCGACAGCAAACCCTTTTTGGTGAGCTCTGTCCTAAATCCAAAATAACTCCAAGCTCCCGCCTGCCGGGAGGCACCGGACACTCCGAGTCCAGCCTGGGCTCAGCCACAGCCGGGCTTTCCCTTCTCCAGGAGGGAATTCCCTCTGTCCTTAATCTCGTACAGTTCCAGCCTTATTTTTCTACTCCAGATCGCTGATTCTTCCTCTGTGTTAGAGACCAGAGCATGGTGCTATCCCGGAGCCGCGGGGACGGAGCGGGAACGGAGCCGGGAATTCCCTCTCCTCCTCCTCCTCCTCCTCCTCTTCCTCCTCCTCCACCATCCGGGCAGGGGCTGCCGGACCCCCCCGGCACCCTCAGGGGCTCCAACATCCTGCCCTTCCACTGCGGGACCCCCGGCAAATCCTGCGGGATGCTCGGCCGGCGAATCCTGCGGGATGCTGGGCCGGCAAATCCAGGCACGCCACGGTCCAGCATTTTGGGGTCGCTCTGCCTCCCCCTCTCATCCTTCCACCCACCCCGGGGTCCTGCCCGAGCCGGGCTGGAGCCCAGAGAAAGGGGCAGGGAGAAGGGAGAAGCCGGGAGAAGGGGCAAGGAGAAGGGAAAAGGAGCTGGGAAAAGGGGCAGGGAGCTGGGAGGTGGGAGAAGGGGCAGGGAGCCGGGAGAAAGGCCCATGGGAGCCTGGGGGACAGGGCTGGGGGCTCCCGGCGCGGGGACTCCGCAATGTGCCGGCGGCCGAGGGTCCCGCCGGAGCCGAGGGGGGGTGGGAGCTGCCGGCGGGTGCTGGGGCTCCGTGGGTGACTCGTGTCGGTGGAGAAAATCCTTGACTTCGAATTTTTTTTTTCTTCTTCTTTTTTTTTTTTTTCCTTTTTTTCCTTTTTTTTTTTTTTTTTGGGATTCTTTCCTCGTCTGAGTAAATCCGTGCTCATCCCGTAGGTGTTTTTGTATGGCATAAATAGAAGTGCAGATTCCAGTAGTCGCTTGTACTTTGTTAGTGCATTTGCCAAATAAATTATAAAAAAAAAAAAAAAAAAGAAAAAAAAAAAGGGAAAAAAGAAGAAAAAAACCACACACACAAAAAAAAAGACTTTTCAGGACTTTTTAAGTGCTGCAAAGGGCGAAAGGGGAGCAGGAGGAGCCGGAGCCCTGGCTCCACAAAGGCCTTTTTTTGGAGGTAACCACATGCCCAGATCTGTCCAGCCTTTCTTTATGGCATGTGGTGAAGCCGGTGCCAAAAATAGAAAACTGGGAAAGAAAAGGGAGAGGGAAACATTGCCTCTATTTAATTTTTCCTCCCTTTTCCTTGTCCTCCCCTCCCTGTCTCGGGGGACGGAGCCGGGAGACTCCCGGGCACCCCAAGCCCGGTGTGGTCCGGAGCCTCTGGATCCTCCCAAATCCCCCTTGTTTCCAAGTGCTTAAAAAGTCGCCTTTATTTAACAAAAATCCCCAATAACTCATTTATCTGTTGCGCGGAGGCCTCGCGGGTCCCTCCGCTCTCCTCGTTTCCTTCTCTCTGGTCTGTTATTATTATTATTATTATTATTATTATTATTTGCCAAACTCTGATCTCGTTGCCAAACGCCAATCCAGGTTTGTACAGACTGTCCTTAGGAAGTGGTCGGTGTCTGTGCCGTAGGCTCCTCGTCCGTCTGCCATTCCCGGGTTTCCCTTTCTCGTGTGCCATAGCCCGATTTCTCGCACAGTGTTTAATATTTCGTGGAATTGTTGTTCCGAAGTGAATGGATAACACAATAAAAAGGCTCACTTTGCATTTTGCCAGATTTCCTCTCCGGCCTGTCCTGCGCCCGGCACTGGGGCGGGGGGGGGGAGGATCGCGTGGGATTGGGAATTCCGGGTCCTCAGGGATCAGAGGCCCTCTGGGATCGCAGCTCCTCAAGGACTGGAACCCCTTGGGGATCCCTTTGGGATCCTTTGGGAGCTGCTCCCACCCCCCTGGTGCTCCCCATCCCTGGGGGCTCCTGCCCATCCCAGGCAGCACCGGAGCCATTGGGCATCTCCCGCTTCCCAGAAAGCACCGGAGCCTTCCCAGCCCATGGAGCCACAGGAAAGCGGAACCCAGAGCAGCGTTCCTTCCCTTTTCGGGGAAAAAAAGGATCTCGGCCTGCCCCGGTTTCCTGCTCCGCTTCCCAGCAGCTCCAGGCTCCGGGATCGGAGCTGGCCGGTGCCAAAGGGGGTCCGGGAGAGGCTTGGAGCGAGTCCTGCAGGAATCTGCTGCTGCTCCGGGAGCGCGTGCCGGGAATAGCTGGGATGTTTCGGTGTCTGACCGGAACGCCGGCTGGGAAGGGCGGGATGGGCAGCGGGACGGACCCTGGGACAGGTGACAGGGACAGGCAGGGGGACAAAGAGCAGGACGGAGGTCCCGTGTCGGTATCCCACAACCAGCTGGGGACAAGGAGGGGGTCCCTGCCCAAACTCCCCCCCCAGATTAAACCTCCTCTCCCGGGAAGCCGCTTCCAAGCGCCGGAGCTGGCACAGGGCGGCGGTGCCACCAGACCTTGTGCCAATGCGGAGCGACACCGGCCGGGTGGCACCGGGCTGGGAGCGGCTAAAAATAACCCGCCCGCCTCCGCCGGGCTATTTTTAGCCCGGCTGCGGCTCTAATTAAATCCGCGCCGCTCTAATTAACTCCCTGCCCTCGGAGCCGCTGGCACCCGATGGCACCGGGTGGCCCAGGGACGGCCGCGGGTCTCGGCGGTGCCACCGCGGTTGGCAGCGTGCGGGTGGCACCGGGAGGGGGGGGGACAAGGGCTCGGGGGGTCCACCCTCAGCACTGCGCGACCCCGGGTGTGTGTGTGTGTCCCCCCGACCATCCCAGAGCCCCCCCATGCCCGCAGGGACACGGGGGCTCCGAATCCCTCCCGTGGGGGAGCCCACGGTGTTCCCTGCCCGCCACGGGGACACCCGTGACGCAACGGGGCCACGACCGTGACGTTCCCGGGGTGACATTTCCTGCTCCGGAATCCTCCACCCCCTCCCCGAGCATTACCGGGGGATCGGGGGTGGTGGTGGTGGGGTGGGGTGGGGGGGCAGCTCCCTGCCTCAGTTTCCCCGCGTGCAGCTCAGCCCAAATTTCCACAGGCTGTGGATCTCGGGATGGGGGGAGGGCGATGCCCCCCCCACCCCCCATTTCCTGGTGCCCGTGTCTGTCTGTCCCTGGGTGGAGGCAGAGCCCGGGGCCGGGGCCAGGAGCCGCCGGAGCCACCCAGCCCAGACTCGTAAATCAGCGGCTCCAGAGCGGGATCCGGCCCTGCCCTGTCTGGCTGCAGCCGCCCCAGAGCCGGGAAGGGGCTCGGTGCCCCCCCCACAGCCGAACTCCCCCCATTTTCACCCCTCCCAGCTCCTCGTGAGGGGTCCTGGCGACACGGGGGGGGTGTGGATTCACCCCCGGGGGCCCATTCGGGGTGACCGGGACCCTCCGTCCCCCCCTGCACCCCCAAACACGCTCTCCCCTCTCTGTATTTTTTTTGGGGGGGGGGTCTGGGATCTCTCCAGCCAAGCCCAGACCAGTCCAGGACCCCCATTCCCAGCCCTGGGATTCCTCTCCCGAGTTCTGGGATGCTGGCAGGGTGCCAAGGCAATGTGTGTGTTGGGGGGGGATGTCTGGCCGTACGTGAATCAGGGACCCCCCCAAACCCCCGGCAGCCGCCCCCCCTCCGCCTCCCCCAGGTGTCTGGATCGGCTCTGGATGGGTGGAAAGTGTGGATCAGTGTCCAGTCGGGATCCCACCGCCCCCGCGGCCGGCTGGGACGTGAGTCAGGGCAGAGTGCGGGGGGGGAGGATGTTCTGGGGGTTCCTGGACCCCTGAGGTTGCACCGCGCTGCTGTTTGGGGGGGCCCGGGTGGTCCCGGTGCCCACGGGGGGGGGGCAGGGACGCCGTGGGTGGGTGGGATGTGTGTGACCCGGCCCAGCGTGGGCGGCTCCATGTGCGCTCCCGGGTGGGCTGCGGTCGGGTCTGCACCGTGGGTGTCCTGGCCGGGCTGGGGGGGCTGCGGGGAGGGGATGGGGGGGCCGTCTGGGGGGGTGGGCTGTCCCCCCTCCCGCCCCCCGTGACGCACCCAGCCTGACGCGCTCGTCACACGAGTGGCCCGCGGTGACACCGGGCACAGGAATGGCCCCGTGACCCGCTGCCTCAGCAGTGAAACGAGTTTCGGGAGCCTCAGCCGCCCTCAGGCCCTTTCCCTTGGGTTTTCCCAGGTGATCCCAGGGATGGCCGTGCCCCCATCGTCCCCCCCTGTATCCCAGCTGAGACCTCCCAGCTCGTGTCAGGTGTGTGTGGGCAGAGCTGGGGGGACCAGGCCGGGTGGGCCTTGCTGTGTGTGTGTCCCCCCCTCAGTGGGGGGGGGGGGTCACAGCCTGGGCCACCCAGAGGGTGTTGCCTCCACTTCGTTCCTTGGGACCCCCAGGGCGCATGGGGGGGACACACAGAGCTGTGTGGCCTCACCCGGGGCTGTCACACGTTCCCCCTGTGCCCCCTCTGCGGTCACAGCCCCAAAGGAGGGCACGGGGCACGTCCCCAAGCCCCAGGACACTCTGGGATGGCCACGGTGTCCCAGGCAGACTGGATGATCACGCTGTCCCTGCCCAGCTGGACACGCTGGCCAGGATGGTCCTGGCTCCCTCCCGGGGCTGGCACAGCTCCCGGCCCTGCTGGGACACTGCCCACACCCGAGCACAGCCTGTGCCCAGCCAGGGGGGTTCTGCCTCCAGGAGGGGGCTTGGGGGTCCCCCCACCCCACCCCAGTTCCCCCCCAGCCTTTGGGTTCTCATCCCACTCTCCCTGTCCCCAAATCCAGCCCCCGGGGGGACTCTGAGGGAGAACGCAGGTGCCCCTATCCGGAGGTGAGAGGGAATTCCCACAGCTCGGCATGGGAGGGGATGGGGGCGTGGGGGGGTTTCCCCAGGCTCTCCCTCCCGCCGTGGGTGGCTGGTCCCGGTTCCCGTGGCCTCGGGGAGCCGTGGTTTTTGTGGGAGTGGGGGAAGCTCCATCCCATTACCCCGGGTCAGCCCCCACCCACGGCACGGGGGCCGTGCCTCAGTTTCCCACGGAGCTCAGGGCAACCCAGGGGGGGGATTGTTCCTGGAAAGACCCTTTTCCACAGAAGGGTGGGGTGGGAAGTTCTCCTTCCCCAGCACCGCGGAGAGGCCACACACGGGTGGGAACCCCCAGTCCAGGACCCACCCAGGAGCGGCCCATCCCACTCCCCGTGGGAACAGCTCCAGGAGAGCAGAGGGAAGAGCAAACACCGGTGACTTCAGATATTTTATTGCAAATAAATTTAAGTTCCTCACTCGGTATAAGAATAAACTCTGGAAAAGGTTCAGCTCAAGGGTCTCCAAGTGCAAAAGCAGCACCCCCGGGGGGGTGCAGGTCCATCTTGTGCAGACGTCGGTAATTCCTTGGAAAAAAAAAAATCAAGTTTTTGCAACAAAAAAACTCCACCCCTCTGCAAGTCCTCGCCTCCATCGGGTCCCAGCTGCCAAAAGTCCTGACAGTCTCCAGCTCCGGGGTCACCCCCCCGGGCTCTGGGGGTCCCCAGCTCCGGCCCCTGGGCCAGCACGACTCCTGGGCCGGCAGCTCTGGCCACTGTCCCTCTGGGCTCCAGCCAGTGTCCCTCCAGGCCCTGGCCAGTGTCCATCCAGGCTCGGCACGGCTCCCCCTCCATTCCCACCGCTGCGGCCGCGCTCTCCTTCTTCCTCCTCCTCCTTCTCCTCTCCGGTTAAAAAGAAAAATAAAATCGGTGGGTTCTTGGGTTTGTGGGTTGGAACTGGCTCTTGTTGTTTTCTCCTCCTTTTTTATCCTGCTGGTTTATGTCGGCTTTTTTTTGGTTTTGGGCTTTTTTTTTTTTTTTTTAATCCTTCAGGTCCAGGCCGGGAAGGGGCCGGGAAGGGCTCAGCGCTCCTGCAGACACACGTAAGGCACCCACTGGTTCCTGTCGCGGCTCTCGGCGCAGTAACTCGCCACCTCCGCCAGCCCCTGGCCCTTCCAGGCGTCCGTGTGCGGGTTCTGGGGGAACAAGGAGCACGAGGTTAGTGCCGCCAGCGCCCCGACACGTGGCCCCGAGCCCCGTCACCCTCCCCGGCCCCTGGCGCGGTGCCCGGTGCTGTCACGGGGCCGCGGGCGCATCACGATCCCGTCGCTCACCGTGACCAGGAGGCAGTGGAGGTCCCGGGGCTCGGCCCCCGGCTCGGGGTCGCCCCCGCCGAGGATGGAGGCGAGGCGCTGCATCCCGGACACGCGCAGGATGTGGATGTCGTTGTCGCAGCAGAACGCCTGGATGAGGGTGAAGTGGATCTGCAGGGCGATGTCGCCTTCGTCCTCCTCGTCGGTGGCCAGAACGCACAGCACGACGCTGTCGGGGTCCCTGTGCGGGGCACGGGGGGGGGTGTCAGGACGGCTGGGGATGGTGCAACCCCTCACCCCCGGCGCTGTCAGCCCCTCGCGTCACCGGGGTCACCTCATTGAATGCAACCCCCCCAGTCGCAGAACTGTCACCCCCCACGTCACCGGGGTCATCTCCCTGCGTGTAGCCCCCCCACCCCGGAGCTGCCGCCCCCCCGTGTCACTGAGGGTCTCCCCGTGTGTGACTCCCTCTCGGAGCTGTCACCCTCCGTGTCACCTCCCTGTCGCACTGAGCTATGGGGGACAGGCCCGACCCCCCCCAAATGCAGCCTGGAGTCCTGTCTCTATCCCCCACACCCCGTACAACCCCCCTGGCAAGAACCAGCCCCGCACTAACCGCTCCAGGACGGACCCGCATCGTGCGAACCGTGCTGGTGCTGCCCGGACCACCCCGACAGACCTCCCCGCACACAGAGCCCTATCGCGATACTCACACATTCATGAGCTTGGCGGACTCGTAGACCCCGACCGTGAGCCGGTCCTGCCGCTGCGCCGCCACCAGCACCCGCTCCACAGCCTCGCTCACCGCCTGCATCCTGTCGCGGAGGAACGACAGAGCCGGTGAGCGCCGGCGACGACAGCGACAGACACCCCTCCCGCACGCCCCAAAAAAACCCCGATCTGCCCGCGACTTACTTGCTGCTATCGCAAGGCACCAGCTCCTCCAGGGTCATGGTGCAATTGTAATCCCAAGCGAGAGAAGGCAAATTCCAAGAGCAATAATCCCGAGAGCGGCTATCACGCAGGTATCACGGAGGTATCGAGGAGATATCGCGGCTCTATCGCGATTCCGGCTCCCGCTCAGCTCCGGCCGCTCCTTCGGCGCGATCGCTCTGAGGCTCCGCCGTTCCCGGACCCGCCTTTTATAGGCTCCGACCGGGGGCGGGGCCCCACGCGGCGCCCCCGCGGTGCCCATTGGCTGGCGCGGCGCGAGGCCGCCCGCGGCCGCGGCGCTGATTGGGAGGCGCCGGCGGGTCCCACGTGGGGACGAGGCGCGGGTGGGGCGCGGGTTTCCCCCCGCGCCCTGAAACTGCCCCCCCCGCCCCCCCAAAACCGGGAACGGGGGGGGATCAGCCCCGCGGGTCCGTCCGGGGGTCGCGGTCCGCCTCCGGGGATCGGTCACTGCACCGGGGTTCGGCTCGGTGACCGGGGGCTGCACCGGGGGGTCGCGCCCGTGCAGGGCGGGGGGGGGTCTGCAAAGACGGGATCGGGATCGGGATCGGGATTGAGATGGGTCTGCGGGCCGGGGGCTGCACGGGGGAGCCGGTGCGTTGACCAGGGGCTGCACCGGGGGGGTCGCGTCCGTGGGACCGGGGGCTGCACCGGGGGTCTGGGCGTGGGTCGGGGGTCGCTCCGTGCAGCGGGAGCTACACCGGCGGTGGGTCCGTGCACCGGGGGGTCGGTCCGTGCACCAGGGATCGGTCCGTGGCTCGGGGGCTGCACCGAGGGTGTCTGTGCGTGGACCGGGGGCTGCACCGGGGGGCGGTTCGTTGACCGAGGGGTCGGTCCGTGTACCGGGGGCTGGACCGGGGGTCTGTCGCTCGAGCGGCGGCTGCAGCGGGGGGGGGGGGGCGGCAATTCG
>JAWMRA010000079.1:1497331-1528648 GCA_035584735.1 Pseudotriccus pelzelni | reverse complement strand
GGGGGGACCCCGTGGCCCCCAGGGCCTCCCTGTGCCCCCCCCGCACCCCCCCAGAGCCCCCCCCCGTCCCGGCACGACGCCCGGGCAAGGCGGTTCCCATCGAGGGGGGGCCGGTAACCCGAGCGGAGTGTGCCATGTCCCCCTGACATTTCGGGTGACCCCCCCCTCCCCCTGTCTGCCCACACACACTCTCTCGTGGGGGACCCCCCCGCAGCCCCCCCACAGGGCTGGAGGGTCCTGCCTGCCCGGTGCCCCCTGTGAGCCCCCCCAGCACCGTGGGCATTGGAGTGGGGGGCACCCCTGTGCCAGCTCCATCTCAAGCCCCCCCCCCGAGCTCCCCCCGCGGTTATTTTGGGGCAGAGCCCGGGTGCCAGCACGGCTGGTTGGTGCCACCAGGAGCCGCCCCCCCCCGCTGGGATCTCAGCTGGAGCGGGGGGGTACAATTTCATCTGGGGAGGGACAGGTTGGGGTGTCTCCAGGCCTGGGCACTGTCCCTGTCAGGGAAAGAGGGGGCACAGGAAAAGTTGGGCACAAGGGTGGGGAGGGGGCGCCAGGGCCTCGCAGGGCTGTGCATCCAAAGGAGTCTGAACCCCCCCCCGGAGACCCCCTGATCCCATTCCTCCTCCCTGGCCCATGGAGGGGGGAGGGAGCACTGATGGTCTCTGGTATCCTGGGAATCCCGACATCCAGGCCAGCATCCCTGCCTCCATCCCTGACAGCATCCCTGTCTGAATCCCAGCCTGTATCCCTGTCTGCATCCTGGCCAGCATCTCTGCCTGTATCTCAGAATCCCAGCCTGTATTCCTGCCTGTATCCCTGCCTTTATTCCCGTCTGTATCCCAGCCTTTCCCGGCCACGCCGCTGTTGCTCCTCCCCGCTCCAGCGCCTTTGTCTGCACGACCACCCCCCCCCTCCCCGGCCCCCCGCGCTCCCCGGACCCTCCCCAAAACCCGCTGCAAACCGACCCGAGATTTGGGGACCGGGGAGGGAGGGGGGGACACCCCAGAGCAGGGAGGCCCCCCGGTCCTGGCTGCCCGGACCCCAAATCCTGGGACCCCCCTCAAACTTGGGTCCTGGCAGGGGGGTGGGATGGGGACAAGGAAAGGGGGGGAAATGGGATGTAGGATGGGGGGCAGAATGGGATGGGATGTGGGATGGGATGTGGGATGAGGAGTGGGATGCAGGCAGGGATGGAGGCAGGGATACAGGCAGGGATGCAGGCAGGGATGGAGGCAGGGATACAGGCAGGGATGCAGGCAGGGATGGGATGCGGGATGAGGAGCGGACACAGCCGTGACGCTGCTCGGGGATCATTTCTCTGGTTCACGGAGCGCGACGGGCGCGGGCGGCTGCGAGGGGTCCCTCCCTACGCAGGCGGGGGTCCTGCTTGTGGGGATCCCCCACCCCCCAACCCAGGGGTCAGTCTCGACCCTCCCCCGAGGGGATGAGACCCCCGGGATGGGGCGGGGGTTCCCCGGGGGAAGAGCAGCTCTGGCTTGGCTGGGTGCGGAGCCGGCGCTCAGCCCCTCGGGGTGCGGGGGGTACCAAGCGCCGGGATCCCCCCCAAGGGTGGGCAGGGGTCCCCCAAAGCCTCCAGGTGCTCGAGAACAGCTTGTTGTCAGGGTGGGGGCAACGGGAGCTCCCCCGCGAGGCACGAGGACACCAGTGGGTGCAGAGGAAAGGGGACGGACGGGGCAGGGGTGGGCTCTGCCATGGGGTGGGTGTGGGTGGGGTCCCCCAATTCTCCGGACACGAGCACCCCTGAGCTCAGGGTCTTGGGGAGCTGGGGGTTATTTTTAGGGTACAGCCGCGGCGAGGGGACGGAGGGGAGTGCGTTCCAGCCCAGCAGAGCCCCCGGCGTGGGGTGGGGACAGGCGGGGACAGCCCGCGGTGGGGGCTGCGGGCAGGGACCCCCGGGCATCGCCGCGCCCCACTCGGGGCGGAACCGCGCGGGGCCTGGCGGCTTCAGGCGGTGCAGCGCCACGGCCGCCTCCAGCCAATCAGAAACGGGAGCGCGGCACTAATCCCGCCCCTCCGGGCGCGCTGACCAATGGGAGCGGGCGGGGTGGGCGGGGCGAGGCGGCGGCGCTGAGGCCGGCGCGGGGTTGCGGGCAGCGTGGGCCGCTCATGGCGGTGCCCGGGGCGCTGAGGGCGGCGGGGGGCAGGTGGGGGCACCCCGGGGCACAAACGGGGGGTTCAGGAGAGGGGGGAAACCCCCCTGCGGGGGGCACTTCGGGGAGGGGGTGCGCGGGAATGGGTGCGCGTGCGGGTGGGGGTGCCCTGGTGTGGCGGGGGGTGCGTGGGGTGGGGGAGTACCTTGGGGAGGGGGGGAGGGCGCGGGGAGGGGGAGTACAAGGAGAGAGGATGCTTTTGGGGAGGGGATGCATCTGAGGAGAGGAAAGTGCCACGGGAGGGGGTTCACCTAGGGAAGGGGTGCCCTTGAGGAGGGGGTGAGCCTGGGGAGGGGGTGACCCTGGGGAGGGGGCTCATGTGGGGAGGGGGTTCACGTGGGCAGGGGTCCCTGGGGGTGGCTGAGAGGGGGCTGTACACCCCCTGTGCCCCCTCCGGGGGTGCGGATAAGGACCCCCCCCCGCCCCTCCCAGGTGGGCGCGGTGCCTGAGCTCCTCGGCGGGGGCCGGGGCGGACACGATCTTCGCCCTGTCCTCGGCCCCCGGGCGCTGCGGGGTCGCCGTTATCCGCGCCAGCGGCCCGGGCAGCCGGGGGGCCCTGCAGACCCTCACCGGGACCCCCAAGCTGCCCCCGCCCCGCGTCCTGGCCCTGCGGCGCATCCGCGACCCCGACACCGCCGAGACCCTCGACCGCGGGCTCGTCGTCTGGTTCCCAGGTGGGGTGGGGGGCGAGGGTTGGGGCTCGGGGGGGGGGGTCTCGGTGCCTATCACTGCCCCCTTGCTGGGGGGACTCCTCAGGGGTGGTCCTGGGTCACCACTGGCCCCTCTGCACCGATCCCATAGAGCTGCTGCTGGGGGGAGGGTCTCTCCTGAGCCCCCCCAGAGCTCCTATGGGGTCGAAATGTGGGTGTTCCCACCGGGGGGATGTGCCGGGCCCGGGGGGGCTCGGCCGGTGCCCACCCAGGCCGTGTGTCCCCGCAGGACCCCGGAGCTTCACCGGGGAGGACTGTGCCGAGCTGCACGTGCACGGGGGGCCCGCCGTGGTCAGCGGGGTGCTGCGGGCACTGGGTGAGCCCCCCACCCTGTCCCTGCCTCCCTCCTGCCCCTCTCCCATCGCATCCTCACCCTCAGCCCCATCCTTCCTCCCCACTTCCCCCCCGTGGGCTGCCCCTCGGGGTGCTGTGGGCTCAGAGTGGGGGGGTTCTCAGGGCGCCTCCCGGGGCTCCGTCCCGCCGATCCCGGGGAGTTCACGCTCCGAGCGTTCCGCCGGGGCAAGCTGGACCTGACGGCGGCCGAGGGCCTGGGGGACCTGATCCGGGCCGAGACGGAGGCGCAGCGGCGGCAGGCGCTGAGGCAGATGGAGGGCGAGCTGGGCCAGCTCTACCAGCGCTGGAGCGACACCCTCACCCAGGTCAGGGCCGCCCCGGCCTCGGCTCGGGCCGCTGGTCCCTGCTGTGTGGCTCGGGGACACGGCGGGGTGTCCCCCTGACCCCCCTGCCCGCTCCCAGGCGCTCGCCCACCTCGAAGCCTACATCGACTTCAGCGAGGACGACAACGTGGAGGAGGAGGTTCTGTCCCAAGGTCAGAGGGGAGGGCGGTGGGGTTGGGGGGTGCTGGGACACCCTGTCCCTGCTGTCCCCCCCCCCCTTTGTGGCACGTCCCCTGTCCCCGCAGTGGACGGCACCGTGCGGGCGCTGGAGCGGGAGATCGGTGCCCACCTGCGGGACGGGCGCCGGGGGGAGCTGCTGCGGGGGGGGGTCCGCGCCGTCATCGCCGGGCCCCCCAACGTGGGCAAGAGCAGCCTCCTCAACCTGCTGTGTGAGTGGCGCACGGGCCGGGGAGAGAGGGGGGGGCCGCTCCCAGCCGGGAAGGGGCTCCCCGAATTCCACGGGGAATCACCCCCTGTGTGCTCCCCAACCCCAGGCCAGCGCCCGGCCGCCATCGTGTCGCCGGTGGCGGGGACGACGCGGGACGTGGTGGAGGTGGCCCTGGACATCGGGGGGTACCCGCTGGTGCTGAGCGACACGGCCGGGCTGCGCGAGACCACCGACCTGGTGGAGCGGGAGGGGGTCGCCCGCGCGCGGGACCGGTGAGACCGGGATGGGGGCGGGGGGCTGCACTGGGGGTCACCAACCACCGCGGGCTGGCTGGGAGGGGGACGGTTGGTGGCCCCCTGCCCTACCCTGGCGTCCCCCTCCAGGCTGTGCCAGGCCGACCTGGTGCTGGCCGTGCTGGATGCCAGCGCGGTGCCCCCCGAGCCGGCGGGGCTGGGGGCTGCGCTGGGGGCCCTGCAGCCCCCCCCCGGCACCCCCTGCGTCCTGGTGCTCAACAAAGCCGACCTGCTGCGGGGGGATTCGGATCCCCTGCGCCACACCTGCGCCCAGAGACCCCCCCTGCCCCCCACCACCCTCCTCTCCTGCAAGACGGGCGAGGGGCTCGACCGGCTCCTGGAGCTGCTGGCGCGGGAGCTGGCGCAGCTGTGAGTGCGGGGAGCGGGCACAGCGGGGGCACTGATGCCCGTCCCGGCTCCGGGGGTGCTCCAGTCTGGCTTCTCTCCCTTTCCCAGGTGCGGGGACCCCCTGTGTGGCTCTCCCAGCCTGACCCAGAGCCGGCACAGCCGGCACCTGGCGGGCTGCGCCGCGGCGCTGGCGCGGTTCGGGCGGGAGCGCCCGCGGGACCTGGCGCTGGCGGCCGAGCAGCTGCGGCTGGCGCGGCGGGAGCTGGGCAGGATCACCGGCCACGTGGGCGCCGAGGACGTCCTGGACATCATCTTCAGGGATTTCTGCGTGGGGAAGTGAGGGATGCGCCCGGGGGTCCCCCCTGGCCGCGCTGGGGACCGCGGGAAGGGAGCGCCGGGCTCTCCGTGCCAGGATTAAACCGTGGTGCCTTCGGTGGCTCTGGTGTCTGTCCCCTCCCTCGTTCCCAGGCTGGGCTCCTGCGTTTTCCTGGCTCGGGGGGAGCGTGTCCCGAGCCCCAGACATGGGAAAAAACCACTGGGAGAGGCCCCGTTTCCTGGCCAGGAGGACAAACAAGGAGCTGGAGCGGCTGGAAGGGAAAAGCCACCCCGGGCGTCCCCCCTGGGGTGTCCCCCTCCCCACCCTGGCATGTGAGGGGCTCAGCATCCTGGCAGGGCCATCCCTGCGCCTCAAGTGCGCTCCCAGCCCCAGGGATGCAGCGTGGGGGGCTTGGGACCCCCAGGGTACAGCCCCAAGCCGTGGGATAAAGGCCAAGCCACGGGAGACGTGGGGTCACCCCCAGGTCTTGCTCCCACGTGGCAGCTGCGGGCTCTGCCACCCCGAAGGTGGGTGTTCCATGGGGACCCCTCACTCTCCCACCCACCCAGCTGGGGCTCCCAGGCTCTGGAAGCGTCTGGGGCTCCGAGACTGTTTATAGAGAAGCTCCAGAAAATCCTCTGGCGGTGAGAGGGTCCCCCCGGACCCCCGGCCGAGCTGTGTGGGGGCAGCTGGGACAGCGAGGGACCCCCTCTGTGACCCCGATCCCATCCCAGCCTGGCACTGGCACTTCCAAGGGCTGGGCAGGGATGGGATGGGGGCACTCAGTGGCATCCCCACCTCGAGGGTGGGGAGGGCAGCAGGAGCACGTGGCCGCCGTTATCCCAGGATGGATGTGGCTTGGGGGGGACCCAGGTGGGACCTGGGGGGGACACGGATGTGACCCGGGGATGGGAGAGGGGGTCGGGAAGGGGCTGGGGGCAGAGCGGGAGCACTACGTGCCGCCGAGGTGCTGGCAGGGAATGCCTGGCGTGCGGGCAGCCCGGCAGGGCAGGAAAAGCTCTTTCCACAGGAAGGAGCGGGAAGCGCAGCCCGTAAATCCCGGAGTGACGGGCGGTGATTAATCACCGCGCCCGGAGGGGGCTCGGCGGCCAAGGACGTCCCGGTCCCCCGTCCTCCAGCATTTCCCACCCCAGAGGGACCCCGCGTGAAGCCGGGACTGGATGTTCCCGCTCCCCATCCCGGCCGTGGCCTCTGCGCCCTCCACGGAGAATCCAACCACGCGTGCGGCGAGTTGTGCCGGTGCTCAGGGCCGGCGGAATTCCAGCCAAGCGCAGGGATACATGTACGGGGGGGGGGAGGACACACAGGGGGGCTTGGGGAGGGGGGGGACAAGGGGAGGGTGGTCCTGGCTGCTGGCTCCCGGTCGGGGTGTGCCATCCGTGCTGTGGGAAGCACCTCCTGGGCTTTTCCTGGAGCACCTCGTCGGAGTGTCCTGCGCGCTGCTCGGCCCTTTGCCCTCGGGGAGGGGGACAGGGTCGGCCCACTGGCAACCCCAGCACCCCCTGCCCTGGGTGGGGGGCCTGTGCCAGACCCCCCCTCACCCGGAGTTCTTCAGGGTGGCCGTGTACTGCTCCACCATCTTCAGCATCCGCTGGATCTCCTCCACGTTCGCCTTGCCTGGAGGGGTGGAGGTGGGGGGCTGAGCCAGGCCGGGCACCCGGAGGGCTCCCAGCCCCACAAACAGGCCCTCCAGAGGCCGAGGACTCACCTATGTTGCCAAAGACCCCCTGGTTCTTCAGGTAGTCCGCGTAGTAGCCTGTGTTGGGGAAGGGCCCCGAGCGGCCGGTGCCCCCCAGCACCCTCGGGCCGGACACGTCGAAGAAGGGGTTCATCTACAGGGGACAGGGGGGGCACCCCCAGGGGGGCAGCGATCGGTGACCGGGCAGTGGTGGCACCGCTCAGAGCCGGGCGCTGCTCGGTGGGAAAATCCCCGCGCGAGGAAATCCCGTGGGTAGGGACAAGCCCCACGTGCAGAGGTGCCCGGCCCGACAGTGCCGCCCCAGCGCCGGCTCCCGCCCACTCCCGTGTGTCCCCAGGGCCCCTCAAGTGTCCCCCCCGTGCCCCCTCACACCCCCAGCCCCTCACCTTGGTGCCCATGCAGATGCTGAGCTGCTCCCGCAGGGAATCCGCCTGCGCCGCCACCGCCTTCCTCTTCTCCTCCAGCTCCTTCGCCTGCTGCTCCTTGTCCCCCTGCAGTCTCTTCCTCTCCTCCTGCCCGTCCTTCACCTGCTTCTCCATGGCCTGGAGCCGCTGCCTCAGCTCCTGCAGCTCCCTGGTGAAGCCGATGCGACACTGCTCCACGCTCACCTCGCAGGCTCTCCTCCTGACGTACATGGTGTCCCGGTCCTGCTGCCAGCGGAAAAGCCCCTCCGTGTCCTCCCTGACCTGCTGCAGCTTGTTCTCGGCCTCGCTGCAGCGGTACTGCTTCACCAGCTCCACGAGCCGCTGGAAGTTGTCGTTGATGTCGTTCTTCAGGGACCTGCTCTCGTGTTTCAGCAGCTCCAGCTCGGTTTTGGTGAAATCCCAGCTGGTCCTGTTGGTCCTCAGGTCCTCCTGGCACCTCTCGTGCTCCTGGGTGGTTTTGGCCAGCGCGGTTTGTGTTTTCTGGTAGTTTTCCTCCAGCTCCTTCTTGGATGAGGTGATCTGGTCCAGCTGCCTGTGCAGCTGCAGTTTGTCGGCTGCTCAGGGAGAGGGGACAGGGTGGGTGTCCCCCAGGGCCACCCCCAGCCCAGCGTGGCACCCCTGCCTGGGGCAGGAGTGGGGAAGGTCTTCCCCTGCCCAGGTCCCTGAGGGGCACTGGGGGGTCCCCAGGAGGGTGGGAAGCGGGTGATGAGGGTCCCCAGAAGGGTGAGAAGGGGACACCTGGGATTTGGGGGGGTGGGGAGGTCTCTTACCATTGCAGGTGGTGTTGATGAGGCTGGTGGTAATTTGGCACTCGGCCAACTTCATCTTGATGTACATGAACTCCTGCAGCTGAGAGGGAGGAGGAGGAGGAGGGTCAGAGCATCCTGCAAGGACCCCCCACCCCCCTCAGCATCACCTCTTGGGCACTGGGAGAGCACTGGGGGCTGGGGAGGATGATGAGGAGGAAAAGGAATGGGGGGAAGGTCAGAGCATCCCACAGAGACATCGCTGTGACATCCCCTCACTCCCTCTGGACACTGGTGAGAGCACTGGGGACTGGAGAGGGAGAGGAAGAGGAGGCGGGTCAGAGCATCAGCGGCCCCCCGGCATCACCTCGTGGGTGCTGTGAGAGCGCTGGAGGCTTAAGAGGATGACAGTGATGATGATGGTGATGATGATGGTGATGATGATGATGATGATGATGGATGAGATTGGACCCCCCTTGGCCAGCCCCTCTCCGGGACACCAGGGCTGAGACCCCCAGGACTGGGGTGAGGGGGCACATCAGCATCACCCCCAGGCTCTGCCCCCCAGCCCCTCTGCCCCAGCCCTGCTGTAACGAGGCCCCCACACCTGCGGGTGGGTTTCCCTGCCCTGCCCTCACCTGGGGGAGGTTGTTGGGGGTCTGGGTGCTGTTACACTTGTCCAGCTCCCGCTGGACCTTGGAGACGAGGCCCTGCAGCTTGTCCTTGTCCTTCAGGGTGGCGTTGAGGGCGCGGGTGAGGTTCATGTTCCTGGTGCCCAGGGTGATGATCTTGTTGTAGCGGTCCTGCAGCTGCTCCTCCAGCAGCCGGAGGTGGGTGTCGGTGCCCGCTTGCGCGTTCCCGTACACCATGAACAGCACCAGCCCCAGGATGATGAGGAACTGGATGAGGGAGGTGAAGAGGAAGATGTACTTCATGTAAAACCCGCAGTCCCGCTTGGGCATCGCCTCCTTGGCCTCCAGACCGAACTTGGCCATGGCGAAGCTGCTCTTCTCCATCCCGCCGGCGCTGTGAGCGCTCCACCCCGCGGGACCCCCTTTGAGCGGGGCCGTGGGGGGGGGGGGGAGGCGGGGCCGGCCCCCGACGCCGTGTTTATATCCCTGGATTTAATGTTTCCTTCTGCTGGGCTCCTTCCTGCCGTGCCGGATGCCTCGGAACCCGCCGGGTTATCACGGTGCAGCTTCTGTTGGCGGCGGGACTATTGTTCCTGGACCGGGTGGGGGGGAAGGCTGGGACCCTCTTCCCTCGCCTCGTGGTGGTGCCCAGAGCTCTCCCAGGAGTGTCTCCCACCCCAAAATACCACTCCCCCGTCCCTAGAGCTGGGAATTCCAGGGAATGAGTCCCCGGGGCTCTGGGGGTGCCACCCTCCCTCCACGGCCGTGGTCACCCCGTCCGATCCCGCGGGAGCTGCCGTGGAGGGTCCGGCTGTACCCGGGACCCCCCCTCACCATCCCTGCAGGATGCCCAGCCCGGCCCGGGGGGGCTGCAGGCGGGGGGCGAGGTGTGGGGCCCCGCCGGGCGCTGACCCCGAGCCGTTGGCTGTTTCCTGCCCTCTGGCCGCGCCGCGTTCCCCTGGGGACCGGGAAGTGTCTGCGATGGCCGGGATGGTGTCGCTCCCGAATCCATTCTCAGCTACTGCCGTTTCCTTCCTGAGCTGCAAATAACGGTGAGTCACCCCCGGGTCCCCCCCGGCCCCCCCAGCCCCGCCGTGGGGACTCTGCCGGACCCCTGGCCCGGCCTGGCCGGGACCCCTCGGGCCCGTGGCCGTGCTGGTGGGATGATCCCTCTGGGAGCCCATTCCAAGGGCTCCCTGCAGCCTCCCGGGGTCACCAGGGATCCCTGTCGGGATCCAGCCACCCCCCGACCCCACCTCTGTCTCATTCCCCAACTAACCCCCCGCTTAGCCCCCCTCAGTTCTCCCCATGCCAATGGTTGGACCATGGGAATGCTGCTCCCGGTTCCCCTTCCCATCCTAAAGCTCTGCAGGGCTGGGGAGGCTCCGCTCCGGGACCACCGGATTTGGGGTGTGGGAATGGGGCTTGTCCCCCCCACGCCATCCCAGGGAGCCCCATCCCGGCTGGAAGTGCCTCACCAGGACACCCTCACCTGGGAAGTCACTGCCAGCCCCTTCTCCATCCCCCCCAAGGTTGGGGCAGTGGGGGGCACGGGGGATCCCCCCATGGGCAGTGTTTTTTTGGGGGGGGTGGGGTGGTGCCTGCCTGCCCTTTGCACAGGATACTGTGGCAGGAAAATCCAACTTTCCTGGAAACCTTCAAAGTGGATCCGAGGATGCTGGGAAGTGACAGCAAAGCAGCAGCAGCAGCAGCTCCTGGTCCCCGTCCTCCCCGTCCCTGCCTCAGCTCTGTGTCCCCCCCGGGCACCCTGGGGTGTTTTGGGGTCCCTGGCAGAGCCAGGTCCTGACCCGGCAACCACAGGGTGGGCAGTGGGAGAGGCTGGAGAAAGCCCTGGAGTGGGGAGTCCCGTGGGGGGGACTATTGGGTTCGGAGGCAGATGGTTGGATTTGGGGGGTCAGCTGAGCCCGGGGGGGACAGTTGGGCTCTTGGGAACAGGGGGACAGCGGGGCTGGTGGCACAGGGAGACATCCCAGGGAGCAGCACAGCCTTTATTGCCCAAACACATTCCCAGTCTTCCCAGTTTCTGGAGCGTTAACGCCCAGAGCTGATTCCAGAGCACCTCCGAGCAGCCAGTGGGGAAACTGTGCCCTGGCTGAGCCTGAAACTGCCCAAAGGCTGGAGAAGTGACCCCTCTGTCCTGCTGTCAGGCTGCAGAGCTGGGACTGGGGCACGGCAGGATCGGAACACGCGGCGACATCGGGACAGGCAACAGGATCGGGACGTGGTGGGAGCAGGACACAGAGCAGGATCGGGACACAGAGCAGGATCGGGACACAGAGCAGGATCGGGACATGGTGAGATCGGGACACATGATGGGATCTTGTGGGACTGGGACACGTGTCCCACCAGCACCATTCCAGCATTCTCCGCTCTGGAGCCGGGGCTGAGCCCCTCCTGCTCCCAGTGTGGTGGGACTGGGAATGCTGGGCTGAGCGGGGAGGGAACTGCGGGGCTTCAGCCCTTCCTGAAAAAGAGGGGAGGACACGGGGTGAGTCCCCACACGGCACCGGGTGCTGCTCCCCTGGGGACACCCGTGGCAGTGGCACATGGCGGGACATGTGCTGTGCCAGTGAAACCCCCATCCCAGGGCTGTGCCCCCTCCCCAGGCTGTGCCCCCTCCCCAGGCTGTCCCACTTCCCGGGCTGTTTCCCTCCCCGGGTGTCCTCCCTCCGAGGGCTGTCCCCACTGCCCGGGTTGTCCCCTCTGCCCTCCCCACAGAAGTACCGGGACGGGGGGCACCTTCGCCCGCTCGCTCGGTCCCTCCCCCGCCGTCGCAGCGCCTCGACCTCCGCCGCGTAATCCCGTCTGCGGGGAGAGTGGGGACACGTGTGGGGGTCCCCTTGTCCCTGGGTGGGGGGCACGGGGGTCCCCGTGGGGAGGGAGGGACAGGGCAGGGTTTCACAGGGTGTGTGTGGGGGGGTGGCTGGTTTTGGGAGGGGCGGGGGTGGATGCTCTGGGGGCGCCCGCGCCTTGGAGGGGGGACAAGGACCTTACAGGGTGTCCTGGAGCTCTCTCTGGCGGCCCTCGCAGCGCTCCCCGCGCTCCCGCAGCGCCCGCTGCTGCTCCAGCGCCTCCTCCAGCCGCCGCCGCAGCCCCCGCGCCAGCCCCGCTCCCCGCGTCACCTCCTCTGGGGGACAGCGGGGACAGCGGGGTCACCCCGAACCCCGACACCCCAAAACCACAGTGCCCCGCGCCGGGCACTGCCCCAAACCCGGCTGGGGGACCCCCCCGGGTGGGCTCCTCGTGCGGGGTGACGGGGGACCCGTGCCCCACGCGGGGGACGGAGCTCACCTTGAAGGGCCACCTTGTCCCCCGCCAGCTCTGCCCGCTCGCGCCGCAGGGCCACCACCTCGTCCCCCAGCGCGGTGACATTGGCCTCCAGCCTGGCCTGGGGACAGGGCACACGTGGGGAGAGCCGTGGCAGTGTCCCCACAGCTCTCTGTCAGCTGCCAGAGCCGTCCTCCTCCTCCTCACTGACCCCCCCAGTCCCCAGGCTGTCCCCATGCTCCTGGTGGCCTTCGGTCCCCCCCATCTTATTCCTCGACATGTAGGACATGTATTTCATGGATCCGGGGAACATCCCTCTTCCCCAGCAGGATGCTCAGCCTGGCTCGGCTGGGGGTTGTTGCAGGAGCCCCAGGTCACCCGAGGGTGCCATCCCTGGTGCCAGGGAGGGGACGGGGCTCCCAAGGAGCTGGCACGGCCCTGCCCCGCTGCCGGCGCCAGCCCTGGGAAGCAGCAGCATTTTTCCAGCCTCTCAGGGCCATTGTTCAGCCGGATGAGCCCAAGAGGGGCGGCGGGACCCGGCTCTTCCTCCGGGCTGTGGCCACGGCGCTGGGGCCAGGCCCTTTCCCAGCTGGAGCCGCAGCTAAAAATACCTGGGAGGGGAGAACTGGGAGCCCAACGCCCGCTCCGGCCTCCGCTGCTGCTTCGGGACGGGGTAATTACAAGTGTGGAGCAGCCCGGGCACGGCCAGGAATAGCCAGGAATAGCTGACCCCGGCGGGCACCTGGCAGTGGGGCGGCAGGATGGAGCCCTGTCGAGGCACCGGGAGCATCCAGGGCTCCCTTTCTGGGGTGCCCGTGCAGGACCGGGGCTGTGCGCCCCCGGCTCATCATCCCAGCCAGCTGCAGCATCCTTGCCGGGGTGCTGGAGCTTCCCAAGAGCCTGGCAGGAATCCTCCCCAGGGAGGAAGCATCACCTCGGTCTGGGGATGAAGCATCACCCTGGTCGAGCTGGATGGGTGGAGCAGGGGGTCCCCATCCCCGTCCCGTGAGTCAGGGTCCCCCAGAACCCCCCTCATCCCCATCTCCCCCCCCGTCCTGGCACCTACCGCCCGCTCCCGGCAGGACGCCAGGCTGGCATTGCCCCTCCTGCCGTCCCCGCGTGCCCGGGCGAGCTCCGTCCTCAGCGCCTCCTCCTCCCGCTCCAGCCGCGCTCGCTCCCGCTCCAGCTCCACCACGCGCTCCCCGAGCTCCCGGCTCTCGTTGGCCGCCCGCTCCCGGCACCCCCGCAGCTTGCCCACGGCCTCGGAGCGCCACACCATCACCGCCACCGCCACCGTCACCGCCGCCACCAGCACCAGCAGCGCCGCGCACAGCGCCAGCACCTTCAGCGTGGCCCTGGGCACTGCGGGGTCCATGCCCGGGGGGGTACAAGGGGATACGGAGCAGCTCTGGCAGCGCCTGCCCGGGATGTGCCGGTGTCGCTCCCTGCGGTGCCGTAATTGCCGCGTGTGGGGTTTTTTTTTCCCACCCTTTTGGGCTGCGGTTTGGCCGCAGGTCACAGCCCAGAATAGACTCTGTTTGGGCTGGGAGAGGGGACAAGGCTCTGTCCCGGCTGCGGGGACGAGCTGGGATGCTCCTGGAGGGGCCAGTGGGACGCTGAGGTTCCCGCCTGACCCCACTGGATGGGGGGTTCAGATCCCCGGGAGATGCAGCGGCAACAAAACACTGTTTTTCCACAGGTTTTATTGGAAGGCGGTTAAAAAGTGCTGAACTGTGGAGTAACTGCGGATCTTCAGCTCAGGGCACCCTTGTCACGCCTCTGTCCCCTCCCTCACCCTGGGAGCAGCCCCTGGTGCCTGGACAGGAACGAACCATCACCCCGGGGTGTCCCCACGGTGGATTTGGCCAGAGCTGGTGGTGCCAGGGCAGGGCTGAGCAGGGGACAGGGCTGAGGGCGCTCCCTGTGCCTGCTCCCACCCCCAGAGCCCACCAGGCTGAAGGGCACGGTCCCTCCCGACCCCACACCAAGGGACACACCAAGGGAATCACCGGGCGTACGTTCCCGCTGCTCCAGGTCACTTTTGCAATGACAGCACAAAGAGCAAGAGAAGGAGGAGGCTCAGGAGCTTGGAGGGCTCTCCTGGGTTGCTGTTCCCAGAGGTTTGGTGGCTCCTCCTGTCCTGGAGCTGCTCCTGCAGGGCCTGGTTCTGCAGCTGGAGCTCCTCCCTGTTGGGGATGGGGACAGTGGGTGGCAGAACGGGGGGCTGGGGGCGGAGAGGGGGGTGGGGGCTCACCTGCGGCTCTGCTCCTGCTCCAGCTGCTCCTGCTGCCACGAAACCTGCGTCCTCATCTCCCTGTTCTCCTCTGAGGGGAGGGGACAGCGGAGGGGGGGTCAGGGGACAGGGATCAGGGTCATCCAGGGCACAGGGGTCACCCAGGGAGGGGGGAGCAGGATGGCACAGGGGACTGTGGTCAGGGTGACCTGGGGGATGAGGATTAGGGTGTCCTGGGGGACAGGGATGAGGGTGGGCCCAAGGGTGTGGGTCAGTGTCCCAGGGCATGAGGATGACCCGGGAATGGGGACCAGGGTGTTCCTGGGCACAAGGGACGAGGCTGTATCAGGGGACAGGGCTCAGGGTGTCCCAGGGGCTGCCACTGCCCCCCCTCCCCAGGTAGGACTCACCCTCCAGCCGCGTTACTTCAGCCAGCGCCTGCTCCAGCTCCAGGGCTTTCCCCTCCAGCACTCCCTGGGCAGGGGCAGAGGGAATGGCTGGAGGCCCTGACTCGGGATCCCCCCCCTCACCAGCCGGTTTGGGGGTCCCGGGCCCCTCACCCCCCACCAACCCCCCAATACCCACCAGCTCCTTCCTGCAGCCGTCCCACCGCTCGCGGGCCTCGGCCAGGGACCTGTTGGTGACATCCAGCGCCTCCTCCAGCCGTGCCAGCCCCTCCGAGGCACCCCTGGCCCCCTCGGAGCCCCCGCCCGAGCGGCACAGCAGGGTGGGGACAGTCGCTGCCACCACCACGACGGCCACCCCGAGGGTCGCGGCCGCCACCGCCTTCCAGGGGCGCCTGGCTGGGGGCGGGGGTCGCGGCCCGGAGATCTCCATCCTGCCCTGCCCGGGCAAAAACCTCCCGGAGCCGGCGGGTGGACCTTGAGCTTTACCCCAAAATCCAGCGGTTTCGCTTCCCAAACAACGGGGCTTTTCCAGGAAATCACGTGTTTCCCGATCTCCCGCGGCACGGCGGGGATGGGTGACCCTGGGCCGGGGCTGCGCTCTGCCCGCACTCGGGGCTGCTCCGGGCACGGGGCGGGGACCCCAGACCCATGTCCAGGGGAAGGGGAGGGCACAGCTGGGGGGGCTGTGGGTGCCGGTGCGACCCCACGGAGCTGCCGGGAGGGGAAGTGTGCGTGGAGCGAAGGGGAGGGGTGCACAGGGGCATCCCTTGGGGTGGGGGGCACTGGGAGGTGTAAATAGGATGGATGGGGTTTGGGGGATTAGGGGCAGGGGGCACTCGGGGAAAGGGGTGCCTGAGTTATGGGGGATTATGGGTACAGGGCACTCAGTGTATGGGATGTCTGGGGTGTGGGGGAGTACCTGGAGTTTGGGGTGTCTGGGCTATGGGGGATGAGGGGCACAGGGTACCCGGGGTATGAGGGATTGGGGGCACTCAGGATATGGGATATCTGGGTCCAGAGGGGTTGGGGTACGGAGATGGGGAAGAAACCAGCTGGGGTTCGGGGGCGCCCGGGCTCGGGGCCACCTCGGGTGTGGCATAACCAGAGCGCCACAGACCCCAGAGCCCGGGCACGGGGCCCTGGCACGGGCAACCCCACCCCGGGGATGCTCCGGCCTCATCCCGGTGCTCCGAGCCAGCGGCTGCAGCCTCACCTTCCTCCCCTCATCACCCTCCCTGCAGCTCCCGAAATAGCTGCTCCACTTTTAGGAGTTTTTATTCTCCTGCTTCATGTGATAGAAAAGAGCAATGCCTGCGAAATGAGAAACACACGAAATATTTACCAAAACTTCCAGGGTTTTTTTCTTTTTCTTCTTTTTTTTTTTTTTTTTTTTTTTTTTGATTCTTCCCTTTTTGAGGCGGATTTTCGACATCTGGGGAATGAAAAGGCTCTGGCAGGTTCGGTGAACTGTCAGCGAAAAGGCTTTAAAGATGTTGTTATTATTATTTATGGGCTGGAGCCTGAGGAGGAACCGAGGCCAAAGGGTTCAAAAATAGCTTAAAAACCGGGAAGGGATGTTTTTTTCCAGAGCCGGCTCGTTTTTTTGAACGGCGATATTGAGGTGCGAAGGGTTCAAAAATATATTGAAAAAGCAACTGGGAGAGGAATGTGCAGCAGCGAGGGCTGTCCCGCAGCCGGCGCACTGGAGCGCGCCCGTTCCCGTGGCATCCCGCCTCGGGATCACTGCGGAAAACAAGTGTTAGCGCTCCGGGCAGCCCCTCTCCCGCTTCCCGCTGTTCCATCCCCTTCCCAGATCCCAGGTTCTGACCGCCCCGTTCCCGCGGGACACGCAGCGACACCCCCCGCTGGCCCCACTCCGGCAGGGGTTGGGGGTCCCGCGGCCCCCGGTTTGCCCCTGTTTGGGGACGCTGGGTTTTTTTCCTGCTCCGGCAGGTTGTCCAGAGGGAATGCCGGGAGCGGAGCGGCGCCTCTTGGCCAGACGGCCTGGAATTCGGCAGCTGGATCGCGGCAGAGACGGGGAGCTGGCACCTCCCGTGTCCCCCCGTGACTGGATGCGCAGGGATGCTCCGAATGCCCGGGGATGCTCCGGATGCCCAGGGATGCTCCGGATGCCCGGGGATGCTCCAGTCTGGGGTCCCTGGGGATGCTCTGGATGCCCGGGGGATGCTCTGCTTTGGGCTGCTCAGGGATGTCTGAGTGTGGGGTCCTCACAGGTGTTCCAGTCTGGGGTCACCAGGGATGCTCTGGCTTGAGATTCCCAGGAATTCTCTGGTCTGGGGTTCCTGGGGATGCTCTGGATACCAGGGGATGCTCTGGTTTAGGGTGTCCTGGGGTGTTCCAGTTCAGGGTCCCTGGGGATGCTCTGGATCTCCAGGGATGCTCCACTTCAGACTTCCCCAGGGATTCCCTGGTTTGGGGTCCCCAGGGGTGCTCCAGCTCTGGATGGGGGATGGAGGACCCCCCTCTGCACCCCCGTGGCTGGAGCCCTGGGCAGGATGAGGCCCCCGAGCAGGAGCTGCTGTGCTGGACGAGGAGCAGAACGGGGAGGGGACTCACAGGGGCACATTTTAGGGGTTGGCAGCTCCACCCCCTCCTCAGCCCCCATCCCATGGCTTGGCCCTGGGAGATGGTGGGGTACGACCCCCCCGGACCCTCGGAGGGGCTGAGAGGGGGGGTCCTGGGCTGGCTCAGCTCCTCTGCTTTTCCCTTTCATCCCCTGCCTGTGTGCCTGTTCCCTCTCAGCCTGAAACGTGGGTTTTTCTCCTATTTTGGGTCGGCTTTTCAGCTGCTTTCTTTTATTATTTTAATTTAGGCACTGTCATTATATTTTCCATTATTTCAAAGAAAAAAAAAAAGAAAACAAGAGAAAGGGAAGCGGACGAGCAGCTTCCCAAGGTGCTTTCCAGCCCCGAGCAGCTTTTGTTCCCCGCCTGAGCCAGGACGTGCTCAGGGGGCACAGCGTGGTGGAACCCCCTTTCCTTGGATCCCACCTCCCTGGAAGACCGGAGGGGGTGGTTGGGGGGATGCAGGGATGCTGTTGGAGGAGGGAATATCCAAAAGGGAGCCCCATCCCCGCTGCGGGGGCCGATGTGCCGGCACATCCTCTTCCCTCTGCCGTTGGGCTCCGGCCATCCCTAATTGCCGGGGCGGGCCGGGAGCTGCCGGCTCTGGGCTCCTGTTCCCTTCCCTGCTCTGCTATTCCCTTTTGGCCGGGGGCCGGGGGGGATAACAAGACGCAGCTGAGCCGTCCCCACCTGCCTTTCCCGTCGCCGCAGGGCCCCCGGTCCTCGCGGTGCCCCCTCGCCCGCATCCCCTGCTCCCGCCACCCGTCGCTGGCCCTGCCTCCAGGATGGACCCCCTCACCCACCCCGTGGTGTTGAATCCACATCTCAGTCACCTCCAGGCCCACAATGCCCCGTCAGAGCTGTGGGGGGGTCCCAAAGGGATCCTTCCTCCGTTCCCGGTCTCCCACCTGGAGCCAGGGAGCTTCTCCCGCGCCAGGGGGCCGAGAGGCCCCAAACCCAACCTTTTGACCCCTTTGTCCCCAAGGCGGCCGTGCTGCAGAAATCCCCTCGGGGTTCTCCATCCATGGGGTTCCCTGCCCCGGTATCCCCCTCTGGAGCTGCTGTGGGTCCCACAGATCCATGTGGTGGCCGTTTCTGTTCAGGATTAGGGAATGAGAGGCCGAAGGATTCCATCTGGCAGCCAGAGATGCTCAGCACAGCCTGGAAGCCAGGAGGGGCCTGGGGGTTATTTTGGTGCCCGTGGCACACAGGTGGGGTGTGAACCTGCCTGGTGGGGAGGGGGAGGCATTTGGGATCAGCACGAGGGGCTCCTTATCCAGAGCCAGGAAGGTGCAGGACCCTCGGGATTGGGGATTAGGGCCCCACACCCGGGGGGAGCAGCAGGAGGGTTTTGAGAGCAGCAGGAGGGTTTTGGGAGCAGCAGGAGGGTTTTGGCTGTAGCCCCCAGCCCAGCCCCTGACCCCGGGCGGGTTTCCAGCCCTCGGGAATGTGGGGCTGGGCTGGACACCCAGCACGGACCTCCCGCAGCCCTGGCACGTCCCTGCCCGTGTGCCCCTGGCCCCTTCTCCGTGCCCCCGGGGCTGGGGGGAGTCCCTGCTCACTCCTGAGCTCCCCTCCTGCACCCATCCCTCGCCATCCCAGAGTCTGGAGAACCCCAGGGGCACGGCCAGCACTGGGGTGGGATCCAGGGGGATGCTCCCACCAGCCCCTTCTCCATCTGCTTTCTGCCTTTCCCCCCCCCCACCCCGTTCTCCTTCCCGGCTCCATAAATAGCAGCGGGAGCCGCTTCCATCTGCCCTGCCCGCGCAGCTGCCTGCACCAAGCCAAGCAGATGGTGGAAAACAATCCTGCCCGCTGGCATTGCCCCCGGATCCGGCCCCCCCCCGACCCGTCCGGCCCCGCGGCTGCTGCCAGCGGTGCCCGTGGGGGAGCATCCCTCGGCCTTCCCTGTGGAAGGGCACGTGGATCCATGCGGGGCAGCTCCCGGCCCGCAGGGACAGGCAGCATCCAGGGAGAAACAGCATCCAGGGATGGACGGAACCCAGGATAAGCAGCATCCAGGGACAGGCAGCATCCAGGGATTAGAAGCACTCAGGGACCGGGAGCATCCAGGGACAGGCAGCATGGAGGGAAAAGCGGTGCCCAGGAACAGGCTGAACCCAGAGTCTGGGTGGGGGTGGGACCCCCGCGATGGAGTCTCGGCATTCCTGGTGCCTCCTCCCTCGCCGTGCCGAGGCATCGCCCACCCGACGTGCCGGCATCCGGCTGCGGTGGGTTCCGATCCCGGTGGGATGGGGAGGGAAAGGGGCTGGGATTTGGCTGCTGATTTGGCAAAAGCCCCTTGATTGCCCCCCCCTCTCTCCCCGCCCTCCCGGGGGCCTCGTGTCCCCTTTGATCTCGCGAGCGGCCGCATCCAGTAAAAGGGCGAAAAAATGCCGCGCTGGGGCCAAAGCGGGTTGTAAAAGGGAAATGTTGTCCCGGGTTTGGCCCCATAAACGCCGCCTGTTCCATTACAGCATCCGGCGGAGCCGCGGGTGTGGGGGGGATGGACCCAAAAAACCCACCACGAACCCTGGGGGCGGACGGACACCCACTGCCCCTCGCCCTGGTTGGGGTCACCCAGGAGGCGCCCGGCTCCTGCACTGGGCGCATCCCCGTGCCCAGGGTGGGGGAGGCCCTGGGGCTGGATGAGGCTCCCCCCCTCCCCGGCTGCCACGTCCCCCGGCCGCGGGGAGCTGGCACGGGGCCCCCCCGCGCCTCCGCCAGCGCGGCTGAACCGGCCCCAAGGCAAACAGGAGCCGCCGGGACGGTGCTACCGAACAGGGACAGGGGCCGGGGAGGGAGGGAGGGAAGGGGAACACACCGAGGAGGGAGGGGGACACACGTGTCTGGCTCCCCCCCCCCCCCCCCCCGCCCGGAGAAGCCCAGCAGCCAGGCGGGTGTACACACAACTCTATATTTCGTAATAAATAATGTACAAACCTGCCCCGCGTGCCGGCGCCGCTGCCGCGGGGTCAGCGGGGGTGCCGAGGGGGCCGGCACCGCGGCTGGAGGGCTGGCACCACAGGGAGGGCATCTTATCCGCGTTACCCTGGCGCTTTCGCCCCTCCAAGCCACCCCGTTTGCTTGCGGGGTGCAGGGATGGGACGGGCGCTCCCAGCTCCGGCACCCTCAGCCCTGGCGCGGGCACACGAGAGCTCCACAGGGCGGGGACCCCCCTCCCATGCCAACCTCTGTCCCCTCTTTGCTTCCACCCCCTCTTTTATTCCTTTTATTTAAATACCCCGTGGGGCCAGGGCCCCGCTGTCCCGGGGCTGAGCACCAAGAGCTGCCCCACGCGGGGCTGGGCCAGGGGCAAGGGCAGCACCAGGGGGGCTGGCGAGGGCTCCGCTGTCACCCCCCTCCCCACGTCCCCGCGGTCCCACGCCCCGCTGTGCCCCGGGAGGGCCCCGCTCCGCGTTGTCCCCCCCTCGGTCGTTATAAATGAGCGCGGGGTTAAAAGCGACGGGGAAAGGGGAGGGCAGAGCTGAGCCGGGGAGGGGGCGCGGGGGGGCCCGCGGCGCTCAGGGCCGGCCCCGCATCCGGCCCGGCCTCTGCGGGCTGCTGGGGGTCCGGCGGGTGGGCGTGGGGCCCGGGGCCCGAGCGCCGGAGGGGAAGTCCATCACCTCGGGGGGGGCGCGGCGCATCTCGCCGGCCCCCATCTCCCTCCGGATCTCGGCCAGCGCCTCGGCCGGGGCCGTCAGCAGGCGCTGGAAGAAGCTCTCCCGGCCCGGCGGCCGCTCCTGGCACGCGAAGGTGACGGCCGTGCCCGCGCCCGCCTTCATCTCCCGCGAGAAGCCGTCGGAGGTGCCGTCGAAGCAGCGGCCGATGGCGATCTCCTTGGCCAGGCGCGGGTTCTGGTCCGTCACCGTGTAGATGCCGTAGTTGTGGCCCAGCGGGTCCAGCGGGGCCAGCATGGCGAAGGCGCCGGTGTGGTTGTTGTCGGCGGGCGGCGGGTGCCGGCTCAGGTACTCGCGCAGGAGGCCGTTGACGGCCATGCGGCGGCAGCTGCCCTGGGGCACGACGGTCACCAGGGTGCGGTCGGCCAGGCCCTGGTCGAAGAGCATCCCGCTGCACTTGAACTCCACGCAGGCCGCCGAGGTGCCGTCCAGCGCCGCGTCCCGCACGCTGCGCGCGTCCCGCAGCCCGTAGAGCTGCCCCCGCGTGCGGGGGTGGGTGCCCCCCGCGTTGCGAGACCTCACCATGTACTCCTGCGGCCCCTCGATCTGCACCTTGATGAAGCAGGCCCTGAACTCCTGGGGGTTGGGCCACCACGACAGGTAGTCCCCGGTCCAGGAGGTCAGGTCGCTCTCCTTGAAGGGCACCACGTTGTACTCGTACTTGTCCACCTCCACGCGGTAGAAGCGCAGGTGGTTGGCGCTGGCCGGCGCCCGCTCGCACTCCTCCAGGCTGCGGTACGAGTAGATGGGGCCGTTGCTCTCGTCGACGTTGTTGGGGTCGGGCTTGGCCACGTTGATCTGGAAAGCCGTCTTCTTCAGGTCGGGGTCGTCGTGGTCCGAGCGCCGGTAGCCCAGCTTGCCCAGGTAGGGCTGGGACACCCCGACGGCGCTGGGGTTGAGCTTGGGGCTGGAGGCCACGGCTTCCAGCTCCTCCCCGCCCAGCGTGGCGGTGACATAGGCCGAGTAGGCGTCGGGGCGCTGGCCGTCGCAGAAGGCGGGCAGGCAGGCGCCGTTGGGGCCCGTCACCACGCTGTCGAAGCGGCCCCAGGCCCGGGGGTTGCTGGGGAAGCCGGGCTGGGGCTCCAGGTTGATGAGGCTGATGACCACCCCTTCCAGCTGCTCGTAGGCGTTGAACTTCTCGTTGCTGTAGGCCCTGACCTTGACGAAGCAGCGGCGATCCTCCGGCACGTCCAGGTTGAAGAGGCGCCGCTCCCGGATCTCCAGGTTCCCCACCAGGAAGGTCCTCTCCTCCCTCCTCCGCCGGCTGCCCCCGGCCGGGCGGAGGATCCCCTCCTCCTCCCACAGGCCCGTCTCAGGGTTCAAGGACCACAACTTCATCTTCTGCAGGTGCTCCGGCATCCAGACCTGCCCCGTGTCCATCCGCACCTGCACCGGCCCCGTCTGCAGCGCCGCGCCGCTCTCCCCTTCCCGAAAATCCACAGAGAACATGCCGTAGGTGCGCAGGGGGACGATCTCGCCCTCGGCGTCGGCGAAGCTGAGGTCGCTGGAGGCGGCGCTGGCCGTCGCCACGTCCCTGGGGTCCAGGAAGGTGACGCTGGCTCTGACCGTGCCGTTGAAAACCTCCCCGGAGGGGCGCAGGAAGGCGCCGGCGGGGAGGACGAGCTCCCCGACGGGCTCCCGGCCGCTCGCCTCTCCCAGCGGGATGGCGTTGCCCCGGCTGCCGTCCAGATCCACCGGCTCCTTCTTCCGCAGCATCTTCACCTCCTGGTACACACTGCCCCCGCGGCGGTCGAAGGGCAGGACCTTGACGGCGTCCACGAAGCGCTGCTGCCGGTCCACGAAACGAGCCACCAGGCGCTGCGTGTCCGGCGGCACCTCGATGGTGAAGGAGCCCTTGTAGCCGGTGAACCCCACCTTCCTGCCGCCCAGGAAGATCTGCCCGAAGCGCAGGGGCTCCCCGGTGTCGGCCGCCGTCACCCGGCCCTGCACCAGCACGCGGGGCTGGGCGCAGGGCCCGCAGCCGCACTCGGCCACCACCTTGACGGGCAGCAGGGAGCCGGCGCAGGGGATCTCCCGCAGCTCCATCCTGCGCACCCCGCAGCAGTGCCCCGTGGCCCCCCCGCAACCCGAGGGGTCTGCGGGGCCGCCGGCGCACGGGGAGGGCGGGCAGCGCCCCACGTTGTAGTGGCGGGAGCCGGCGGCGTCCTGGGGGCACTCGCTGGGCAGCTCCACCAGGCTCGGCTCCGGCTCCGACCGGCAGCTCTGCTGGCCCTGGGCTGGGGGCACGGAGGGCTCGGGGTTAGCGGGGTCGGGGTGGCGCTCCCCGCCCCGGGGAGACGCTGCGGCGAGCGAGGCCCACCCCGTTCTCACCCAGCACGGTGAGCTGCGCCGGTGCCGAGCGGATGGCGCCCGCCTCGGAGCTGGCCTTGCAGTGGTAGGTGCCCGCCTGCTCCGGTGCCAGCCCCCGCAGTGCCAGGCGGCTGCCGGGCTGCTGCGCCTTCCTCTCCAGCAGCGTCCCGTTGTGGTACCTGCGGGCACGAGGACGGGCTCAGCGGGGACTCGCCGGGCGCTGCCCTTCGCCACCACCCCCAGTCCCGGCTCACCAGTAATACTTCCTGGGCACAGGGGTGCCCGAGGCTTTGCAGCAGAAGGTCACGTCCTGCCCGACCTCTCGAACCTGCGCCCTGGGGTGCAGCACCATGTAGGGCTTCTCTGAAAAGCGGGGGAGGCTGGAACGAGCCATGGACACCCTCCGGATCGCCCCCCGGCCCCCACAACCCTCTGGGGTGTCCCCTTGGGCGGTTCAGTGCCCCCCACCCACCCTGGGGTGCTCACCCAGCCGCCTCAGCCTCAGCTGCACCGGGGCCACGCCGGAGCCGTTGGAGGCGACGGGAGCCAGCGCCGGGGCGAAGCCCTCGCGGTGGGCGCTGACGTTGGCGGCTCCCTGGCACAGCCCCGCGGTGACGGTGAAGCGCCCGTGGGCATCGCTGCGGCCCAGCAGCACCGGCGGGGAGCCCTCCAGGTAGATCCTGGCGTCCGGCAGCGCCGTGCCGGCGCCGGTGACGACGGTGCCCTGCAGCGTGTGCTCGGGGCAGGCTGTGGGGGCGCGGAGCTCAGACCCCGTGGGCACCGGGGAGGGGCGTCCCCGTCCCCACGTCCCCGAGGGCGGTACCTGGGCAGGGCGAGGGGGGGCATTTCTGCACCTCGGTGGGGCGGCCGGGGCACGGGGTCTTCTTGGCGGCCTTGCAGCTCCGGCGCCGGACGCGGGTCCCGGCGCTGCCGCAGCTGCGGGAACAGGGGCCCCAGGAGCCCCACTCCGTCCACGAGGGCTCTGCCGGGGGGACACCGCGTGGGAATCAGGCACCATGCCCGGCCTGGGGCGGTCCTGAACCGCAGAGGGTCCCCAAACAGGGGGGCAGCCCCCGCTCACACCTCTATGCCGACAGAGCCGGAGGTGGACGTCACCAGGAGACGAGCCACCCCTGGGGGCAGGTGGGTGCGGGCAGGGGGGTTTTGGGGTCCCTACCTGGGCAGGGCCCGGCGCTGCAGGGCCGGCGCTCCACGGCTTTGCCCTTGCACTTGACCTCCTTGAGGGTGGGCACGGGGCGGGCGCTGAGGCAGCGGCGGGCGCGGGTCTGGGTGCCGCTGCTGCCGCAGGCGCGGCGCGAGCAGGGGCTCCACGAGGACCAGTGGGACCAGTAGATGTGCTCTGGGGAGGGGCAGAGAGGCCTTAACTGGGGACCTGCCGCCTGCAGCCACGGGGTGGCTGCTCTGGGGGGACCCGTAGCTCCCGCTGGGATGAGGAGCAGGGAGGTGATGAGCAAGGGGAGGACCTGGCGATGGGTGCGGACCCTCCCCCCGAAAGGTGCCAGTGGGGTCTGGGGAGGTGGGACACACATGGGACACATGTGGGACACACGTGGGACACACGTGGGATGCAGGGGGGACTCACCCAGCGGGCAGAGGAAGCGGATGTGGTAGTTGGAGCAGGTCTTGCCCGGGGGCTGCTCCTTGTTGATGCAGCGAAAGCCCTTCTTGGGGCTGGCGTGCACCACCTCGCCCACCTCCTCGGGCAGCTCCCACTCGGTGGTCCGGGCCTGGATGGCCACGGGCCGCTCGCAGACGCGGCCCCGGTAGTAGAAGCGAATGGCCTCGAGGCTCTCGTGGTCCCCGTCCCCCCCGGGGTGGTCGATGTTGAACCAGGATGTCCACTCGGCACCTCTGCCTGGGGTGGAGCAGAGCCCTGAGTGCCCCCCGCCCGCCCCCCTGGGCACCCCGGGGTGACACCCGGGGACATGCTGGGGATGTGGGGAGGGAGGGATGTGGCGTGGGAGTGCTGGGGAGCAGAAGGGGTGGGTGGCGCAGGGTGGGCATTGCCTCGCGTGGCACTGGTGGGGGACAGTGTCCCCAGGGCTCGGGGACAGCCGTACCTGCCGTGTCCAGGTCCAGCTCTGCCAGGTTGGGGGCGGCTTTCCAGGGCTTTCCCTCCGTTCCGCCCTTCCCGGGCTCCGACTCGTTCTCCAGGAGCTCTGGAGGATGCAAAGGGTGGGAGAACCCCCGACCAGGGCATCCCATTCCAGGGGCACACAGAGGGACCCTGGCTGAGCCGCAGGCACCAAAGCAAAGCCGTGTCCCAGCGGGGATGGGGACCCTGAGCCCCCTCAGACCCTCATGGTCATCCAGGAAAGGGGGTTAGGGTGGGATTTACCGGCTCCACAGGGTGTCACGGCTGGTGACACCATCCAGAGTGGCCAAGGAAGGGCCACAGCCTCCTGGCAGCCAGGGATTGACCCAGGGGTGTCCGTGGAAAACGCTGCCTGTGATCTCCAGGCTGTCCCAGGATGAGCTCGTCCCCGGGGAGGGATGTGGGACAAGGACATGACGCCAGGTGCCCACACAGCACCCACCAAGGCGTGAACCTGGGGTCACCCTGAGCCAGCTGGGGCTTCCTGGGCCTCAGCCAGCCAGTGCCAGAGCCAGCAGGGCTGGCGGGGACACGGCGTGGGACGTGCCCCCAACCATCCAGTGCCACGGCCCAGGGGAGGACAGAACCCCCTGAGCGTCACCAAGGCGTCAGATGCCAGAGGGACCATCCAGCTGTGACCATCCAGCTGTGACCATCCCAGCCATCACCACGACCCTGGCACACCACCATTCCTGGCACACCTCACCATCCCCGGCACACCTCATCACCCCCAGCGAGCGCTCGGCCCCATCCCCATCCCCATCCTGCCCCTCTCCACCACCTCCAGCCCTTGGGAATGCGGTCCCCGTGCCACCCACGGCTGGATGGCAGAGCCGCCCTTACCTGTGGCCCCGGCCCCGTGCAGGGCGGCGAGAGCCAGGAGTGCCAGCGCCAGCTCCCCCATGGCTGCTCCAGCCGGCACTGCGAGCGGCGGCGGCTCCTCCGCGGGGCTTTATAGGAGGCCTGTCCCCCTCGCTCCTGGCACACGGGGCTGGAGCCGTGTCAAGTGGGAAGCGGCAAGGAGCCCTCCCCGAGCCGGCCGCGCCGCCGCTCCAGCCCGGGAAACTTGAGGGCTTGTTTTTGTAAAGCTGCTAAAATTGGATGCACTTGGGAATGCAGAGGGAGGGAAGGGGAAGAGGCGAGAGCGAGCCCGGCCTCGGCGCTGCTGCGGTCGGGGATGAGCTCGGGGTGCCAGCGCTGCCCTGGCACCGCTGCCGGGGGGCGAGGGGGGGGGTCTCGGTGCTCGGTGGGTGCTGCTCTGGCACCGCTGTGAGTGCTGAGTGAGCCCAGCACCGGGCACAGCTCCCCGCCGCCCCTCTGGGCTTTCGGGATGCGAAACACCCCCTGCGATGGGGGATGGCGGCGTGGGGACCCCTCCCTATCCCTCAGGTCACCCCCAGCCCCCTCCCTCGGCCCGGCCGGCGGAAATCCCGGCGCATTCCCTGCATTCCCCGAAACTCCGGCTGCGCTGAGCCCCCCGAGGGGGAGGCAGCTCCAGGTGCCGCACTGGGGTCACGAAACTCTCCCTGCTGGGGCAGGGGAGGGGACGGTCCCCAGCGGTGGCTCGTCACTGGTAATGCCCACCCCAGAGAGGGGGGGGCTGCTCCAGCGACCCTTTCCCGGTGTTTTCCGGGAGATTCAGGCTACAGGGGGATGTGGCAGCATCAGGGACCCCACGGCCACCCGCGGGGCCGCCACAGCTGCCCGTGTCCCCATAGGGGAGGTCACACCAGGTCTGTCCCCAAGAACAGCTCCCAGGGGACACACGAGGGGGGTTGAGCCGATTCCCGGCACAATCTCCCAATCCCACCAGGATGGCACCGGCCCCTCGCCCCGTCCCCGGACAGACCCTGAGGAGGAGCCACCAAGCACTTTATTTGGGGGGCTCACAGGGCCACCACGCACTCGGTGCCGGGGTACTCGGGGGGGTTGAGCTCAAACTTCTTCTGGACGTCGTAGGGCAGGAACCGGCCGGCCACGAAGTGCTGGCGGCCCAGGAAGCGGCGGGCGCACTCCTTGGGCGCTGCCAGGGACACCAGGACATCGGGGCTGATCCCGCCGCTGGCCCCGGACTCCGCGTCCCACCCTGCGGACACACGGGGAAAGGGGTGACCACATGGGGCACGTCCCACCCCGTGGGGACACGGAGAAGGGCTCGGGGGTGACCCCAGGGCTGGGGGTGCTGCCGGTGAAGGGGGGGGGGGCGGTGCTGTGGGGCGGTGGAGGCGGGGAGGGCACAGGGAGGACGGGGAGCGTGTCCCCCCTCCGGCACCGCCCCCGCCTGGCTCCACGCGGGGTTTTTCTTGGTGGGGATTCACCACGGGCCGTGCCAAGGGCTCCTGTTTGCTCCCGCGGGGTGGGGGGGGGTGGGGGGGCGGGTGGTGATGACAATTCCAGGCCTGGCCACCAGACGCACGGGTGTTTTCAAATTACATCATGTCTCAGTTCAGGGAGTTTGTTATTTACCGTGGATGCCCCGAACGCATCCAGGGGAGCGGATCCGCCTCGCCCCGCGGGATGCTGCCAGGCTGGGGGGGCCCCGGGGATGTCCCCACCCTGGGAGGGCACCGTGGGGGCTCCGTGGGTGCCGGGGCACGGCGGTGGCGGCGAGGAGCACCGAGGGGGTGAGGAGCGTGAGGAACAGCGGGCCGGGGCGGGGGGGGGGGGGGGGGTCCCATCCCGAACCGGGGGAGGGGGCTGAGCACCTGAGGGCACATCGAGGCTGACGATGGGGATGCGGATGTGCTTGAGGGTGGCCAGGATGGCGGCGCAGGGCTCCCTCCCCTCGCCCCCCTCCGCCTCGGCTCCCAGCACGGCGTCCACCACGGCGTTGTAGGCGTCGTTGATCAGCTGCACCTTTGGGGGGGGGCGTGGGGGACACACACGGGGGTGTCCCCGGGTCACCCCCCCCACGCGGGGATCCCGTTTTCCCGCAGAATTGGCCTCACCCGGCAGCTACGGCCGAGAAAATCCCCCCCGAGATGGGGAGGGAGGGATGGGGTGGTGGGAGGGGGGGGGCCGGGGCAGAGCACGGCACGCCGAGACGCGCGGCCGCGGCCAGGGCAGCGATTTTGGGTCAAATTCCTCCCGCCCCGGCCCGGAGGCTTCCAAAAACAACAGAGCCGGTGGCTGGCGGGGCCGCGGCAGCCGCCGCTGGATTTCATGGCATCCCCGGGCTCCCAGCAGAGCCGGGACCGGGCGGGGGGGGGCGAGGGGAGGGAAAAGGGAGGAATAAACTCGGTGCTGTCGGGCAGGGAGTGCGGGGGGGCTGAGGGGCTGGGGGGGGGGTGGTCTCACCTCGGTGGGCAGGTAGGAGAGGAAGGGGATGTCCATCTTCTCACACTGCGTCGTGAAATCCCGGAACAGGGGGTCGGGGGAGCGCTTGGGGTAGAAGATGGTGGGCTCGTAGTCCTGCAGGGGAGGAAGGGGGGGATCGGGGTGGGGGTCCGGCATCGCTCAGGGATGAAGGGGAGCGGGGGGGAAGGGAGGGAGGTACCCACAAAGATGCGGAGGTGGCGGGCACACACCAGCCCGATGGCCCCGTTCTGCGCCGGCCCGCACACCACCAGCACCGTGGGCTGCTTCCGGGGCAGCGAGGGCAGCGGGAACGCCTGGAGGATACGGGAATGGCCCGTCACCACCTCCCCGTGCCGCTGTGCCACCCCCCGACGGCACCCGGGCACGGGCAGGGGGCAGGGGCACCGGGGACGGAGGGGATAAGTGGACCCACAAGGTGTGTGTGGGGGTCTGGGTGGCACCGGGCGCTGGGGTGGGGATGGTGCCCGGGGTGGGATGGGGGTGGCACGTGGAGCAGGATGGGGACAGGGATGCTGCCCAGGGCGGGACAGGACACGGGGTGGGATGGTGACAATTCCCAGGGTGGGCTGGGGGTGGCACACGTGGCGGGATGGGGATGGGATCCATGGCAGGACAGGGAATGGGATTGGATGGGGGTGGCGTCAATGGCAGGACTTGGGTGGCACCTGGGGTGGGGCAGGACAGGGCCCACAGTGGGATGAGGGTGATGCCCAGGACAGGGTGAGGATGGTGCCAGCGGTGGGATGAGGACGATGCCCATGGTGACATTCCAGCAGTGCCCACAGTGGGATGTGGAAGATGCCCACGGTGGGATCAGGAGGATGCCCATGGTAGGATCAGGAGGATGCCCACGGTGGGACCTGGATGATGCCCACGGTGGGATCAGGAGGATGCCCACGGTGGGATCAGGAGGATGCCCACGGCGGGCTGAGGATGCTGCCCAGGCCAGGCCGGTGCCCCGGGCCCGGGGGCTCCCCGCCAGCTGCAGGGAGGTGGCTCCGTGCTCCACATACCAGGAGCCTGCCCGGGGAGGCTGTTTATCCCTTGACGGATTTTTTCCTGCTCACGGAGCCTGGCTCCAGGTCCCGGCCCCCGCCAGCGCCCGGAGCTCTCAGCCCATGTGAGCCCGGCCCTGGCCCTGCCCCGGCACCGGCCGCGCTGCCAGCGCCTCCTGGGGATGTGCCCGAGGGGACAATGCCCAGGGACCCCGGCCTGGGGGGGAGACACCAGGGCTGGAGGTCTCCCTGAGGAAGAGGAGGGTGCTCGGCCCCAAGGGGAGGATGCTCGGCCTCCGTGGGGCCAGGGATGCTGCGGCACCGGGGGCAGCCCCGGGGCAGCCCCGAGAGGCTCCAACACCAAAATATTTCTCCTCCTCCTCAGGCAACCCGGCTGCCCTTGGAGAAGGGAAGGGCAGAGCCACCTCCGACGGAAAAGCTGAGGCAGCGGGTGCGGAGCTCACAAAGCTGCCCTTGATGCTGCCCCTCGGTGCTGCCTCCTCCCCTCCTCCTTCCCTCCTCCTTCCCTCCTCACATCCAGCACGAGCACCCTGCCATCCCTGTGACGGGAGTATCACCAGGACATGGGGACCCCCATCACCCCGTCCCTGACACCCCAGGAAGGGCTGAGCATCCTCATCCCATGGACTGTGTGACCACGGCCCCGGCTGAGCCCAATTCCCAGGGGGAATGGTGGATAGGGGGATGAGGGGTGCAAAAAAAACCCACCCAGGGGGAGGCTGGAGCCCTGGCACGGCCCACCATCGCTGCCCACCGGGCTGTGCCGCCAGCCCTGATGCCCCTTGTCCCCCACACACCTCGGTCTGGAGCGGGAGGGAGACGCAGCCGGGGTGGGACAACACAAGGGGACAGGATGAGGGTGGGAGAGCAGCTGGCAGCAAAGCCCCTGGCCCTGGTGTGGTGTCCCCAATCCTGGTGGGGTGTCCCCAGCCCCAGTGGGGTGTCCCCAGCCCCACTGGCCACCTCACCTTGGTGACAGCCACGGCACAGGCGTGTCCCCAGATCTCGATGAGCTGCTGCCTCCCAAACCGATAATCCTCCAGCAGCTCCTTCTCGATGGCCTCGGCCTCTGCCTTGCTGTGTGGGGGGAGAGGGCACCAGTGAGAGGGCACTGCCCCCCCACCCACGGGAGGGATTTGGGACCCCACGCCATCCCCAGGGCACGGGGAGAGCGGGTCGGGGGCTCGTAGGGCTTGGAGTGGGCACGGCCGGTGGTTCAGGGACGGGGCCGGGCACGTCTGGGGGCCCAACGCCGCGGGTGGGGGGGCTGGATCCGTGCGAGGCACGGCCCTGGCAGCGCCCCCGGGCTCGTGGGGCTCGGGCTGTTACATAAAAGCGAACAATGCTGCGGTTGTTCCGTGGCTGCCGAGCCGGGAGCTGGCAGGGCCGGGAGCCGCCGATGGGACAATAATTGCTCACATCTGTTGGCTTCACCTGCGCGGGTGGAACGGGCTGGGCCGGCTCCAGCGGGAGCTGCGGGCGGGAGCCCGGGATCGACCCCCGGGAGAGGCGCAGGGGTGGAACCCACGGCCCCCCGGGGAGCTGGGGGGCACCAGCCCCGGCCCTGCCCCCGTTTTGGGGGCACAGGCACACCTTGCTCAGTGCCAGCCAAGGAGGGGGGACCTGCCACCCCTGCCATGGGCAGGGATCGTGTGGTGCTCCTGGAGGGGGTCATGGTTGGGGTACCTGGATGGGATCCCTGGCTGGGGTCCCTGGCTGCTCTGGGTGTCGTGGCAGAGCCCAGAGACCATTTGGATCCGGCATCCCCTTGTCATTCAGGCAATGAGCCCCCCTTCCCAGTCCCCTATTCCTGCATCCCATCCCCTGCCTGTCCTGAAAAACCCCCCAGGAAAACTTCATCCTGTCCTATCCTTTCCCATTTCCTCCGTCCCATCCCATCCCAAGCCAACCCACACCCAACCCAACCCAAACCCACCC
>JAWMRA010000079.1:1471944-1489469 GCA_035584735.1 Pseudotriccus pelzelni | reverse complement strand
AGGGATTCAGGAATCCAAGAACCCTCAGGGATTCAGGAGCCCCTCAGGGATTCAGGAATCCAAGAACCCTCAGGGATTCAGGAGCCCCTCAGGGATTCAGGAATCCAAGAACCCTCAGGGATTCAGGAGCCCCTCAGGGATTCAGGAATCCAAGAACCCTCAGGGATTCAGGAGCCCCTCAGGGATTCAGGAATCCAAGAACCCTCAGGGATCCAGGAGCCCCTCAGGGATTCAGGAATTCCAAAGGCAACAACAGCAGCAGGAACACACCCAAGATTTGTTCCTAAGTTTTTGTGTCTAACCCCCCTTTCCTCCCCAATTCCCAAGGATTTCCTTTCCAGGGCGGACCCACGATGGGAGTATTCCGTTTCGTTGGGATTTTTCGGTCTTTTTTTTCCCCCCACGTTTTGCGGGGTTTCTTCTGGCAGAAAGAACAGGAGGATGAGGAGGAGGTTCGGAAAAAAAAAACCTGTATTAAAAGTGTTGGAACAACTATTTGAACGTGGCCGAGCTCAGTCCCAAAACACCCAGCACGGAGCTCCGGCCCCAGAGGGAATTCACACATGGATCCACTCCAAGCCTTCCCAAATTGATCCAGGAACAGGGATGCGATGAAACGAATCCTCCGAGTCGCCCGTCTGGAATCCCGACGGCCTCGGCCCACGCTGGATTTTCCCCCCTTCCCTTCAAAACCAAACCTCCCCCAAACCCTTAAAAAGTATTTTTTTGGGGGGGTTTTTATATTAAAATTACACGCGAGGAAATTCGGGGTCTAACGCTTTTCAGCCCGGACGTGCAAACCTGGTTTCGCTTTTCGGTGCCAAACCTTGAAACGAAAAATGTTCCTGATTCTTTTAAGGCTTCTTTGAATCCTCCAGATTGGGGCCGAAATTCCCATTTCCAAGCCCCGAGCTGGTGGGATCCAAACCGGTTCTGACGTCGCTTTTGCAACATTTAATCGGATATTTTCATATTTTCATCCTTCTGCCCCTCTTTCACTCCCTGTTTGGGGTTTTTTTTTAACCCTAGAAGTTGTTCCCCACCACTGGAAATTAATTGGGAAGTTGTCCGAGTTTCCCTCCCCCCCCCCAAAAAAGGCTTTTGGATTTTGAGGAGTTTGGATTTTGAGGAGTTTGGATTTTGAGGAGTTTGGATTTTGAGGAGTTTGGATTTTGAGGAGTTTTCCTTGGGTTTTTTTTTGAACCAAACGAACTTTTCCAGGGGATTTAACAGCGATCCAAACACGAGGAGAAAACGCAGGAATTTGTTGGGGGTGGGAGGAATCCCCAAAAACCAACCAAAAAAATTCCACACAGGGGAGGAACTGAAACTTTCCCGGAATATCAAGCTGGAAAGGCAAATGCGCTCCAGTTCTCCCTCCACATTCCCAACCCAACCCAGCCTGGAACGACCAGAAACCTTCGGATTTCACCCCGACTCCCCATCCATCCCCTTCCTTCGGTTCTTCAGATCCCCTTTGGAAAACTGGAATTCCGGGGTTTTATCCAGCGACAAAAATCCCAGTTTGGAAAAGAAGGGGGAGGGGGAGTTTTTTCAAGGCTGCTCGAAGAGGTTGGCAAAAAAAAAAAAAAAAAAATCCCTAAACCTCGATCTTCACCCGGCAGGGAAAAAGGGAAGGGGGAAAGGCTGGAATTCTGTCACTACGCCACGGGCAGATCCGAGGGGGGCGACCCTAAGGAATTCTTGGCTTCAAGTTTCGATCTCCCAGCGACTGCTACGAAAATAAAGTCGGCTCCGACGGAACCCCCTCCCCCTTTTTTTTTTTTCTTTTTTTTTTATATATAGATATATAGATTATATATATATATAGAATTTCCCAAATAATTCTCATCAGCACTTCCTTCCAGCACTGATATGCAACAACGAGTCGTAAGGCATGGAATCCTGCCACTTCAAATTCAACTGGAAACCCGGGAGAAGCACAGAGGAGGAGGAGGAGGAACGAAAACCAACCAAAACCGGCGGGTTTTTTTGGGATCAACCAGAAAAAAAAAAAAGAACGGCCCTGAAGCTCCGCCCGAAGCGGGATGGTGATGGATACAGGAGCATGCTTGGGATGCCTGGAAGAACTCGGATGGGGATCGCAGAGGCTCCCCCCTCCCCAAAACGCCCTGGGAACGGCCGGAATTCCCGGTGGGAATCACCAGAGGGAGGATCTGCCGGGCGCCTCCCGCTCTCCCTGATTGCGTGCAGCTCCCGGAATTCCTATTCTTTTGAGTCATATTCCTCCAAACAGCAACAAGAGAAACAAAACAAACAGGAAAACAAAAAAAAAAAAAAGAAACAACCAAAAAAAAACAAACAAAAAAACCAAAACCCCTCCAAAAGGAAAATTATCCCAAACGGTTTCACTTCAGAGTCTCCGGGGACGTAGGAAAGGCCCAACTGCTCTTCGCTGAATTAGAAAGACCCAACAAAGGTTTTGTCTAGTCAGTAAATTAGGTTTTTAAACTACCAACGGTTCCAAAGTCTATTCCAAACAGAATCCAACAAAAGTGAGAGACTCCTGCGTGGTTCCCACCTACCAGACCAGTTTTGGTGGCAGCCAATCCCTTGGGAAAAGGACCGTACTCAGCTGGAATTGGAGTCTGCGCTTATTCATCGTTAGCTCGTCATCGCCAGGAGGAGGTTTTGGGAATATCGGGATGTGTAGCCCCCCTTCCTGGCTGGAGGAGGGGCAGGGAAGAGAGGAGCAGCCACGGAATCGGCTCACTAAATGCAGGACGGGGCTGGAATTCCTCTCCCCTGGCCCCCGAATTCCACGCTGGAGCGCGACCCGGCGCAGCGGGCCCGGCTTTGGCGCCGGGAACGAACCCAAAGGCGAGAGAAGTCACTGAGTCCTTTGTGCTGGTGACGGAAAAATCCAAACTAAATACAGAAAGCCAAAAAAAAAAATAAAAAATGAAGGAATCCTTCCCCTCCCTGCCAGCCTCCATCGGAACCCGGCACCCGCGGGGGTCGCTCCTCGCGGCAGGGACGGCGGCACTCGGTGGGATGAGGAGTGGTCTTCTTGCATCCTAGAAAGCCTGGGGCGTATCCAGCTGGGATTAAAGCAGATTCCACGGAACTGTGGTATAAAAAGGATGGCAGAAACAGGACAAGTCTTGCCGGGCATTATTTCCACGTGGCCGACTGTGGGATGGAGCGGGGCGGGATCATATCCAGGAGATACTCGCGCTGCCGGTCCACGGCCGAGGCCGATTTGTGCACGGCTAAGCTGGGACTGACGAAGGGCAAAGCCCCGCCTGGATGATCGGGGAGGAGAAGGGAGAACAGGAGTCATGGAATGACACGGAGACGAGGCACAAGGGGAGCAGCTCCCACACCGAATCCCCGTGGGAATGGAACACCCGGGCACGGAGCATGAGGGGCTGAGCCTAGAATTTGTGGTTTCATCAGGTCAGAATTTATGGTTTCCGTTTGTTCCAAGAACAGCTTTAGTGAGCGATTCCAGATCCTGAGGACACTGGAAATATTCCTACGGGAATCTGAACTATTCCAACGGGAATCCCCACGGGGATGTGCTGGAACGAACCTGAGCTGGAACAAACCCGTTTATTCACTGGGTGTCACCTTCAGCAAAGAGGAAACACCAGTGAAAATTAAAGCATTTAATTAAACCCCCAGAAACGGAGGACAGAATTCCCGGAGTGCTGGATGTGGGCAGGGACTCAGGGATCAACGGCTGGACTTCACATCCCCTCAGCTGAGTCATAAACGTGGAAAACGGGAGGATTTTTTGGGTTTCATCCCCCCCGGCGGCACCCCTTGAAGAGGACAAACCGCCCCGAAGGCACCGACCCCGGGGGCGAACGCTCAGCACCCGCGGTTTTTTCCCGGCGGGAAACGCCAGCGGGGGAGGAATCCCGCAGGGAAAACACCCTCCCCGCCCCGGGAAGGCGCAGGAACACGAGGAGAGGAGGCTCCAGGGGCGCCCTTACCCGTGCTCAGGGGGGTTTTCTTCCAGGCGGCCGCGCTGCCCTTGCTGCCCGAGCGCTCCGCGTGCTTGCCGGGCCGGCCGCCCAGGGAGGCCGAGGGGCTCTGGAGCTTGGGGGACGGGCTGAAGCTGTGCAGGACCCCTCGCGACGCTCCCGCCCCTCGGGACATCTGGCTGGAGCTCTGCAACACAGGCGACAGGAAGGGGTCAGCCCCGGGGGAGCCGGGAGGGGCCTTTGGGGGGCTCTGAAATACCCCCCCGCCCCCCCCCCCCAAAAAAAAAAAGGCCGCCGTGCCCCCCACCCCGGGCCGGGCTCCCAACCTGCTTGAGCGAGTGGTGCTGCACGAGGGGCTCCGCCTTGGGCTGCCCCGGCGGGGCCGTTTGCTGCAGGATGCGCTGCTCGATCTCCTGCTCCTGCTGCAGGGCCTTGACGAAGGCGGCCTTGAGGCGGTTCGTGTGCTCGGCCTTCAGGGCCTTCTTCTGGTTGGAGGTCATGCAGGTCTCGCACATGATGGTGCCGTTCTTCTCCTCCCGCCAGCGGCACGTGAAGTCCGTCTGGCACTGCGCGCACACGAAGGGCTCGCGCGACGCCGCGGCCACCAGCACCTTGCCTGGGGACACAGCGGGGTGGTGCTGAGGTGGGGGGCAACCCGACACCCCTTGGGGACACCCTGACAGGGGGACTGACACCCTAAAATCCTTGGGGACACTGAGAGAGAGCGATTGACACCCTACACCCCTTGGGGACACCCTGACAGGGGGATTGACACCCTACAATCCTTAGGGACACAGCGGGGTGGCACTGAAACATGGGAATCAACCCTGTATCCCTTGGGGACACTGAGACATAGGATTGACCCCCCAACATGGCAGGGCTGGCACTGAAAACTGGGAATCAACCCCACATCGCTTGGGGACACCGAGGCACGGGGATTGACACCCTACAATCCTTAGGGACAGAGCAGGGGGGCACTGAGATGGGAGCCAACCCTATATCCCTTGGGGACACTGAGACAGGGGGATTGACACCCCATAATCCTTGGGAACACAGCAGAGCAGCCCTGAAATGTGAGATCGACACCCCAACACAGCAGGGTGGCAGCGAAAACTGGGAGTTGACCCTACACCCCTTGGGGACACAGCAGGGTGGCACCAAGACAGGGGAATCAATCCTGCATCCCCTGTGGGCACCGAGACAGGGGAATCAATCCTACATCCCCTGTGGGCACCGAGACAGGGGAATCAACCCTACATCCCCTGTGGACACCGAGACGTGGGATCGACACCCCAACACGGCAAGGCCGGCATTGATAAAAACAGGTATCAACCCTCCGACCCGCAGGGAATAACCACCAGTCACCGAAATCCGGGAAATCAACCCTCCAGCACGAGCACAGGTCACTGAAAACCGGGAAATCAACCCTCCAGCACGAGCACAGGTCACTGAAAACCGGGAAATCAACCCTCCAGCCCCTCGGGAATGTAAAACCCCAGCTGGAGATCTGGATTGACGGTCACCCCGGGAAGCGCCCCCACATTCGCCCGGAACACGACAACTCAATCCTGCCTCCCCCTCCCCGAACTTCATCCCTGCCCGACACCAAGCCCAAATCCAGGTGGGAACGCTCCTGTCCCCTCTCCCCATCCCCGGGGGACGTTTCCTCCGCTCCCTCACCTTGGGTTTCCAGCAGGTTCTGCACGACCTCTTCCAGGCCCACCAGGTAGATGAACTCGTTGTTGGCGGCGCTGGGCAGGAAGTTCATCTCCGGGGCGGGAGGTTTGGGAGGAGGGATCTCCAGCAGCGTCTTCTCCAGCTGCTTCCTCAGGGCCAGCTTGGCGGCCGCCTGCCTGCTGGCCGGGGACTCGCCGGAGCCGCCCAGGGCCGCGCCGGGAGCGGCCGCGTTGGCCTGCGCCGAGCTCACCGCGGCGCCTTTCAGGGAGGTGGGGGAGGCCTGGGGAGGGGGGGGACACGCAACGGGGCGCGGCTCAGTCCCCCAATCGGGGGGGGGGGGCGATGGGCTGAACCCCCGCGGCCTTTGAAGCCGCCCGGTAATAAGGTCGCCGGAACGCCAGGGCTGCGACCCGCCGGCCGTGGGAGTTCTAAAGCACCAAGTACAAGCAAGGGCCCGAAGTTCGCTTTTCTGGCTTTGGGTTTCTCTTCCCCCACCCTCTGGAACGGGTGTTTTCACTGCCGCGGTGAGGGAGATGCCCCAAGGGCTGGAGCGCCTCAAAGCTTCCCAGGCAACATCCCATGTTCCTCAGGAGAAGGGGGTTTTTTGGTTTTTTTTTTTTTTTCCTCTACTTTAGGTCAATTTAATCCCGTGTTTTGGTGCCGGAGCAGCTCTTCCCATTTGGAATGAGTCAGTGGGTTGATCCCAGGGTTGGAAGCTGGGAGAGCTGGAGAAGAGAAGGCTCCAGGGAGACCTGAGAGCCTAAAAGAGCTCCAGGAGAGCCGGAGAGGGACTGGGAACACGGGATGGAGGGACAGGACACAGGGAACGGCTTCCCAGTGCCAAAGGGCAGGGCTGGATGGGATACTGGGAGAGAATCCTTCCCCGGGCGGGCAGAGAAGGGGCTGGGCTGCGTTTCCCAGGGAAGCTGTGGAGAAGCGTCCAAGGCCAGGCTGGAACAACCCGGGGCAGCGGGAGGATTTAAGGCCCTCCCAACCCAAACCCCGCCAGGAATTTTCCCCCCCCTCGGGGGGGGGCCTCACCTGCGGGATGTTGACGAGCAGGCTGGCGTTGGGCACGTTGGCCACGCGGATCAGGCCCTGCTGGATGATGCGCTGGCCCTGGATCTGCACGCTGGGCACGGAGGCGCGCGGCGCCAGGAGCAGCGGGGGCGGCCCCGTGCTGGAGTGCTGCCGGATCGTGTGGATCTGCTGCGGGCACACCGGCGCGGTGTCAGCCCGGCCGCGCCAGGGACGCCCGGCAAAGAGGGGGTGAGGGTGGAGGGAGCCTGGGAGCGACATCCCTGTTTGCCCCTTTCACCTCCCGGAATAAAACGAGGGACGTGAGGAGGAGGAGGAGGAGCAGCTCGGACACGAGGCCAAAAAAATCCCGCGTTTCCAAGTGAAACTCCTTCCACAACCCGTTTCACTGGAAGGGCGTTAATTAGGGAAGTTGTTTCTCAGAATGTGGGGTTTTTCCCCTCCTTAATCCCGGAAAACGTGGCAGGAGATCCTTGCACACGAGGCCACCACGTTACGGCCAAAAAAATCCCGAGTTTCCGAGCAAAACTCCTTCCACAACCTCATCACGGCCCACAATTCCCACGTTTCCCAGTCAAACTCCTTCCCCAACGTGGAGTTCCGTTTGAAAGCCATTAACTGGGGACGGGTTTTATTTCCCTTCCTTAACCCCGTCACCGCAGAACAGCCGAACGGGAGGGAAAGACGGGATGGGAAGCTGAATTCCCAGGGATCGGGGGAGCGAAGGGTCAAGGCCAACACTCACCTGGGCCCCTCGGACCAAGGGGGGCATCACGATCTGCGTGTTCTGCTGAGTCCCCAGTTTGGAAGACGCCTGTTGCCCTCCCCTGACCAAGGGAGGAGGGATCACAGTGCCCGGTATCCGCGTGGAAGAGGTCTGGAAAACAGGGAACAGTCACTCCTGGACCGGAGGGACGGGGGGAGCGTGGAGGCAATGGAAAAGCTGGAGGGCAGGAGGTGGCCAGGCTGGATTTGATGCGCTGAGTGTCCAAAAAAAAAAAATAAATAAATCCAAACAACCCCCCCCAGCAATGGGAAAAAAGAGCGTTGGGAAAGGGAGGGGGGGAAAATGGGGAATACAGACCCGCTGGATTCGGGGAAAAGGGGGAGGAAGTGAGTGGATTGGGAAGGGAAAAAAAAAAAAGGCAGGAAAATGGGAAAGCTTTAGGGAAAAAAAAAAAATCATGGAAAGGAGAAGGAATCAGCCTAAAGGAGTTTCTGGGAATGTGCTGCCCAAGCTTTGCAATGCTCAGAATTCCCTCCTGCTCCCCTCCTTCCCAACCTGAGCATCCTCTGGGAATCTCCCACTTCCCTGAGCAGGTGGGAAGTTTTATCCCTTTCCAACTGACTCCCAGATGCTCCCTCAGCGCCCTCCCACAGGAATTAGTCCATTTTCCACTCAAGCAAAAGCGGGAGGTGGGTTAATGCACCCAAACAGCACAAATCAGGCAGAACGAGCTCAATTTTGGGATTTTTCAGCTCCCAGGTCTCTGCTCTGCCCAAGTTTCCCTGGCTGAACGTTTAACTCCTGATCCAGTTCCTCTGGAAGTGCTGCCTGAATCCAAGGAAACAGCCTCAAGGAAGAGATTCCTCCAGCTGGCACACCACTCTGGTTTGGGAATGTCTCCTGCACGGAGAGCAAAGCCCCCTCCCTTCCCTCAGGTCTGGAATTCCAGGGGATCTCCAGGTGAAGAGCTGCCTCTTCCCAGGGGAAAACACTCTGAGCTGAAGCAGTTTGGGAATTTGGTTCCAGTCAAACATCCAGGGACATTTGAAATCCAGAGGCAAAAGGGATCGCTGGGTTCCAGAGGATGATTAAGTCGACAGATGCCAAGTGACTCCGCTTTTATTTTCCCTCTCTCAAGGATTCCCAACGTTTAACTGAGCCTGAACCAGGATCTTTCCAGCCCCTGTGGGCCATCAAGCCACGAAGCCAAGACAGAATCCTGGGATTCCCTCAGCTCTTCCAGCTCATCCCCCAGTCCAACCTCCGGAGGCTGCCCCAAAAAACCATCCGGCTGCCAGAATTCCAACGGCATCCCTTCTCCCAGGAAAATCATCAGCAGAGCGGGCTGGGATGATCAGCTGGAAAAACGAAGCTCGTGGGAACCGGTTCCACCAGAGACCTCCCATCCCATCACAGAGCTCCGAGTGGGGCCGTGGGAGTTCGAAGAGGAAATTCCCCCTGGCTCCAGGGAAGGAAGGAAGGAAGGAAGGAAGGAAGGAAGGGGCTGGGAATGTTCTCCCTGCCCTTGTGCACCTTTCCCTGTGCTCTGGGGGCCCTCGTTCCTGGGAGCCTTCCCGCCCCACTGACCTGGAGGGAGGGTTTCCCAGCAGGAACACTCTGTGGGCCCCGCACCAAGGGCGGAGGGGTGACAGCACTCCCAGAGGAACCAGCGGGCTGGAAGAGGAAAAACCAGAGAGAAAGCAGAGGAATAAGGGTGGAAGCAGGAATTACAGCAGGGAAGGGGGGTGGGAAAGAGTTCATCTCCTCCAGACTGGGCCACAGAACCCTCCAAGGCTCCCCCTCCCACGGCCCTCCGAGCGTCTCCACATGCAGGCTGGGAGGGAATCAGGGAGGGAGGGACGAGGGGGGAGCAGGAAAAACCACGAGCTGATCCAGCCAGGGGAGCTCTGGCTCGGCCGTGCCAGCCCAGAGCCCACCTCAGCCTTCCCCCACCGGCTCCCACCGCGCTCCAGCACCGGGCAAAGCGGGGAAGAGGTGGGGAAGAAGCCTCTGGAAGCGAAGAAGTTTCGGGATCTGTTCCCCCCTGCTTAGTTCAGACACCCAGAGCTCCTCACTCGGGGTTCAGTGATGCAGCTCCTCGGCTTTAAAGCTTTAATCCCACCTCCCGAAGCACTTGGAATTCCGGGAGAAGACGCCAACAACTCCCCCCCACAAAGCAGCTCCAGGAGCTGCCTCCCCACCCCCCTCCCACTCCCAAAATCCCCCCCTCCAGCAGCACTCGCTGCCACACGAAATGGGGCCGTTGCCATTGTTACAGGTAATTGGAATTTCGGCTCCAGAGCGGCGTGGGGGGTTCCCACCCCCTCACATCCCAAATCCCTCTGCTCTTCTCCTGACACCTCCAGAGGGGAGCAGCCCAGGGAAAAAAAAGCTCTGCCCTCCCCAAAAAAAAAAACCCCAGCATTTCTTTCTGGGATGGTTTAAGCTGCAAACACCTCCCCTCCCCAACTCCAAAACCCCCCGGGATGTGTGGGATGAGGAGTGGGAAGAGGAGGATGGGAAAAGGGAATCGGGGTGGGACGGCTGAGCAAATCCTGCCTGGATTGCTCCGGGGGATCTGCAGCTCAGTGCAGACTCACGTGTGGAAGACCTGGGAGCCAAACCTGGAAGCCAGACCTGGAACCCAGTCCTGGAACCCCGTCCTGGAACCCAATCCTGGAACCCCGTCCTGGAACCCAGTCCTGGAACCCAATCCTGGAACCCAGGTCTGGAAGCCAGTCCTGGGATCTGCCACCAGCTCCCACAGCCCGGGGCTCAAACTCGGGAATTCCCTGTCACCTCCAAGGATCTCCTCTGAGTTATCCCAGCAATCTCTACATTCTCCATCCCTGGGAGTGTCCAGGGCTTGGGAAGAGCTTTAAGGCCCCTTCCCACCCAAACCATTCCAGGATGAAGGACTGGAGCGTTTATTTCGTATTCCACAGGGAATGGCAACCGCCCCCCTTATTTAACCCCCTCCCCTCCACTTCCAGAGGCGGGATAAGCAGGAAAATCCCACCTTCTGAGCCGTGGTCTCCTTCTGGATTTGACTTTGCCGCAGCTTTTTCAACAAGACAAGTTTTGCCTCTTCCAACCGAAGCTCCTCCTTGAGCTGCTTGATCATCCTCTCCCGCTCCTCGGGGCTGCTCTTCTGCAGGGAGGGGATGGAAAAGAGGGAGGGGGAGAGAGGGAAAAGCTGGATAACCACCCCAAGTTCCACCAGGAACTCTCAGCACTGTCACTGTCACCCGTGTCTCAGTGGGGGGAGAACTCGGAGGGGAAAAAAAAAAAAACCCACAATATTTTAAATATTTGAGTATTTAAAAAAACCCAACGTTTTCAGTGGCAAAAGAAGCGAAAAAAGGTTCAGTGAGGTGTTGGATGAAAACCTGTGCTGGGCCACCCCGAGCCGGGCACACTAAAAAGCCCATTTTGAGCTTTTCAAACAGGTAAAAACCGAGAGGCTGAGCCCGAACCAGCAGACACCAGACCTGCACCAACAGCTCCGAGACTTCCCAGCTCGCAAATCCACCCGGGAAACCCACGTGCCACGGGATGCCCTGGGATGCCCTGGGATGCCCTGGAGGAGCCCGGGGGTGTTCCCAGCCCGCACTCACCATCAGGGCCTCGGTGTTGGTCTCCTTGAGGGCGATTTTGGTCAGCCCGTTCATGCGGGGGCTGGAGGGCTCGTTGTCGGACAGCACAATGACGTCCGGGGAGGGCACCCTCTTCTCCCGCTTCACCTCGCTGTGGATCGGGGCACAAACACAGGGAATGGCTGTGGGATACTCTAAGCCAAGGGTCTGGGATTCACGGCTTTTCCCACCCGAGTTCCCCCAGTCCGACAGGAAACCCCACACCAACCATCCCCACTTATTCCCTTTACCCAAATTTAAGCGCTTTGGGGCGTTATTTTCCTTCTTGTACCGACGCTGCTGGGTTATTTCCCGCTTGGATCTCACAGGAATCCTGCGACAGCCTCGACGCAGACGGACACGTCCATCGAGACTCCGTCAAATCCTGGCTGTGTCCCAGGGATTTAACTCCTGTATTTGGCTTCAACCCTCCGTGCCTGAGCGGCGGCTCCACCTCCCACCTGAATTCCCGGCAACAAATCACCTGCTGGCCCCATTCCCTACAATCATCACAGGAGAACTGCCTGGATCACCTCCGGCACCAGGATTTGGGATTTCAAGCTGGGAATAACGTTACAGAGCGAGGTTTGGAGCACAGGGATGGGGGGGCTTTGGCAGGAAGGGGACATCCAGGTTTTCTGTGCCACCCAGGGAATGCCAGTGCTGGGCCCACAGCAGGAATTTTAGGGGTGGGAAAGTGGGAAAAAAGAACGAAGGAATAAGGAGGGGGAATGTCCTCTAGAGGGCACAGCGAGCCTGGGAACTCCAGGCATCCGAACTCCGAGGGGTTTTCAAATTTCGGCGGCTCAGGTGAAGCATTCCCAGCTTTTTCCTGGATCCGAACGGGCTCAGGCCGTTCTTAGCTGGGATGTTACTGGGCTGGGACAAGGCCTGACTGGCTGGAGAGCTGGGAATGTGCTGGGAATGCACCGGGAAGAGGTAGACGGAGCAGCTCCGGGACAAGGAGTGAGCCCTCCCTGGGGGAGGAAGGACTGATTCCCACCTGGAAAAACACCGGATCCCACGTGGGGAAGGACGGACTGAGCCCCCCCCGGAGCAGGAAGGACCGAATCCCCCCCTGGAGCAGGACCCAGCCCCACCTGGAGCCAGGCACTGGCCGCTCCCCCTCCAACTTCCCCCTTAAATCCCCCAGGGAAAGCAGGGCCGAGTTAAAGCCCCTTAAAACCCCCTTGGAACCCTCCGGACGGGGTTGGAGGGGGGGAATCTGAGCAGCGCCGGGGACGAACCAGCCCTTTCCTGAAAACACTTCCCTTTCCTCGCCCGGCTCCTGCGGCGGCTCCACCCCGGAGCCCGGGAAGGGATCCAGAGGGAGGGTTTGGCCCTGCTCGGGGGGGTGACAGCTCGGGGACAGCGGGCAGGGCAGGGTGGTGGCGGCCACGGGGCCACCGCGGGGGTCACGTGGGGCCCGTGGCCGTGACGTGCCGGGGCCAAAGCCATGGCAACCGCCCGGCCCGGCCCGGCTGCCAGGCCTTCATTTTGTCAGCGCCCGGGATCAGGTGCCTCCGGAGAAAATGGAGCGGCCCGAGCCGGGGTCACCGCAGGCGGCAGGAGGAGGAAGGGGAAAGGAGCCCCCGGCAGGAAGATCCCAGCCATCCCAGCCTTTCCCGGGATACCACGAGGGGGAGGAACTCAAGTCCTGGAGGAGCTGGGAGGGGACAGAGGGACCAGGGTCTGCTCTGCTCCATCGGCAGCTGGAATATCTCGGGGAAAACACCATGGAAAGGAGGAGGAAGAAGGGGAATGCCTGGGATACCATAAGGAGGAAAAACCTTGTCCTGGAGGAGCTGAAGGAGCTGTGAGGGGACAGAGGGACAGTGTGACAGACACGGGTCTGCTCCATCAGCAACTGGAATATCTTGGGAAAACACCATGGAAAGGAGGAGGAGGAGGAGGGGAGTGCCCTGGTGCTCATCCTGCCACAGCCCAGCCCTCCCAGCCTCTCCATCCGTGTTTTCCCACCGGGAGCCATCCCCAGGATCCCAGGCCAGAGGCCAACAATTTTTGTGTTGGATTAAACTTTTGTGTTGGATTAAACTTTTGTGTCGAAGGTGAACCGAGTCTTTCCCTTCAGGACAGAGACACATCCAACCTCTCCACCCGAAATCCACCTGGAGCTCTCCCAGAGGATTCACCTCCCGCCAGAACTGGTTTCAAGGAACTTCCAAGGAAGGCGAAGCTTAAACTTCACACTTGGAAAAGGAAGGAGGAGGGAGGGAAAAAAGGGACATTGAGGAATTCCCGGCTCTGGTGGAGAGTTCAGGGGATTCTCCCTGACGAGCTCCCAGCAGGAAGGAACATCCCAACATTCCCAGCCCGAAGCTTAATCTGCATCTACAAATACGCAACAGTTTCGCCTCAGTCCATCCAATCCCCTGTGTTGTCTCATCCAAAAATACTTGGCAGGGGAGGAAGACAAACACAAGGAAAGCACAAACAAGGCACCGGGGAATTTTTTTTACCCCCACTCCTGGAGATGTTTTATCTCCAGGAATCAAAGGATTGCGACGGGGGTGGGAAAAGGAGGAAAAGGAACCAGAAAAGGAGCTTAAATCTACCTGGGTTTAAACAAAACGTTAAATTCCACCCACCCCCCCCACCCCAGGAATCAGTTTTGCCACGATATCCTTCAGGACAGCACGTGGCTGGAGCCACAGACACGCTGGAAGGGGAGTGAAATCCCTAATTCCAGGGTTTCTAACAGGAAAAAGGAGCCCACTGGTCCCAGCTAACACCAGCCCATCCCATGGGATTAACACGTTCCAGTTCCAGTCAAGTCCATTCACTGTTTGACTTTTAAATGCGATTTGATCAGACGAAACAAAACAAAAAAACCCCCCCCAAACCAACCTCAAATCCCTCAAAACACCCAAATTCCACATCCAAACCCCGGGAGGGGGAAAATCCAGGGCATGAACTGGGCCCAAAGCGGGGATTTTACTTATATATATTTTTTTTTTTCCAATAAGCCTGAAACCGATCCCAAAATCCACGGGAATAATTTAATTGGCCAAGCCTCGACTGGTTTGGATCAAGGCAGGGCTGACACATGTCAGATAATTCCAGTATTCACCGGACCAATCCCGGGAAATGGGGAAAACACGGGAATAACGACAAGATGTCCAACTGCCGGGGAGTTTTCCAGGGAAAACGCTCATCCCAAACCGTGGCAGGACAAAGGAATGGAGGCAGGGAGGGAGGGATGGATGGAGGGAAGCCAACCCCTGAATTTGTGCTTTATCAGCAGCATCACCCCCTGGCAAATCCCATTTCCCTCCCAGTTTTCCCTGGATCGCTCCAAAGCCTCGCTCTTGAGAATCCCGGAGTGAAGCACCTGTTTTTGGGGGTCCCTCGTTTGGAGAATCCCTATAAATTTTGAGGATTTAGGAGAGCACAGCACGGCTGCTCACGGGAGAACCTCACGCTTCCCTCGGGAGCAAGGTTTTCCAAGAATTGGGATAACTGGGCCCTGGAAGGATCCTGATGCTTTTGCTCCAGAGGACAATTTGTCCTCCTGGAGCTGCCTGAGCCCAGCAGTGCCCAGAGGGATCTGCACACAACCAGCCCAGTTTTCACGGCTCAGGGAAGAGTTTTGGGGGGAAATAAACCCCCTTGTTGCGTGGAGGAAGGAGCTGCACCCGGAGCACAACAATTCCAACACGATCCAGGAGGAAACTCCAGCCTGAGGTGGAAAAGGCTGCTGCTCAACACAGGGAAAACGTGGGAAGCTCAGGGATTGAAGGGGAAGGACCAGAGGGAAGGGGAAGGATGAGACATGGACTGACCCAGGTTTGAGAAATGTTCTTCCCCCCCCCAAGCAGCACGTGGATTAAATCCGGGAATCCACAGGCAGAGGGAGTGTTGGGGCATTTCCTCTGCTTGCCACGTCCTTATCCAGGGGGAGCAGACTCTCCTTGCCCCCATCCCTCCTCCAGAGGGTCTGGGATAACTGACGAGCAGCTCCCAAAACCTCCAGGCCCAGGGGCAGGACTTTGGTTTGGCCTCGTGTGACCCCCAACCCTGGCAGAGCCTCCCCAGCACCACCAACCTCCCTCTGCCTGCCCTGGCACAGGAACTGCGCCCAAACCAAGCCCTGGTTTTAAATCCCACTGCAAGGTTTTGGGGGAAAAAAAAAAAAACTCCAAAAAAATGTTAAAAAATAATACATTTTTCCAGTTTAAGGCACGTTCGTCCCCTGCGGATCTCGAAAAAAAAATCACCTGATCTCGGGGCCGTGCCCTGTTCCCTCGGCCACACTGGGATTGCTGCTGGGCCGGCTTTTCCAAGGAAAATATTGTGTTTTCAGTGCTTAAAAGCACTGGAGGAGGTTGGAAAGCCCCCAGAGCACGGATCAGCAGCACTGAGGAGCAGGGCAGCGACCTGGGGGCAAAAGCTCCCGTCGTCGGGTGTCAAAATCCAGGCACCCCCAGGAGGCTTTTCCAGCACAGCATCCCCAGCTGCTTCCAACCCAACAACTCCCCTTTTCCCACCCCCTCGGGAAGGATCCCACTGCACTTCCCACTTCTCTGCTCCGTACAGTTACATCCTGTTGTTCTCCCAGATCAATTCCCAGCACCCCAACCCCTTTTCCACACCGGGATCTCCACCAGGAGCCCAAAGCAAACCCTCTCCAAGGCCAGGCTGGACGGGGCTTGGGATGGGATGAGCCTGAAGGTCCTTCCCACCCAAACAACTCCAGGATTCTCTTCAGGACTTGTGAGCTTCTTTAAGCCCACATTCCTTTCCTCAGCTGCCAAAGGGAAGCCAGGAAGGAGCTGTTGGATCTCAGGAGAAGATCCAGGCCTGCACATCCACGTCCTGGTTTAATTCCCTTCAACTCCCCCCCGGGGCCACCGACCCCGTCCATCCCCAGTGCCCGTGGCAGGGGGAGAGGGACGGGATGAGCTTCCAGCTCCCTTCCAACTGCAGCATCCCACGGCCTTCCCGAGTGTCCCAGAGCGGCAGGGAGGTGGGGACTCACCTTTTGGAGGTGTTCATGTCCACGGGGGGGGTTTGGGGACTCACCTTTTGGAGGTGCTCATGTCCACAGGCTCATCCCCCGTCTGAACCTCCACCTTGATGGTCGCCTTCACCTCTCCGCCCTTCAACAGTCCCTGCACTTTGCCAGCTCCGGGCTCTGCCTTGATTTTCATGTCTCCCTCAGAGTTCAGGTCCGTTGCCAAGAGTCCTTTCTCCATTTTGAGTTTCTTACTGTCCACATCGTTGGGGGGCCCGTCCCGCTCCAAGGCTCGTTTCTGACTCCGAGTCCTGCATGTTTCCTCTGTCATTGTGAGCTCCTGCCGGGGTCGGAGGCACAAAGGGGTTAAAAACAACAAAAAAAAAACCCCCAAAAAACCACACAAACCCCGAACACCTGGACAAAACACCTCTGTTTCAAAACAGGGCAAAGCGCAGCAGCTGCTGCAAAAGGAGCTGGGAGGGAAGAGACAAAAAGCGCCGCCGGGCCGTTGTACCCCCCGAGCCCCTTCCCCGGGGTCGGCCCCGGCATCGCCTCGCCCTTCTGACCAACAGGGGGGCAAACCCAAGAACAAACCTCCCTGAGCACCAGCTGCAGCACCCAGGAGAAAACCTGCCCGGGATTGAGGCACGGGAGAACATCCAAACCCCCTTTCTCCCACTCACCCACCCACCAACGCCACGCCACGGGAGTTTGGCTCTGCCCCAAAAAAAAAAAAAAAAAAGGGGCAGGAGGAACGTGTGTGCGTTTGCCTGCCATGCAAATCAACGCAATTACAAAAATTCCCGATCAGGATCTCCCCAGGACCTGAGCCCCACCGGGAGTTTCGGGAATCACAGCCCACGGATCGGGAGGTGGGGGTGGGGATAAGGGACCACCACGGGGTCGGAGGAGCCCGGAGTTCTCCCAACACTCAACTTGGGACTTTCTGCCCTGCTGGAGGGGGCCCGGCCGGGTTTAACCCCTGGGCTGCCGCGGGCAGGGCAGGTTTGGCTGCCAGGGGGGGCGAGGGGGGGGCTCGGCCAGCACTTGGGTACCTGCGGCCACCCCGCCCCGGGCGCGGAGCTGAGTCAGGCTTTGATCCCATGACATCACCGGGCTCCACATGACCCTTCCCAGGATGCAGCCTGAGAGACAAAGCACTTTCCAGAAACCAGTCTGAGCCGGCAGCACGCTCAGCTCACCCCGGGCACCCTTCCTCCTCCTCCTCCTCCTCCTATTCCTCCTCCTATTCCTCCTCCTCCTCCTGCAGCACCCACAGCAGGACAGGGACAGCGCTCACCCACCCGCTGGGACACGGGACAAACCCCCCCTCCCCTTCTGATCCTTAACTAATTGATGCCATTAATTTATTCATTTTCACCGTCCCTCCCCTCTTTTAAAGAGATTTTACCCCTCTCTTTTAAAGACATTTTTTCAACTCATCTTTTTTAGAAAGTTTTTTTTCCCCCTTTCTCTTAAAGAGATTTTTTTTTTCCCCTCTCCCTCTTAAAAGATTC